>CM052454.1:10987234-11067428 GCA_028533085.1 Varecia variegata | reverse complement strand
CGTGGAAAAAAGGAAGAAGCTTTTTTTCCTGCATTTTTAATAAGGGACCCTGCATTTTTGTTTTGCACTGGGCCCTGCAAATTATGTAGCCAGTCCTGGATAGAGTGTTTTGAGGACTGAAGAGCTAATAGATGTAAAGCAGCTAGAACTGTGCCTGGCATGTAGTGAGCACTGAAGAAAGGTTTGCTGTTATTTTATCTAGCATATTTACATATCTTGTGCATCGTCTAGCTAAGTTTCCAGTGCTGATTATTTATGTGTTATAATACATGTATATGACAAAATAATTTTGTAAAAAGAGGTAATTAGTACCATTGTCTTATATGTATTATCATAAATAATATTTATTGCATTTAGATGGAAATAGATAACTTTTATTAAAGAATGGCCTCAATCGGTCATAAATTCATGAGGTCTGATGTTATAATAATGTTTTAATTTTTGATTTTTTAATACAATAACTGTAAAAAAGTAGTTATAAGGTAAAAGGTTATATTATGGTACAAAATATAATTTTAAATCCACTATTGTGTTACAATTCCATGCAACATTTTTTTTTTTTTTGGTATAGATACACAGTTAAAAACCATTACGATGGAGTTACAAATGTGAGTGGAGGGATTTTCCACCAGACCCTTCCTTTTATCTGTTTCATGGTGATATATCTTAGTTCTCACTGTTGAATTATTACCAACTGAGGGGGGGGGAACACATATAAATCAGAAAAAAAGTTAAGACATAATGTTATTTTAATTGAGTGGATGTTTATAGTCTTTTAGTAATTCTCTGCTATATTTACAACCCTACTAAAGTCTGTAGTTAGTGATAAATACAGACAAACCAAGAAATAATTCATGTTTATGTTAGTTCTTTTGAGACCTATGTGGAAAAATAGAAATCGTCTAAAATGGCAGAGTGCCGGTGACGTGGGGACACAATGATACTTTTGTTAGGGGTGCGGACTCTGGAGTCCAGTTGGAGTTTGGGTCTGGATTCTGCTGCACGTTACTGATTGTCATTGTGCACGTAGGGTGGCTCTTCCAACCTCCCTTTCCTTATGTAGACATTGGAGATAATATTTTATCCTTAGAACTCATTTTTTCTTAAAACCCTAGTTTTTACTAATAAGAAGTGGGAACTCCGGGCATGCCCCTTTGCAGCAAGGTGAGACCTCTCCTAAAGA
The DNA here is from genome assembly GCA_028533085.1 of Varecia variegata. NCBI lineage: Eukaryota > Metazoa > Chordata > Mammalia > Primates > Lemuridae > Varecia > Varecia variegata. Next base: position 11,066,245 of record CM052454.1, on the reverse strand, counting down.
AGCTCCTCTTTTGCAGGATAAACTATTACAGTTTCTGAAGATCCAGAAGAGGGTAGGGTGTTGGTTTATGACTGTCCTGTGAGTCTCATTGCTGCGACAGACATTGTCCTTGGTGTTTACATGTGTTCTTGCTTAAAGGTGGATATAGACATCGTATTTTACTTTGTGCTTTTGGGATTGGCGGAAGTTCCTTCCAGCTGGCTCAATTCAGTGTGCACTTCATCTCTGAACCTCTTGGGAAAGGAAAGAAAGAGGGTGTTAGAATGTACTTCTATTACCGTGGCAATTTATTATTGTACACCTTTAGTTCATCTGGGATTGGCATGTTGCTTTTAAGCTCTATAATCTTTTTGTTTCCTGTTATTTAGTAAAAGCATTAGAGAATCCCCATGGTGAACAATTACAGGGCATTTAACAAGTGGTCTTTGATTCTAAAGGTAGAAATGCCATTGTATTGTGTTACAAAGAGCAAAAAATTGTTGGATCCAACTTAGTTTTTGTCCTGAGTAATTTATGTAGATGTTTCCGTTTACTTTTAGCAAGTGAGAATACTGTGTGTTGGTCATATTTTCACATAGCAAAATCTCGGGTTGGGTTTTGTCCTTAGCAAAACATAAATAAAAATGTCTAAGGCCCTTCATTTACAGGTACAATATAGAATGGAAAAAATTTATTTTGGGGAGAAAACATGAAGAAAAACATAAATATATTTCATTTTTTCTAATAAATGAGACTTTAAAGGAACTTTCTCCAGTTCTCCCCTGTTGTTTTCTTTTCACCATTGTACATTTATTTCCATATAGGCATAATTTTATGATACTTTGAGAGCTAAGAAAATCATTGCTAGTTCTTCTTCATATGTTAATATTAATGTATAATAAAGAAATTATAGATAAATTATATGAAATTTTGGGTGGGTTAAGTGCCAGTGCAGTTTCTTTAAAAAAATTGAAAGCATTCTTCTCTTATAGGCTTAAAGATACTGTATTTAAAAGAAAGAATGACGTGTTTTTTTTTCTTTCTCTTTCTTTTTTAATCATCACACCGGACTAAATTGTTCAGGGGAATGGTGACTTGGTAATGACAGTTGAGGAATTTTATCTTTAAAAAGTTTTATTTCCTTTTAATATGAAGATTAGAAATCCATTGTATTTACAAAGAGGCATACATTTACTCATTAACCCTATTAAAAATTTTACAGTTGGAAAAAAAAAATTTAGCCTCACAGGGGAAAAATAAAAGCTGAGACTAATGAATAGAATGGAAAAGCTTTGGTAAAGTCACTTTGAATTAACTAATTATTTCAATTTAATATTTAGGTGGTAAAAAGGCACAGTTTTGAATTTATGAGATTCATGTAATTGGAATGAGTTTCAGAAGTATATGGGAAAAATAATGTATTTTCAATCATAAGCTGCCAGCAAGTCAGGAAGTAAAGCAGAATGTGTCATCCTGGTGAGTTGCAGAAAAGGAGGCTGGAAACCTGGATTGTATGTAGCCATTTCTTTGATAAGGACAAACCGCTGTATCATCTCACCTCCTTTTATGTACCATGATAATACGCTATTAAATTACTCATCGCAGCGACACATGAAATACTCACTGATATGTCCCTTACAGATGCAGAAACTAATGCTATGATAGCCACAGCCACATGTATGATACAACATGGCAACTAGTAGAGTCTGGATTAGTATTTAGGTCTGTTAGACTCTAAATCCTAGGCTTTCTCATGACACCACACTACGTGACCTTGACGAAGAAGCTTAACTTAGAGGATAGTTTCTTAATCTATGAAGAGAAGGTTTAGATTAATTTATATCATAAATCTCATTGGCTCTCAAATTCTGATAACTCATTTTTTCTCCTTGTTTTTAAAACTAAACCGTAAAGCACTACAGAGGTCACATATTAAATAACATACTCAATAAACTATTATGTTGATACCTTATAAAGCATTTCGGAATTACGGTCTGTAGTCATCCAAAATCTAATGTTAAAAGGCTATTCAGTTGTACTTTAGCACTGGGAAAATCAGAGCAACAGTAATTTGTTATATAAATTATGAAAAATTAACTAGAAAATTAGTTTGCTCATATTTTGTATTATCTTGTAAATGCATGGAGGTAACACTCTTCAATGTATGAAATAATACAAAATTACTAAACTTATTTTGCTTTTAGCTAGTTTAGCTTTGTCATATTAAAACATGATCTAATATATCATAGAACTAAACAGAGATAGTTGATAATGTAATGTTGTCACCTTCTGTCCCACATTAAAAATAAAGCAAATAAATGTAAATATTTTAAAAGTCTAGCTGTATAAGATGAAATTGAAAGCTAATGTCTGCTGCAAATCTTTCTCATGTTCTTAAAACCCACTTAGTTCTGATAACTGGGGTGACTGTGTCAAGAAATAGGAATGTTAATATTTTGCTGTCTCACAAAATAATATCTCCTTGCCTTCTCTACTTATTTTTTTTCCTACATTTTAACTTTGGTATTTCAATGAGAAATGAATGCACTGAAAAAAAGGAACACTCACTTTTCCTCTTGCAATGGGTGAGTTTCTAGCAATCTTGTTCCAACAGAATTTGTTGTACTTTTTAGTGAATACTTTACTACAAAGATAAGTGATAGCAAATGAATTATTTAAAAATATTTTACATTACATGACATAAAATAAAAATAGAAAGCTGTTTGTTTATCTTACTTTTGCTAATCATATGTTAAAGTTATATCAAAGGTAAACAAAATATGTGTAGAAGAGGAAATTGAAATCATCTGTGTAGTGATACTCACATGTTAAGTAAATATTAATATTAAGAAAAACTCCTAAAGCAATAATTTGTTTTTTCCTATTAAGTGTTGTTTAATACTTAAGATTGATTGATGTCTTCCAGATATTTTAACTCAGATTTGAATTTCAAAGAGTAGCTACTAATGAGGGACAGACAAAAGAAGTTAAATAGGATTTCAGTAATTAAAAGTGTGACATTGGACATCCAAGTCATTGGTACCTTCAGAAAAAAGGACAGATTAGCATTTTGAAATGTAAAAAGGTAATACAACACGTATCTTTGTTCATTCAACAACATTGAGTTGATCTTACATATCTACCAGTTAGTGTAAGTGGTAAAGATAAAACTCAATCTCCAGAGCATTTATATGTATGGTGGAATTTAGTAAAAGTAGTAAATATATACATTTAAACATTTGAGAGATGAGAATTTATCTTACATTTTGAGATGTAGCTGACTTTCTCTGAAGAATAGTAGTTTCCTTTTAATTCAGTAGTTGCCTTTTATTCCATAGCAATTATGTTTTGCATGCCTTAAAAGTATCGTCTCTAATTCTAACAAGAAAAATACAAGAAAGGAATTCTAATCTAGAAATTGAAGGTGCACTTCAGTCTGTCTGGCTTCCAAGCTCGAGTTATTTTCACGTTATACTGTCCTCGTAAGACTTTTCCCACATTTTAAATTATAAAGGATCATAGGATGTCAGAGACAAAAGGAACCTTATTGGTCATTTAGTAAAAATTTTTAGTTTTACATCTTTGGGAAGTCCAAAAGAACTTTCTGGACTTGCCAATGACAAACAGATAATGCCTGGATGAGAACTTCAGTCTTCTACTTCCTACTATTCACTGTTTCCAAGCTCTTTTCCAGTACCATTTAGGAGCAATTAATTAAACACCTGTTCTCTTGGGACATTGTTCATGTTATTCAATTATTTATATATATGTGTAATATATATATATAAGAAGCTCACAATAAAATAAGATAAATGAAAAGATAATCAAATTTTATTGTGAGCTTCTATAGGCAAGGAAGGATGTCTTGTCCCTCAAGCAGCGTGTATATAGCAACACTCAATAGGTATTGATTAGTTGACTGTTACTGCTTTGTTTCTGTGTCAGTTCAGTATTGCTGTTTTGCTCTTTCAGCCCTCCAGCAACTGTTTGGCATTAAATTTCTTCTGCTAAAATACCTACTGTGGTATCTAGTTTCCTGATTGTATCCTAATACACAAAATAAACCACAAACTAAATGAAAAATATTAAATGTGTATGGGGAAAACATTAAACTGGATCACTTAAATTTTGTAAATTTTTTGCTCATCATAATTGCAGGAATGATGCTCATACTGTGCTTAGTACAAAAGGCAGAATATTCCAGTATGACACATAGAAAGGGCTGGTGATGGAAGATCTTCAGTGACGGCAAGAAGGAAAACATACATTAAGGCGACAATACGTCTTTTCCAGTGTATAAGGAGGACATTACCCCATCTTTCTTCAACTAGGCTTTAAACAGTTTTAATATCCAGTAAATATTACATAATTGGGCTTTATGATAAGGGAGTATTCTGTTCCAGTTAGTGAGTGTGTGTGTGAATTGCATTTGAATGCAAACTAATTCTATTTGCTGTAAAGGAAGCACGTATGTTGCACTTACTGTGTTCATTTTGTTTTTCTCCTAAGGTTGGTGATCTTTTCTCCTTATATTATTTTGTGGGGCAGCCAGAAGATCAAGGTGAAGGTAACAGGAGAAGGCTGCAAATTCAAGGTTAAGCCAACTGGCTCAGAAAAAGTAACAAAGCCCTTATTTAACTCTATACATATATTTAGCTCTGTATGTATAGCAAGAGGACTCAATATGGCCATATTTGTGTGTTTATATATGTGTAATATATATCATATATGTGTGTATAGACACACATTGTGTGTGCATGTGTGTATGTTTGTGCGTGTGTGTATATATAAATGTGTTTATATTGATTTAACTTGTACTTGTTTTATACTCAGAGCAATATATCGAGATTATTTTCTTATTTCTATAAAGGAAGTCAGACTAAAATAACCTAAATAACCTCTAATTTTTTACTAATTAGTTAAGATTTGATTATCTTTTCATTTATTTATTTATTTTTAGAGAAGGGCCTCACACTGTCCCCCAGGCTGGAGTGCACTGGTGTGACCGTAGCTCATAGCAACCTCCAACTCCTGGGCTCAAACAGTCCTCTTGCCTCAGCTTCCCCAGTAGCCAGGACTGCAGGCATGTGCCACCACACCTGGCTAATGTTTGAATTTTTTTTTGAGACGGGGTCTTGCTGTGTTGCTCAGGCTGGTCTTGAACTCCTTGCTTTAAGCAGTCCTCCTGCCTCGGCCTCCCAAAGTGCTGAGATTACAGGTGTGAGCCACAGTGCCTGGCCCTTAATTATCTTTTGACTAGAAAATTGATGTCTTGCTTCTTCTCTTTGAAAATCCTTGGTGATCTTGGATGTATGCTTTGCTCTCCTGTGAAAAGTGGCTTAAAGCTTTGTTTTCACCTTACTGTGGATTGCCATAGCTCGTCACATGACTTGCCTGGTGGAAGAGGATCAGAATAAATATGAAGCATCTCTGGACCAGTCCTGCATTTTAGTCTGTGGATTGTGGTTGAGTCTCACTCTCATTGGCCACTTCTTAGTGTCAGGTAATCGGTAATACGGGGATCAGCACAAACTTGTTTAGTCCCTATTACACGCACGTTTTGTTGGAAGTGATGAAAACACTGACACAAGACAGATACTTTCTTTAAGGAGTTTTTGCTCTAACTGGGAAAGTTAGAGGCCTGTGTAGGCCTCCGACAGGAGGCGGAGCTTATGCGGTGATGCGAGTGACGGGGAGAGGCTGTAAATGCAGATGAGGCTCCGCTGGCTCACCCACTGCTCACCCCCGCTGTGCAGCCCGGTTCCTAACAGGCCACAGACTGGTACCAGCCTGTACCTCTTCAGAGAATAAGAGGCAAATTCAAGACTTTTTCTCAAACAAACAATAAAACCCTACAAGATATGGTAGCAAATCGCATTAAATGAAGTGATGGTAAAAGTCTATGGTATATAGTGACTGAATGCAATTCCTATTTGTACTATTAGGAATAAAAAGATGAACGATGAGAAACAAGTCGTAGATGTGATATTTGAGGAGATTGCAAATGTGTTGGCACCCCTGATAAGACTGAGCTAAGGATGGGAAAGGATTGTGCTGTCTGGGAAAGTCGGTAAGCTAAGCATGTGCTAAGCATGTGCTAAGCATGTGCTGAGCATGTGCTGAGCAGGTGCAGTTGTGTAGGGGTCCGGGAACACGTGGCAGGTTCAGGGCTAGGAGTTGCCCTGTGTGGTCTGAGCCTTCTCTTCTGTGTAATCCGATTGCTTCTGCCTTTAAAAGCCGTGGTGCGAAGCCATTTGACAAAATCCATTCAAACAAGCGTGGAGAAACCGTTCACCAATCTCGTTAAATTTCACTGTATTTCTTTGGAATACACGCAGGCTGGTGGTCATGATAGCCCAGTTTCACAGGCAGAGTCAATTTCTCTTTCTTTTCTTTTTTGTCAGTGACGTGTTTGGAAATGACTTTAAATAGTCTCCTTTAGAGGCATTTGTCACAGACCCGTTTATTTCGCATCTGTAACCCGCAGGTGTTGCGGTGCAGAGCAGAACAGGGAGCTCTGACGTTGGGCCAGTTTGACTTAAGTATAAATCCCGTGTTCACCAGTCCCGGACTTCACTGAATCGTGCATGGCACAACTGCAGGGGACAGCTCCCAAAATATTTTGAGCTCTTTTAAAGCACAGAAAGTGTGTGTCACATCAAGTAATGTCTATTTGCTGTTATTTGTGTGTTTTGTTTTCATACGCAGCCTTACTGTGTCTGGGCATGTGCCATTGGCCTCTCTCTTATCTAGGTAGGGACGGCACACGCCTAATTGTTCTCTGAGTCTGTCCTCGTTAGCACAGTGGTGAGGAAGTCATTTCTCACTGGAGCTTATTCCAGGGACTTGGTTAAAATCAGCGTGTTACCTGCTCTCGGGGTGCACCAGGTCCTGACCTCTGTGTGTGCTGCCTGTGGGTCGCTCAGCTGCAGACTGGAGAGGTTGACTGTGCCTCCCTGTTTCACTGTCCTCTCATTAACCCAACACGAATGATTACGCAACAAGAGGAGGCCATCCTCTGGAAGTGTGTAGACTCTACCTTTCCCGCGGTAAGGCAGCGTCCCCGACCGTTTTGGCACCAGGGACTGGTTTCATGGAAGATCGTTTGTCCCTGCACCGAGGGGAGTGGGGGTTCGTTTCGGGATGAGTCAAGTGCATCACATTTATTGTGCAGTCACACCTCTCTGCTAGTGATCATCTCTATTTGCAGCTGCTCCCCAGCGCTAGCATCACCGCCTCAGCCCCACCTCAGGTCATCAGGCATTAGATTCCCATAAGGAGCAACCTAGATCCCTCCATGTGCGGTTTACAGTGGGTTCGTGCTGCTCTGAGAATCTAATGCCAACACTGATCTGGCAGGAGGCGGAGCTCAGGTGATGCGAGCGATGGGGAGCGGCTGTAAATACAGGTGAAGCTTCGCTTGCTTGCCCACTGCTCACCCCCTGCTGTGCGGCCCAGTTTCTAACAGGCCGGGGATTGGTGCCGGTCTGCGGCCTGGGGTTTGGGGACCACAGTGGTTAGGAGTAGATGCTGGCAGAGGATAAAGAAATATGTGCATATTATTGGAGGTTGGCCCTGATGGGACATTGCTACAGAAGGCATTTTAAGAGACAACCTTATGTACAGGATGCATGTTGTAAGATAACATATTGCAACTATGAAGGAGATGGTTTAAAGGCAGAGTGACTGATACATCCCTTTCATGTTTCCAATGTTGCTAATATTTGGAAAGTGTTACAATCTTTCCTTTACTGTAGGGAAGCCAACATACCACTCAGTGAGAGACGATGATCCCAGTCATCGTAAACTAGAACATTTTTGGCCCTATAAAAAAGATACCAGGCCTCATCCTAGAAATCAAAACTATTTTGCCTCCCTTTGAAATCACTTTTATTCTTTCAAGAATTAATAGTTTTAAACTGGAAAGTATCTTAGCAATTTCTTTGTCCAGGGGTCAATGGATGAGAACAGTGAGGGTCAGAGATTAAATAGCCACCCAAGACCACGCAGGCGTGTAGGGAAGAACTGGGATTTGAATTCGGATGTGTAACTCCTGGCTGAGAACTCTTAACCATGGGGGTTGGTTCCAGGACCTCCTGAGGACACCAGAGTTCACAGATGCCCAAGTCTCCGATACAGAATGACATAGTATTTACATATAACCTGTGCATGTCCTTCCATATACTCTAAATCTTCTCTAGAGTACTTACAATACCCAGTACAACGGAAGTGCTCTGTAAACAGTGCTTATACTGCATTGTTCAGGGAATAATGACAAGAAAAAAATATACGTGTTCAGAGTAGATGCAGTTTATTTTTCTGAGTATTTGCAGTCCACAGCTGGTTGAATCTGCAGGTGCGGAACCCAGAGATACCGAGGGCTAAGTACTTCCTACTTACTTTCATAGCTCCAATCTGTAACTCTGCTGTTTCTCAGCCTATAGCTTATACGGGTGGTTCAGAATGTGCATTGTTTCCTCTATCCTTAAGTGTACAAATAAGAGCATGCACTATGTCTGTGAGTCTCTGTGTGTGCATGTGTGTACACATGTGTGTGCACGTGTGTGCATGTGTGTGCATGTGTGTGCGTGTGTGTGCATACATACGGTGTATATGGGAGTCAGGGAGCTGCCTCAACCAGAGTGACAGGGTGGGACTCGGGCAGTTTGAGGAAGTTGAGCAGAAGGAAAAAGCAACAGACGCTGCTTCTAGTTTGTAAGTTGTGAAGGGGGCATAGAAGGGAAAATGTTTTTGTTAGGACGAAAACTGTTTCCTCAAGTTTTGAACACTCTTGGTTTGGGGTCACTACCAGGGTCACCATCAACCTTTCTGCTCCCTCTAGCCCATAATATCCCACTGCATGAGCCGCTGCCACGTCAGTGGGTGACAGAGGACGGATACAGTGGCACTGTGAGCCGTTGTTCAAGGCATCAGAGAGAGATTCCTTAATGTAAACAGATTTCTTACAATGACACGTGCAGGACAGCCGGGACGTCCTTTGAATCCGTGATGGAAGATGTGGGTGGAGAAGTCAGCTAAACCTGTATTTTTCTTACTGAAAAATCTCAAGCACATGGAGTAATTAAACCTAATTTCTGTTCTCTCGCACTTGTCTTCCCAGAATTTGACCCTTCCCGTCTCTTCTTCAGAACTTGTGTCTTCACCTAGTAGCTTCAGTTTTCAACTGGAAATAAGTGTGGTGTTTTTTTTTTTAATGTAGTTTCCAGGTCATCTCACATAAGTATGTTTTGTGTCTTAATTAGATTTTAAAAATAACTGATTAAAAAAAAGTAACTGATTGAGGTCATGTCTTTAATTGCTTGTCTATCCCCATTTAGTGCCTAATGTAATGCTTATGGCAGTCAGTATGAAATAAATTGTTAATGAGCTAACGGCTACCTGTAAACATTCATTTAATCTAAATGTTTCTGCTGTGATTCTTTAAGAATTTCAGTATTAAGCATTTTCACATCTATACAAAACAACTTCAGATGCTCAATTGTTGGTATATTTGGGGATCAGGGAGGGAAGGATTATGAAGACAGAAGAATGAAACAGGGATGCCATATAATTGGTGTAATAAAATTGGTATCTGATAGCTGCAGAATATAAAAGCATTATGACTGTGTAGCACAGTTAGTACAGTCAATGCTCCTGATTTTACCTGAAAACACTATTTTGGTCATGCACTGTAACATTTGTACAAATATACTTACCAATTTGCCACTGAGTGTATGTATTAATGAATTTATTTTAGGGTTGAAAAGCATGATCACTGGAGCCAGATTTTCTAAGTTTGAACTGAATTCTCTACTTGGAGACTGTGCCTTTTTGATATATTATTTAGGCCTATATTTTAAATAAAGTAAGTAAAGATTGACAGATGAAGTAGATTCTAAAAGTAGATTCTTCCTCATGGAGTTGTTGTCAGGTCAATATTTCTAGTCTTTAAAACAGGGCCTGGCACATAGGAAACATTGGATTACTATGACATTGGCTATTAATATAGAGAGCTGAAATATCCCAGAATGCAATGTTAATGTTAATATAATATAAAATGATTGTAATCATTTGGTCTCAGGTTTTAAAAATTTTTTTCAAGTGTCCTTTTTTTCTTTATTCAACAAATACGTGTTGAACACTTTCTTTTTTGTAAGAGACAGCACATTGATCCTGCCTCCAGCATCAGTATTACCTGTTACCTGTATAGTGCTTTAACATTAGCAAAGCTCTTACACGTGATAATCTCACGTGGGTTTCTTGTTTAAATGATGGACAGCAAGGAAAAATGATACAGCTGGTTTAAAGATTATGTATGTTTTCATAGGGGAGCAAAGGTTTACGTCATTGCAGGAATTAACGCCTAGATCATTTCTCTTTTCACTCTGCCTTAGGCAGAATCTTACTTACTTCCTCGTGGAATTTACTGTGGCCCCTGCAGCTTCACATGTGAATCCCTTAATCCGTGTTGGTTTGGGTTCTCCTGAGGCTGAACCACAGTGGTTCCATCCTTAGGTGTTTCCTTCTCGAACGTTGGAACGGGTTGTGAATATTGCTAAATTTTACATTTTTAAAAATTAGAAATATTTGATTCATAAAACATTTCAATATTTCTGATCTTGTAAAAAAAATCTTTTGTATCTTTGTCTTACCAAATCCTACTTTCTCCTTTTATTTTTTTCTCATTCGCCTGTCTGATTTCCCAGCATCCCAGATTTTAAATTCAAAGGCCAACCTGGTTATTTTTCCTAAAACACAAATGGAAATCTGAATAAAGAGGGAAAAAAGGTAAAGCTGCCCATCAGACATGTAATGGGCTTCTCTAATAAGCCTGATTGAATTGATTGCTGTAGCAGCTCACTCAGTGGAGCACGCAGTGTAAGGCACTCGTCATTAAGTCATAGATATATTCGTTGCAAAGAGCCGCAGCCATTAATTTTATGTAATTTGGTGATTCCCAGTAGCTACCGCTGGGGCACGTGGCCCCCTTGGTTTAGTGTAGTGCTGTCCTCTGGAAAGAAGAGAACTCTGTTGTGTGCTTAAACTTGGAAGGGCCAAAGATTTGCAGAGCAGGCACAGTCTTAGCTGTTGCTTTGCTCCTGAGTGGACTCTCACTTGCAAAAATGCTTTCGTCCGCTGTATTTCTGAACATAAGTATAGCACGTGCAAAAGTGTAGTATAAAATGTTGTGCAAACCAGTCGTTTCTGGGTTCCAATAAATAGCTACACCAAAAGCAGTCTCTGTAGGCTCCTTTTTCCCTAAACCTCTTTATTCACACTGTTCTTGATTGTATTTACTTAAGGCTTAGCTGATGTGTGGTATGCAGTAAAATGTGGGTTTGAGCCCACCACCATGGGGGAGTGACATTCTAGCTATTACCTAGTCTCAAGAGTGAGATTTTGGCCGTCTTCACGTGTACATGGAATCCCTGATATAACTGAGTACCTAAAGTGGTAATGACTTTGATGAGTCAGTTCTAGGCAGTGCTGGGCCATCAACTTTTATTACTGAGGACCTGTTCTGTGTACAAGGCCCGTGGCATCCTTAATAAGTCTTCGTATTTTACTCTTAGCAATGTGATTGGAGAAGAGTTTGGGAAAGCAGAGAGAAATGGTAAAATGATCTTCATTGTTAGCATTTTTGTTATCTACTTGTGAGTTTGTATTTAACTGTTATTTTCATGTTTACCCTCTACTTGCTTTTTTTCATGGATTTTTCTTGCTTGCAAGTTGTGTCGACTACATATCCTCATGCCCCTAGGTCTGGGTAGAATTGTTTTCTTCTAGGATTCCTTTTCTTCTGCTCCTAAAGACAGAATTTTAGATCCCATTCTTTGTTTGTTTGTTGGCATGTTTGTTGGCTTTAAATTAGTCAATTAGATTTTGAGATCAGTTTCCTGAGAAAGAAAACGGGAGTAATCAACAGTGACATCACAGTGCTTTAGTGCTTTTGGGAATAAAATTGGAACATTTAAATTTTATTGAAAAGTAGAATTCGGTGAGAAAATGACTTTTTAAGAAAGTTATTTCTTTGCTTCTGACAAGGGTTGAGATGTTTACATTTGCATGTAACGAGGTGTAAGGGAGCACAGAACACTCTAAGTCACATAAATAGCCTCTTTGCTATTACTGGCAGAAATAATTTTTGTGTAAAGTTCTGCTTATGGGGTTCAGCAGCTCCTCCCAGTCTGTTTCCTGACCCTCAGTATGTAAACTCTCTCTGAATAATGGTGCTCGTAGATGGAGGAAATTAACGTATTTGTCGGTGACAGATGTGTGTGTTTCATTTGTGCTTGGGAGTCCCGGCAAATGAAAGGATGATTACGTTAGATTTTTTTATTCTAAAAATAATTATGAGTCATCAAAGTGCCAGTAAGGCAATAATTATGTTTGTAAGACATTCAAAACATCTTAGGTCACAGAGAGCATTAAGTCTTTGAGAGGGCCAGTGGAGACATAGGTGATAGGATATAGTTGAAAACATAATTCCAGTCTCTGGTGATTGGAGATCAGATTCTCTTTTTACCTCCATTAGGATTGAAGAGCTTTCCCACCAGAACAATTCAGATTAGCTTGCGGCCTGAGATAAATATCGATTTTTGAAGTAGAAACACTAGGATTTTTGAATCCCATCTCTTTAAGCTGTGCACTTTGACTCTAAACAGCCCTTGGGGAGTTTAGTATTTTACATAAAGGAAAAGAAGCTTGAATGTCTTTCCCGCACCTCCGTTTTTAGTATTTTCCCTTATTTTTTGAACTTTAAATCTTTTTTTATTTATATATTCAATTTTTTATCAGCTTTGTATGATGAAATTAATGATACACTACAGAGTTTGTAAACTGCTTTTTAAGTTTAAGCAAAAGGTGTTAATTTGTCTTAAAGAAGCTGAGTTCTTTATTTCTTGAATTGCAACATTTTTGCCTATAAGCATATATTAAGTCCATTTTTAGAAAAAAGTAGTTGAGTGTAGAAGTTTAAAAGAATGGACTAGTTCACGATATCTGTTTTTAACCATATATTATTTTTCTCCATAAATATATTAATAAAATAATTTTCTTGAGATTGCACTAATGTCATCAGCCTTTTAATTGGTTTGTGGTCTCTGAGTGAAGGATAAGATATTTAGTCAATTCACGTAATAATTATTTTTGTTTGATAACATTAAGTAAATGTTGAAATAAGATGATATATGACTATATTTTTAAGCTCATTTGTGCATCTTTATTATCAATTTTACTTGTCTTATGCTTTGAAAATGTATTTTTTTTTTTTTGAAACAAACAGGGTGTGTATAGACCTATGACCATATCATTCATTTATTTTGCAGGTGTTCGTTGGATGATTTCTTAGGACGGGTTGCTGGGAAACAGGGCATGGGGTTGTATGCAGGAGGTTTATTGGGGTGCACTCCCAGGGTCAACACTCTGGGACTGAAGGGAGTGAGGATGAAAAAGTGGGAGTTGATTTGTGGTGCAGTTGGGGTAGAGAGGGGAGCCAGTCCTATGGAAAGCTCTGGAGCTGGGGTGGCCCTTGGCAATCTTGCATCGAACAGGCAAGTGGTGCACCCTTGGGAGGCACAGCTGAGGGAAGGAGAGCCTCCATGCTGAAGGGGAGACCTGGCTGGGCGTCTGGGCCGTGCACTGTGCAACATCCACTACAGCTGCCCGTCAAGAATCAGACTCTGATCTAGGCCCTGAGCAACAAAAGCAGACATGCTCTGTTCCTTCAAGAAGTTTACCTTAGTAGTGAAGAGATATTGGTCAAAAATTACACGAACGAAAGCAAACTTGTGGTCATCATAGATACTGGTGCACAGTATTATGAAAGCCTATATTAATAAGGGAAAGATCAATTACGAAGCTACTCTAGGTAAAATAGTTTAAAAATATATGTTGATGGTAGTCAAGCTAATCCTTATGCAAGTTTATTGCTGGTTTTCCTTCTCTCATATAAGCATATCATGTACTCTGTTTTTCCTGCTATTTTGTGTGGACATTGTTTAGCTGCTCAATAACCCGATCTCCACGTTAGTACCCACCACTCCCCAGAATGCTGCATAAATCTAATGCATACGATTCGGCTGACACAATGATAATGTGATATTTACCCACACACTTGGAAAAGTTTTACTATGTGTACATTGCACCTGATTAATTGGGAAATCACAGTTGCAGCTTGTGATATTTTCTGCTGGACTTGAGGTTCCAGAAGAAATTGCATTTTAAAAATAGTAGAAAAGGGTAGTGATTCAAGGAAGGTGTGCAAGACTGAACTTTAATAATAGTAAGTAAAGTAACAATGGCTACTTCTGACTGCAATGAACTAGTTGTCACATGGCTTGTAGGGATTATTTTATTTAATTCTCGCTAGCCTATAACTGTAAGAACTTTGCAAAGATCATATAATTTAATCTTCATGATATCTCTGTAAGTTCTGTTATTATCCCCGTTTTACAGGTATGGACAGAGTCTTCACAAAACTATTGGGCAAAAGAGCCATGATTTAAAAACTGGCGATCTGAGTCCAGAGATTTTCTTAGGAACATATTGATGATGTTTATTTGAAATAATATGCTGGTCCTAGAAGAGTCAGGGATGGCTTAAAACATAAATGTTCAGGAATTGAGAGGAAAAGAAACAACTTTAAAAAGTGCTCCTTTGCCTTCTGTGGATGGTGAAATGTAATAAATGTGCCAAGGCCGCCACCACCTCCCATCCTTGTCCCCATCTCGCTGCCACGTGGTGCGGAGGGAGCTCCTAGTTCCCTCCCAGCTCCTTCACTGGCTTCTCAGTCACGTCGACACACAGGCCAGCTTGGTGCCTGTTTCCGCAGCGCAGATGTTGTCCCCACCCTGACCCGCTTCAACGTTGCTGCAGTCAACAGGTTTCTTTCAGTTCTAAGCACCCAGCGCGTTCCCACCCCGGCCTTTGCATTTGCTTTCTATGCCTAGAATGTGCTTCCTTCTGCTTTTCACATGACTGTATTTTCTCATCCTTCAGATCTTGATTGAAATGTCACTTCCTTAACAGAGCCCGGTCCTAACCATGCTGTTTGAAGTTGATTTCCTCTTTTAATCTCTATCTTTGCAACCCCGGTCCTTTACAGCCCTTGCTAGAATTGGTGATTATTTTATTTGTTCCTCTGGTGACTTGTTGCCCGGGTTCCACACAGTGTTACCTGCCGTGAGGACAGGGCTGGTGTCTGTCTTACTGTCCTTTTTGCAGAGCTTGGCCCAAAGCCTGGTGGAGTCAGTGTGCTGTGTCGCTTGAGTTCGTCATCAGCTGTGGTGACACAGTGGTCCCTCTAGTCAAACCATTGTGAAGTTGACTGTTCTACTCACTCTCCTTTTTTAGACCATTCAGAGATTTAAACCTAAATGCAGAAAAAACTGTCAATTTTATTGGAAAGTCATGTGGGCCACACATGGTACAAACAGTGTATTACTGTTACAACAGTTAATATTCGTTCTGGTTGAAAGTTTATATATTACCTTCTGTAACATCAGTGAGAGAAGCTAAACATGAGAAGCTAAACAATTTTAGATGGGTTGACTGTCAAACGATTAATGATTATTCTGTAAGACAGGTATCAGTGGCCACAATGTGCTGTGTTAACTAAACATTTTACTGAGCACCTGCTTTATACCTAGACACTTTTATAGGCTCTACAGTTGTACAGAAACAAAGTTTTATTATTTTAAAGTAATGTCCCAAATAGTATTTTCCATGCATTGATAATTTATTAATATAGGTTTAAAAAGCCAACTTTATCCTTATGTGATTCACTAGTAATATATGATTGGAAAACTTGTAACGAGAGCCTGTTTGCAGTATTTACTTGTGATGACTCTATTGACATCTTCACATTTCTTCTAAGCATATTAGTCCTTCCTTCTTTAATAATTTTAGGATAATCTTCAGACTCTTGTTAGATTGTGGTTAGGAAATGAACCAGTAGAGAATTTGTTTTTTTTTCTGGGCAAAAAGCTATGACTAAATCTATGAATATAAGAAATAAGAAAAGGAGAGATAATGAGACAATAGTGCACTGAAAAATGTCACTGTGGTGTTTTATGTCCATGACATTGCGTGGACGTTGGATATTGGTTTACACTGGAATCCTTTAAATGAACACGAAGAGAACAGCCTGTTTTTTTTATTGGAAGATTTAGTTATTTAATAGCATTTCAATAAACATTGGTAAATGTGTACGGTGTTCCTCATTTAACTGCTGACAATTTGTTTTTCTGTGATCACGTGATGCTGATATTTACTTTTGTAGGCCTTTCACTCTGAACATGTCAATTTCTCAGTGCCTTAACTGCTAACTGCTTAGCTCATGTTAAAGTAGATGGACTTTCTATTACTTTTATTAATTTTCTAAGCAATTTAGTTCCACTTTGTGATCAAAAAGTAGAGGTTGATGAATATTTTACTGAATGTGAAGCATTTAATAAAAAAAGCTCTTAAAATTCTTAGATTAGGAATTCATAAAGTTTTCATTTGAGTTAAATACTTAAAGTTTTGTTCATTTTATTTATTTTTCTTGGTTTTTAAATCACATGTAAAGGCGAGTTAACTTGATCATAGAAAGTGAAAAGTTCCCTGCTTTGCATAAGTGAATTCTCAAAAGCATTTTAGGGTTTATTTATGTTTTCCTCCAAAAATGCAATCAAAATAAGCATTATCCTGAACTGTTATAAGAAATCAAATTGTTAAATGCATTTATTCTCTTTTTAAAATGTTTATAACTCACTTTTGGTTTGCTGTTGTGTAAAGAGTAACTGAGGATCTAAGTTTCAGCTTCCTGTGACAAGCAGGGTGACCAGTTGGTTCCAGTTTGCCCAGGACTTTTCTGGTTTTAGCGCTTAAGCCCCATGTCCAGGGAAATTTCCTCCTCGGTCCCAGGTACACCAGGATGGTTGCCCACGCTAGTGTCAAGTTTAAATTCCTTCTTACCAATATGAGGTTCCATTCATGTTTCTAGGTAGCCATTCTTTCTATATGTATTTCATGAAATTCTTTCTAATAGGAAGTTTTCAGAAATTATTTTATACTTAGATATAGTTTCTTCTTATAGTTTTCCTATTAGTTAGGTGGCCCTTCCTTTGAAAATAGTTACAGTTTAAAAAGCAAACCAAACCAAAATTTCATTTTTGTAGTTCATATGAAGTTTGGATAATTTATTTTGGTAGATAGCAGCTTAGTATGTAGAAATGATAAATATAAGAAATAAGAAAAGGAGAGATAATGAGGCAATAGGGCACTGAAAAATGTCACTGTGGTGTTTTATGTCCATGACATTGCGTGGACGTTGGATATTGGTTTACACTGGAATCCTTTAAATGAACATGAAGAGAACAGTCTGTTTTTTTTTATTGGTAGATTTAGTTATTTAATAGCATTTCAATAAACGTTAGTAAATGCGTACGGTGTTCCTCATTAACTGCTGACAATTTGTTTTTCTGTTACTGGAATACCAGAACACAAACTATTAAAAATGGAATAACATCAGTTTTTAAAATTGCCATTTTCAGAATAAATGAATGAAAAATAATAGTAGAATTTTTAAAATTTTAGTTCCTCAGACTGAAACTCGAGAGTGTTAAGAAGGAGGTTTTATGTAGAAATTAAAATGCAATGAGATATTCCTTTCTCTGTGAAGCTGATCCATGGTATGACCACTAAGTAAATGGAAACGAAAGCATATAAAATTCAACCCATAAGTGTTTGGTTTCTATGTGGTCAGTCATAAGATATTGAGACCAAAAATTGACTCATATATGGAGGAATTAGACAGGATAAGGTCTAAGGGCTCCCAGCAAGAGATAAAGCATTTATTTCTATTGTATAGGCTCTTGTTTATTTTATTTTGGCTCTTAGGATTGTCACTTTGAGTGAAATAGCTACAATTTTTTTTAAAGAAAAAATTCCAGCTTTGCTCAGTGGCCAAAAATTATATTTTCAATCCTGGCAAGCTACCTAAAAAATGTGTGCCATTGGTCCCAGGAGGAACCAAATGGCTCAGTCAGCACAATTCATCATCACTACTGGAAAAAATAACTCAGCATGCCTGCCCTGCTGGGTGGTGAGTCAGTGGCATCATATTCATATACTGACAGCAATTTTTTCTTTTTAGGAATTACCCTCTCTATCCTTAGCCACAGCACATGGCAATGAGATTAAATTAGGTATCAGTGTTCCAAAGAGCAGAGGCTGATATGCTTATTTTAAGTTATTAACTCATTCCAAAATGCCGAGGTAGGGTTTACCTTAGGTGCAGAGGTGATGACAGGTGCTGGGAACTTTTGATCTTACTGAAAACATGAAATATCCCTAAGTAATGTTTTCAGCACAGAATGCTCAGTGAGTTGCAGGTAAGGTGTGGTGGGAGTTCCAAGGGAGGGATGAGTGTTTGATGTGGGGGCTTCTTTGTATTCAACGGTTTGGTTACCACTGTGTTTTTAATGAGGACATTTAATTGTAGCTCTGATTGATCCAATAGTCCAGAAAATCTTACTGCATGTCTAAATGAGATAGTTAAGAGAATAAGAGACAACAAACACACAGTTTAAGTTTTTAAACTAAGTCAAGGTCCAGTGGAGGGAGACAGACATAAGCCAGGTATTTGGAGCAAGATGAGGTAAGTGTTATGATGCGTCTGTAAGGGGTGCAGTTTCTTGCTTCTGGTATGTTCTATATGTGCTTGAAATATCTATATTTTTTTGGTCAAAGCCTTCAACTCTAGATTTAGTTCAAGGTGGAAAATGTCCACCATATTATCTCATTACTAAAGTTAGTCTTTATTTGTTAAACCGATAAGCCTAATCAGACTTAACTTTTGGTAAGAAAAATTATGACTTCCTTTTTTTAGTTTAAATAAATTATATCTCCTTTTCCTAGCACCTCATTTCTGATTTCTGATTCTAAGGTAAATGGACTGATAAATGGCCTGACTTAAGGCAGGTAGATGAAGGCAGGTAGATAAAGGGGGTCTGGCCCCGAGTCTGGAGATGGGCCCAGACTGCTGCCTTCTCCATTCCCCGCTCTGTTCCTGCAGGATCTTTCTCTAGACCAGAGCTCTGCGCTGTCTCTGGTTGCTGGTGCTCAGGGGTCTTTACGCCCTGGGGGTGCAGCACTGTGAGGTTTGTAGAGTATCTGAAAGAAGAGGTGAAGGTGGGAAAGAAGAACCTGTGGGCAGCCAGTGCTCTCAAGGAGGTAGTTTCAGGAAAGAGGAGATTTGGAAATTGAGAATCTAGAAATTGATTTTTATACAATTATCCATACCCATCTGCACCCTGGAATGGCCTTTGTGTTTTGAAAGAGCTTCAAGAAAGATGATGAAGTGTAAGATTTTCCTGGATGAGGAAGATGGGAAAGGGAGACAGTTCACAGCATACATAGAAAGTCTTGAAAAGATTGCGATGTATCAGGAAACGCAGAAATCCTCACTGTGGCTTCAGGATAGAGTCACCGTGTACGAGTGGCAGGAGGTGAGACTGGAGAGCTGATCGGGTCCTGCTTGTGAAGAGCGCCACGTGCTGTTACAGTAACATCTGATTGAGACTCCCCTGTGCAGGCGGAAGGGGACACAGTGGCCTTTTCCCTGGGCGGTGCTGTCATCGTGCAGATAGTTCACGTGGCGGAGTGCAGGGTGGAGGGGGGACTGGGAGTTGGTTGGGGCAGACAGAGAGTTGGGAGACTTCATCCACTGGAAAATGAATGTTTTCCCACTCTCTCTGAAATTGGGGTGCATGCTACAATTGCTGGCAAGTTATTAATTAATTGGCAGTATCTTTTTTCTTAGAGATACAAAAAATAATGATATAATTTAAAGTCAGTGAAAACTATAGTTTGAGTAGAGGTGCTGTTGGCCTTAACAATAGAACCTGCAAGTGGGGATAGATGGTATTTAAGATGCATTTCTGGAAAAGAAAAATCTGGCCAATACATTGAATTTGTTTCTTTCACTTATGATTAAAGGCTTCTAAAGATTGTTAGAACCCCAGTTTTAAGAATTGTAAACACACTTACGATTCAGCCAGAAAATAGATTGAAAAATAATCCAGATCCCATGAAATCATACTTATTAGAGTTATGAAACCTTAATCAAAAAAGTTTTAATTGAGAAAGTGTATCTATTTATCTATCTATCTATCTATCTATTTATCTATCTATCTATCTATCTATCTATTTATCTATCTATATCTCAAGACTGGTGATAGTTTCAAAGTAGTTCTTTTCCCCCTTTTAATATCTTTTCTCTCTTTTTCCAATTCCTTGAGTTTTTCTTCCATCCTTTCCCAATTCTGTTATCTTCTCACTTTCCTTTTTGCCCTATTTGCCTCAAAAACAACTGCTACTGTGAAAGCGTTGTCTACCTTTTCATTCCCTCCTTCCTTACCTCTCCCTATTCCTCCTGCCCTTTTTTTACCCTCTGCCTGGTGGCCAGACCCGGGAATCATACACAATACAGAAGGGAGCGATTAACTCAGCATTGGGCCCAGGGATTATAGTGGAGACTGACTAGCTTGTGACTAACTCCTAAGGGCTCAATTTATATTAATGATGCCTTCAGATTCACTTTCTTCACCTCACAGCATACTGTCCAACTCCCTAGCTATTTATTCAAGTCAAGATTTACTTTTGCAGGGAATGAACAGATCAAAAGAGGAAACAAATTGAGTTCTTGAAAAGTGCAAGGTAGAGAGAAGAGGCTATCACAAAATCGCTCCTTTTTACTCGAATGCTTATCTGCTTCTCATATACCTGGTAATTGAATCCTGAAGAATAATCAATTTCTTTGCGCAGAGGAATCAGCCGCAGCATGAAGCCTGAATAGAGAGCTGGTTTCCTAGAACTAGCCTGGGAAACACAAGACATTTTCTCCCAAATATATTATTTTTGTGTTTGTGTGTGTATAAAATAATGAATAAAAATCTTCATTCTGAAAATTATGCTACCCTTTTAGTATTTTAAGGTGTTGCTTCTCTGTTATTTCTTAGGCTGTATTGAATTATTTTTCGATTATTTTGTGTTTTGTGCCACTCTGCAGCACATATTTGAAGAGATAGAGTTCTTTATTAGATTCAATTTATCATTCTATTTTATACTACAGTCATTTGCAAGCCCATATAATATTACCATGGAAGCCGTTTATTTTTCCAGTGCCATTTTGTAGAGTGGCAGGAGTTTGCATGCTGGATGTGCAATCCAAAATAAATTCCCAAAGAGTCCCTCATATTTTGTTAATTGGAAAATCAAAACCAGTGTCTAATGGGACAGCACAGACTAGACTTTCTGGGAGAGGTTGTCTTTGTAGAGTTTATATCTATTTCCAAGTCTTTTCTAATTAAGTGGCTCCTGTGAAGGTAGTTTATTTGCCATTGTGTGTTGTTTTCTGGCAATTAATTAAGGAGAGCATTTGACCAGGGATAGGTTTATTCTACCTCTGGTTGGTTGCCTGTCCCTATCCCTGTTCCAAAGTTTCAATCTTTGATAATTGGCTCTTTGTGAAGTTTAGCAAGTGCTTCTAATTCACAAAAACATTTTTTTGGAAAAACAAAAGTTGCTTTGCCATGAAGGATGCTTTTTTCAGATATGTGGGGAGAGATTTTCTTTTGATTCCTAATGAACTAAATGAAAGAGTCCCAAATTAAAACAATCTGAAAAGATAAAATGTAAAATTCCTCTTTGCATGGTACCTTGAATCAAGGCTTCTTTATGCTATTGATTTGGTTTTCACATTTTCATATTTAAGATTGAAATGATTTATACTTAAATTCTGCTTTGTGAAGATTTCTACAGACCCTGTGGATGCTGTGTGTTCATAATTTTGAAGGGTAATTTAATTCTCATAAAACTTTGCACATATTGTCATTTTAATAATTTTCACCCAGAAATGGAGATTTTTACAGTTCTTGACAGAGTCTCTGGAGGTATACCCTGAAAGAGTAGTCTCATGGTGATTTCAAAGAGAATTCCTTGTTTAGGTGACTAGAGAGTTTATATCATGAAAAAGAAACTGTGTATTTTGGCTTTGTTGAAACACAAGTATTTTAGGTATTTGTTCTCTAATTAGTTTACATTTATTTAAAATTATTCATCGCATTAAATTCCACGTGCTGTATAACTGAACCTTATTCCAGTAAGTATAGCTTGAATCATTGAAGAGAGAGTCCCCTTGAAAAGGCCTGGTGGGTGATGAAATTCTGTCCCCTGTCTTCAACGCCCCACCAGTGTGATCGAAACACGAGTCAGAGAAGTTAAATTAAATATTTATTTGTTCTTTCCTTCTTCCCCTTGGTTATTCCAACAAATACCTTTTCAGTGGCCTTCTGTGTGCTCAGTGCTGGGGTGAAGATTCAGTGATACATACAAAGTGTGCATCTTTCTTGCCTTCTCATTGATTATTGTATAGATAAGAAGAAGACAGATGATCAACAGCTGTACGATGATGCATGGTAATACCACGTAATCCTGCGTGTAAAACAAGAGGGAGAGTAACAGAGTATGAGGAAAAAGCAGCGATCAGACAGGTGGAAAAGCTTTAGCTGAGTTTTAAGTTGTAGACCTAATGAATCTTTCAGGAAATTGAGGAGGGTTCTTTTTCCTCATGGGGATTTAATTATGGTGTATTTTCTGTTCTCCATAAGTGTGTTGTCTCTATTCAATGATATCATTTAATTGTGTGTGTATATGTGAATGTACAGACCTATATATTATTACCACATAGATATCTGTATCAACATTGAACTTATCAGTAGGGCCACATCTATTTTATTTTTGGAATGCTTAAAGTGGATCCTGTTTAATTGTAAAAGAACTGGAAACGTATCTGCAATACCATGCACTGTGCATCATATTAAAAAAATTCTCCTGAACCACGGACAGGCTTGTGGTTGTATGTCTGTTTTCGTTACTCCGCGAGAAGTAATAATGTTTCATAAATCACTAGTGTTCAGACATTTCTATCAGGAAACGTCATGACTGTAGAGGTGAAGGATCATGTTCTGACGTGAGAGATTTAACTCCAAAAGGCCTCTGTAAAGGGGGCATATTTTGAAGTCTTAGGATTCCTATGAAAAAAATCACGTAAGCACTACACTCTCCAAACTTATGTTTGTTTTAATACAGAAAGACAATCATCTTTTTCCTGTAAAACCTTTGAGTGAAATGGATGCTTAGGAAAGATGTGCCCAGTCTCATGGACTCCCTGACGGTGCAGGGCACAGCTGTGCACCTGGGACTATAGTTCAGTGATCTCTGATCTGGTCAGTTCACTGAGTCAGAACTTGTTTTGCTTTCTGAGATTTGTCAAAAGGGTCTTTCCAGAGCCTTGTTCATCTAGCAAAACTCTTCCATGTATCAGTAGTCTGTGGCCTCTGCCTTTGGTCATTTGTGTTATATATGTGCACTGTCACAAGACAGCCCGGGCCATTGGAACGTGACTGTTCACAACTATCAGGATGTCAGGAGATTCTAAGTTTTTAATTTTGTCACTTCTTTTTGGAAATCTTGCCTAGCTACTGGATGTGATGGCAACTAGGGCAGAGAAAGGAAGGAGACAGGTTCGTGTGTGTGCGCGTGTCTGGGTTCTTGTCTGTAACTGGGACCTGGGGAAGACTCCAAGAAGCCTGGAGCCTCAGACAGTTCACAGGTGGATCAGACATCCCAGTCTTGACAGAGGTGGCTCAGCACAGATCTGCTCACCACTTGCATTAAAGCCCTTCAGAGTTTAGATCTTTTATCTGTAAGGTTTTCATCGTGTAGAAAGATGAGTAATATTACTTTAATGTTAGAATTTCAAAAATTTCAGGTATTTCAACATAAATATCCTGATCATATTATACAGTTCATGTTCCATAAATATTTTCTATTCAAAGCAAATATTAATGCTCATCATCATTTTTTCTTACTCACCACAAACACAAATGTTCATTTTGATGGAGAAAGTTGAGAACTTGATTGACATTGTTTCAAATACTGATATTTGTATTTTTATGTAGTTTTACACAAAGTAGCCACTGTTGAATCTACATATATCCCAGATATTTTAGGGAAGAGAAAGGAAAGTCATTATTTTCACATTAGTATTTTGCATATCATTTCTTGTGAATATTTTATATATATAATATATAAAGACATCTTTATTTTTTCTATTTTAAATTCTTCTTGACTGCCAAAAATTATATGTGTTTACCATTGTTTTTAGAAATACATTTAAACACATAATAAAACTCTAATTTGCTGTGCTTCTAACTGATTAGAAAAAAACATTCTGGAACCAATAAATTCTTTGAAATCCAAATAATTCTGTATTTCAAAGATACCCAAAAGGATATTTTCAACATGGCCATTTTTACTATGAATTTTAAATCACCTTTAGGTAACCAAGGCTTGTAGAAAGATTTGTGAGCAACGTGCCAGACTGCAAGCCGTCTTGGTGAACCTGATTGATGTGAGGGTCACATCTCTTAGGTTATTAGTTTATTCAACAAATATTTATCAAGCCCCCCCCCCTTTTGGTGACATTCTTTTAGGCACTGGTCACATGCAACAAAAATATCTTTGTGCCCATGAAGCACACTTTCTAGTGGGGATGTAACAGAAAATAAAAATAAGTAAAAGATATGATACATGGAATAGTGATTTTATGGAGAAAAATAAAATTAGGAAGATGGGGAGGGCTGTGCATGTTCAATTTTAAACAGGGTGGTTAGGGGAGGTCTCAGGAGGGCGACATTTGTAGGGAAACAACCTCTTCTAAGAGGTCAAAGAGGGATTATGTGTGAGGAGTGAGGGAAAATCATACAGCCCTGTGTAAGGGTTTTGACTTTGCTCTGAAGGAGACTGGAAGCCACTGGAAGGTTTTGGGCATAAAGAGTTACTGAAAAAGTCTTCAGAAACCCTCCCCACACTTTGTGCAGTGAGCCCTCTTATTATAATATCGGCCAGTTCTTCTGCTTCCCCCTCCTGCTGACTTTCTTATTTATTCAGAACATTGAATTTCAGAGGACTTCACATCTGTAATGTACATACTGCAAATTAGCCACAGCGGATTTTTCGAAGTCCAGTCGAGGTGACTGCAGGTTAGAGTAGAGCCAGACTGCCGCCCTCTCCCCAGGGCTCTGGCAGGGACATCTCGAGATGGGAACACAGGGGTCGTAAAACTGAGCTGGTAGAAGTAATAGCTTTTAAAGGAAATTTTCAGACCAATAAACTTTTGTTGCCTCGCTTAATAGACAAAATAGGACGTGCAGAGAAGAAAGAGTTAAGGGGCTTGACTAATATTTTCCTAGATCAGAAAGGAAAAGTTAGGGTAGGAGGAAATGAAAGAAAAAAAAAATAATTCTGACCTCAAATAAACAAACAAACAAAACAAAAACCCCAAAACTGAGATGCTTGGGAGTCCTTGAAAAAATCCAGCTGGTGAAAACATATAATTAGAGCGGCCAGATGTCCCCCCCATCCCCAGGAAAATCCCGATTTATGCTTGTTGTCCCAGTATGATTATTAACACACTGGCACCCCTTCCGTTCCCCAAAGTGTCCTGGTTTAGACAATAAACTTGTGGTCACTCCACATACGAGTCCCTAACTGTGCTTCCTACCTTGTATAGTATTCTAAAGTATTTCAGTTTTTGGTGTTTTCATAATTTTAGTTTGAAATTATGAAACTAATTTTTCAGCCAGATATTATTACTGATGAGTTCCATATTTTGTTTTCTCGTTAATGTTTTTTCCCTTCTGGGAATAGTTTTATAGGTTTGTATACAAAGAGATTGAAGATTATCAACTTTCCAGGTACTTCAGAAAAATATAAATTTCTTATTTTAGGAGATGCTTATATTAAAGTTTTTCTCTAACATATTTGTTGAATGAGGGATTATTTTAGATTAAAAATTATGTGTGGTTTCTATGGCATTGCTGTTAAAATATTAATTATCCATTGGAATTGTGAAGTCATTATGTATTTTATAAAAACATTAGTTTTGGTTTGTGGAAGGAGATTGTAGAGAAACATAAAGATTTCCTTTTAAAGAGAATTGTCTGGAATGGATGCTTTCATATGTGTGTCCAGATTTGTTTTGCAAATACATTATTTCTATTTGAAACGTCACCCTACTATAAATATTGCTGTAACATTGTTTTGGACAGGCAATTGTGAAATTGGGGAAAGAGAACTAAATTGAGAGTGAGGAAATCTTAATTCTAGTTTTGTTTTCTCTAGTAAGTGGCAAGATGTTGCCAATGTCACTTGCCCCGTCTGTGGCTGAGGGCTGTGACCCCCACGGTATGCATCCATGGCCTGTTAGGAACCTGGACACACAACAGGAGGCAGGTGGGGGGTTGCTTTGTCAGTATTTACAGCCGCCCCCCATCACTCGCATGGCTGCCTGAGCTCCGCCTCCTGTCGGATCAGTGGTGGCCTTAGATTGTCGTAGGAGCACCAACCCTGCTGTAAACTGCACATGTGAGGGATCTAGGTTGCGGCTCCTTATGAGAATCTAATGCCTGATGATCTGAGTGGAGCTGAGGCGGTGATGCTAGCGCTGGGGAGCAGCTGCAAATACAGATTATCATTAGCAGAGAGATTTGACTGCACAATAAATGGAATGTGCTTGAACCATCCCCAGACTATCCTTCCTCCTGACCCCCCACCATCCGTGGAAAAATTGTCTTCCATGAAACCAGTTCCTGGTGCCAGAAAGGTTGGGGACCGCTGCCTTGGGCTCCCTAACCTACACTAAGTCCCTGGGCTGCTGTGCAGAGACAGGGAGCTAATATGCCTGAAAGAATTTTATAAATTACAATTTCTGTCTAAATCTGAGATTGCATTAGATCTGCAGGAACAAGGAAAGCCCTTTTAAGTGAGACAGTTACATTCCTTTCCCAAGGAAGTTCTGAACCAGTAAGTTAATTACCTCTTTCCCCTAGGGAAGGAGTCAGCTAATTATAAAGCGAGAGCCACGGTCAAATTTAAGCCAATCTTTCCATTAGTCTAGGAGCCTGCTTAGTCCATCCCTGCATGGGGGGAATGCAAGAGTTAATATGAATAGTTTGACACTTTGGGGGCCTGAGCAAATAAATCTAAATAGACCTTACAGAATGACTTCCTCATTTTACTGAAAATAATGTACATTCATAGGCTGTCAGAGATACCCGAATGTCTTTCATATGCAAATGATTTTTGCATTATGTGCACCAGTGACCTGCAAGATTGGCATGGATAATTAAATTTTAACTGTGTCTTTGCAGCTAATCTAGCTTGATAACTGTGTTTCAGTGTAGGTCATACCTTTCTTCAGAGATATTGGAGCACAAATAACTGTGTTTAAATAGGCTAAAGCATATTCCTTTTTAATGAAAGTTCATTCATATTTTTATGGTTTGATTAAGAGTGAATCTTCATTCTATCCTTGTACCATTCGCCTATCTGTGATATAAATGATATTTTTATGAACCACATTTTCATCAGTGCAATGAATCATCCATTCCTGGCTACCTGCCAATGGATAGCCATGACCTTGGGATGAAATAACAATTGGTAAAAATAATCAGATTTCCACATGTGGTGTTGGGCAACGTAAAGGGTGGAAGGTGTTCCCTTCCTCAGTTGCTCACTTCACACAGAAATGAAAGAAAAATGCAGTTAATCTTTTGTGTGACATTATTTTTATGGACTGGAAAAACAATGGCTATGAAGAGCAATTATGGTGTACCATTGTTATTGAATGTATTTTCAATGTGTATTTGAGGTGGGGTGTGGGTGGAAAATGACAAGCTGGAATATCTGATTCAGTGTGGGAATCAGTTCTGTCCATTTGAATGTGGCTCTCATAGATATTTGGAATGGAGTATATGCCCTTCTCTCCTGTACTAGCAGACAGGAACAATCTGCGTGCCGTAAGGGCACTACTGTTACTTCATATAATTCCTAAAGGACTATGCATGAACAGAGCAGTGATTTTTTTTTCCCAAATGATCTTAAAAAGTTTAATAAATGATTATGAAGGTATTTTCAGAATTTACTTACAGTCTGGGCTCTAAATTTAAATACAGGTAATTTTACATTTAGCAGAAAGAATGAGAACATTCAATAGGAAAGGTCTCTAAAGAAAACAAAAACAAAGTAAGTATTAGTTGGATGTCTCCTAATGATTGCATTATCTGCTGTTGTTACATGTGTTTTTATAATGTTAGGAGCACATTTATAATAGAAGAGGGAGCATGTGTGAGCTTTGAGTTATGTGGACTCACCAGATAGTGACTAAGACATGCATTTGTTTCAGGGGAAAGAGTGTTTTGTTCCTAGAAGCAGCTACGAAAGTTACTACCTGATGCTGTTGTATATTATTTTTATACAGTAAACATGTTTTGGACTTGCAAATGCAGTTACACAGTGCAATGTGTCCACTTAGGTGGTACGCAGCCATCCCTAAAGTTTGACATTCAGGAACCAGGAATATGCCTTACATTTCTATCTGTGTGCCTGTTGCTCATGTTGGACTTGATCTTTTATGTGGTAGCTGCTTGAAATAATTACATATTCATTTGTCTTTTAGCAAAAAGCGTTAAGACTTAGAATTCCTATTTGGAATTGTGAGGGTTTTTTTTGTATCTGTGAAGGGAAGCTAACTAGAAAACCTGTCAGTTCTCAAAATATGCCCTTTCTTTGAAACAAACTTTTAAGTGATATGACCTATAATATGTCAGATCTGACAGAATTAGAAATCTTTTACGTTGAATAAAATATTATTTTACTAAGCAGTTAATATGAACAGGTGTATTTAGTTCTGTCATACATAGCAATGACAAAGGCAGCTGTATATTTCATACAATGCCATCAGAGTCCCTTGAAAGAGGCCCTATAGGATATGGCTATTTTTTTATGGTCCTGGAATAATTTTTCTATCACAGCACTTTACACTTTATATAATATATAATTGGAATTAGTGCTTCCCTACCACTTGATAACTAATGAAAAATATATATGAGACTTAGAATCTATAGAAACAAGTCATTTCATAGGAAGGAATTTGAAAGACTTATCAACTTATACTATGAATAATTTTTGCTTAGACTTTATCAATTCAATTTGATATCATTTTTTATAATAAAAATTCTCTGTTCACTGGAATTTCTGGTACAAGACTGGTGTGGAGTGATTTGGAATAGAATACTTGACTTTCTCATGATGTAATTTAAACACTCCGTTTCAGTAAAACTACAGGAGGAATTTAAGGCAAAGGTACTCATTTAGGTTTAGTAAAGTTTTATAATGCAGACTTTAAGATGAAACTGACTTGCGTACCTGCCATAATTTAATGTGAATGGATAGTTAAACCTTTGTATGTGTGTCAGTGTGTATGTGAGTTATTGATAGAGAGGTTTAACAGGGCCATTAAATAATAGACACTGTCCTCTGGTGCATTGGGAAATCAGAGAGGTAAAATGACCAAAGTATTTCATTCACATGCAACAGGTGGGAAGAATAATTAAACCATACTTAAAAAGCTGTTTCCATAGTGCCAGTTGCAGCCAGATAAATATGGTTTTCTTTAAGCATCAGAAAAACTGGATCTTTTTATGAAAACCCATTTTTCTATCCCTGAGAAACATCAGTAATTCTGCTAAAAGAAATTTAGTGTTAATACTGTTGTATAAGAGATTATTTTAGTTTGGTGGTAAAGAAATAGATTAAAACAGAAGTAAAAATGTTGCTGGTGAAAAAGTAGTAGGTTAACTTTTTTCTTATCTGACTGTTATTTTCACTATTAAATAAAAGAAAACAAAAGACAAGAAGCCCAAAACATGCTTTCCAGTAATTGTGAAAAAGCACTGGAATCCAGTATTATTTTAAGAATGTATTCTCTGAACTTGTCTTTAAGGATTTGAAAATGTAAACATCTGTTGTAAAATTTAGGCCACTAAATAATCTGATTTCCTTTAGATAAAAATATTCATATGTATTTGCAACTTAACTATATAAGTCACAGTGAAACATGTTTGCTTCCTAACTGTGATCATCTGTTTTATACTTAATTGAAGCAGATTTCTTCCAGTCTTCTGATTATAATGGTGACATAGCACGCAAGAAACCAGAGGATGTTAATCAAACCTTATGATTGAGTACTTAACTTCATGGAAAATGATCATTATGGATGTTCAATAACATTCATTTGGCTACATTACAGGTGAAGTTAGTTCCATTCTTAATACTATAAAGTTATGCATTTGTGTATCTTGTTAATGAAGGAAATCTGGAAATCTTTTAAGTTTGAATTGCCTCATTTCATTTTGCAATTTAAACAATACATTTAGAAAATCAGTCTGCATTGTTACATGGAATGTAATTTGTTACCCAGACTCTCCCAAGATGACAGTACCGCAGACTGTAATGTGTGTTGAATATTCATTTCATTCTAGGTGTTGACTACTTTTAAGATTGCTTTAATTTAAAGAAAATAGAGCTTCTAGGAAGAAAAGTTTTATTGTGCACCACGGATGGCTCAGAATAATATAATTTAATTTGAAATAACTTATTAGTGACGTTTCCTTATAGGCTCATCTGCTGAAAAGCCAAATGAAACAGAATATGTACTTAGCTTAATGGTGAGATTTTATTATCACAATCTAATTATTTTTAAAACAGAGATTAATTCTCTTCTGTCTTTGACTCCATGCTAATTTTTAATATTATTCTCAAGACGTGATTCGGAAGCTATTTCATGAAAATAATGTACTAGAGCTTTACTTTTAATTGTATTACATATCTGCAGTGTTCATTATACTATGGAATACTTTGAGAGGGAAGAAAAGATTTTATTAAAATGTGCATTAAATCTCTTCCATAAGTAAAGGAAGAGTCTGGTCATAAAAACTGAGGCTGTCATTAAAAACGTATGAGTTGGAAATGTCACAAATATGTCTAACGACCATCATTGAGGCAGTAAGAGTTATTTTTATGGAAATGTCGCCAATATTCTATTGCATGTATTTTTTACCACTAATTTTATGTTTGGATTTTCTTTAAATATTTTATTGGGATTTAGAGCATTTCTGAGGTAGGTTGTGACTTCTGTGTACATGGGTGTTTGTCATTAACTTAGGCATATTTGAAATTATATTTCTCACTGTGGCATTTTTCCTTGTTTATTTTTTCTTTCTTATTCCATGAGCCCACCTTATTAATGGATTTTCAAATTATTCTTTAAATGTTATCATTTCCAGATGTAGTGATGAACTATTTAGGAGACTTTGAGCACAAGACCATAAAATCGTAGCATTTCAGACTTCGACAGGGAAGTCCCAATCACACCCTTCCATTTTTCCTGTTTTGTGCCCTGCAGCAAATTAGGAATTTTAACATTGGTTCCACAACACCTAGCTCAGTGTCATGACACATAATAGGCTCTTGACAAATGCTTTTGAAATGAATGAACAAACTCAGGTCTTCAGCAGATGTTCTCAAAAGGACATGTGCTGTGGATATCCAGTAAAAGCTATGGAGGACCCACAGTGGTAGAGAATGTTCTTGTGTTGATTGATTGCGTCTGATTGAAGACTTTTTTAAAAGAAGTTTATTTCTGCTCATTTCGGTCCTCAAAACCTGCCACTTTCCCCTTCTTTCCATTTACTTCATTTTCGTTCTCTGTTGCTTTTTCCCAAGGAGTAGTTTGTTTTACAGTTTATCCCACCATTGAAATATTATTTGTGTTTCTGTCTTACCAGGATGTTGGGTGAACTCCATTTTCTGTTGTTAAATATGACTTTTTCCTTTGTTTTCTCCAAATGAGCTGTTGCAGGGCAAAAATTTAAAGTAATTATTACTCGGTTTTCCTAGTGTTTGTGAAAACAGAAATTGACCTTACACGGTGAAGAGCTTGGGTGTAACAAGAACAACAAAAAAATTTAAGTGAAGGGAAAAAAATTCAACGATGAGGGTGGCGGAGTATGCTTCAGTGTTTCCACATTTTAACTCTCAAAAAAATATATTCAATAATCTAATGCAGTGTTTAGGGGATTTTTCATGAGTCATTAATGTTGGCTAAATAATATTGGATAGTAAAGACCAATTACTTTTCAATTTAATTTAGGATTTGTTGAGGGTAAAATCTTAACTCTTTGGGAAGGGAGCAATTAGTCTCATTATTATTGAGAAGGAAAACATGAGCATATTCTTCATAGCTCCACTTAGTAACTTTGTCCTCTCTTTTCTTTCTCTCTCAACTTGACCTTCACACTCTTTCCTTGTTATTTTCTCCTTCTCTTTTCTCCCCTTTTCCTTCCATCAGCTGTATAAGGATCTGTTCCTTGCTGGGCTCTTCTGAGACAAGTGATCCATCCTCAAGCTCCAGAAAGTGGAGAGGAGTAATGGAACCACTGTGTTTCTTCCCTTGTCCCGCCCTGACAAACGGATACTTTGTTAAGATGTAGACCCCTTTGGCGTTGCTCCAGGGGGTGTAGGTAAGGCCCAGGGTTTGACTCCTTCAGCGGGATCAGGATTTCGGCCCCTCGGTTTCTGCCTTATCCAGACGCTGACAGCACTGGGCCGTGTCTCACGCTGATTTCTGTTTCTAAAAGTGTTCCCCCAAAACTGTAGTTCTGGGGATCCCGCTGGGACTTGTTAAGCAGGTGAAGTGGCTGTGTATGAGAGGTAGACACCTGAATCCCTGTATAGTTTGCATTTTGAAAATGGAAGGGGATCTGGAGACCGCTGGTTCTGCTCACTCATTTTGCAAGAAGGAAACTGAGTAACTGAGAAGTGCAGTCACATGTCCACACTTTAGCCCACGAGGAGCAGGTCCCGGCTGGAATCTGTCTCTCTCTGCTAACTTGAGGACCAGCAAACGTTACACTACACTGTCTCAGCTCACTAAGCATGTAAACAAAATCAGATTTGATAGTCTAAAAATTGAGTATGTTTCTGAAGTTATTTAGAATATCAGTTTTATTTACTAGATTAGGTAGCTTAGAGCACAGTGTAAAGCTCTGGTTCTCAAGCTGGTGCCGGTCCCTGGCCTGTTAGGAACAGACCACACAGCAGGTGAGTGAGCGAAGCTTCATCTGTGTTTACAGCCACTTCCTGTCGCTCCCATCACCGCCTGAGCTCCGCCTCCTGCCAGATCAGCGACAGCGTTAGATTCTCATAGGAGCGAGAACCCTGCTGTAAACTGCACATGTGAGGGATCTAGGTTGCTCCTTATGAGAACCTAATGCCTGATGATCTGAGTGGAGCTGAGGCGGTGATGCTAGCGCTGGGGAGCAGCTACAAATGCAGATTATCATTAGCAGAGAGGTCTGACTGCACAGAGACCATAATAAATCAATTGCTTGCAGACTCCTATCAAACCCCTATTAGTGAGTGGCAAGTAACAATGTAATAATAATGGAAATAAAATGCACAATGAATATAATGTGCTTGAGTCATCCTGAAACCACTCCCTCCTCCCCTCCCCCCATGCATGGAAAAATTGTCTTCCATGAAACTGGTCCCTGGTGCCAGAAAGGTTGGGGACCGCTGGTGTAAAGAATTGAAACCAGATGTAGCTGGGTGTGCATCCAAACCCTGCCACTTAGTATTTGAGGGAACCTGGACGAGGTATTTAACTGCTTTTTCTTAGTCTGTCAGACAGCAGCAGTAAACACTTACGTGGTTGTGGTATAGCCAGGTCTCAAATCCAAATATTCAAAACTCTTGATACCAGAGTGAAATGCTCCAGGGGTAAGTGAGATCCGTAGGCAACCCAGCCTCGGTTTCCCCACCTGTAAAGCTCATTTCTTCAGCGAAGTTTGGAAGAGTTTCTAAGAGCACCATTAGATTGATTGGTGCTCTCAAGTAGTATTTGTACTTATATAATTTTTGGAACATTTTTATTTTCCCTGTCCATTGGAGTTATATTACTAATATTTGGATATGACTTTAGAAAAGAGATTTTTTAGTAGCTTCTCTTTCAAAATGGTTTCTGATATGATTTGCCATACATGTATATGGTGAGTTTATTTAATTTTAAGAAGTAGGTTATTAAGTAGTCCTTTCGTTTTGAAGGACTCACATGGGTTTGGAACGCAGGGCCCCAGTCTGGTGATGAGCTGGTGAAATATGATTCATGACACCATGATGGGGAACTGTAAAGAAAGTACAAGATTCAAAAAAGCATAATTATGCTCATTTGTTATCACCACTAATTCCTTAATCTGGGACAGTGCCATTCATTATGCAAATAGGAAGAAAATAATTTATGTAATTAAAGTTCATTTGGGGACCATATTACAATTTTCTCTTACATGGTACAATGGCTAAATAATGTTTTCACATGAGAAATCATATGTAATGCTCTGCAGTTTATTGATTGTGGAATGTCTTTCCTTTGCATTCGTATGTAGGTCAGCCAAAAAACTCATCTCAAAAAGCACCATAATTTGTAGATTCTTCTGTTAGATATTCATTCTTGGCATAAAAGTTAAAGACATAGGGACTTTTTTCTTTTAATTAAATCAGATAGTTGTTTAATAAAAGATGTTCTAAATTTGGTCATGATGCAGTCTAATAAATATGTCTGATATTTTTCCACTCCTAAGTACTGCTTTTCTTTAGCTTTTGTGATACAACTTTCATCATAAACTGATCATATTTTGTTTCAAAATTTTTGCTAGATGGCATTCATTTTTATACTTTATGATAATATGTATCACATACTTAGGATAGATTAGCAGTGCTTTAGAATAAATTCAGTGTATCAGCAATATGCAGTTTGTTCTGGAGCCATTTGCATTAGCTTTATTGAATTAGGAATTTTAATAATACTTAAATGAAAACTGAAGGTAAGTTTTATTTAGTTAGGAGGGACATTAGGATTAGAATAGTGACCAAGTCCTTGTCAGTGGCGCACATAATTGAACTTTCTTTCTCCTTCATGTAGTTTATCTTTCTCAACAAAGGAAAGAAAATGCTTGCCCTGTAACAAATTAAGAAGAAATTATATTTTGCTTAATAGGTAACTGTGTGGTTACTAGATAATCAGGTAAAGAGAAAATAGAGAAAACTATTACTTGTTTCCTTTTCTAATAATAAAAATGAGGAATTTGTCAGAAATCAATATAATGCATATTAAAGCATTCTGTGTTTTGATAATAACCTTGTTCAGTTACATACAAATATTCCTTAGAAAGAGAAATCTATTTGTATTCTCTTATGCTTTGCTTAATGTCTTTTGACTAGCTAAATAGTTTGGGTTTTTGTTTAAATTTAATGGTAATTTGCATTTATTTTTTAAATATTCAAGACAAATTTATCTTTTTGACTTGAAGGTGCATATTACATTTGGTAGATGTAATATTACACTTGTAAATTATTATTTATATTATTAGTTGCAAATATTATTGTAAATAGTACGTTTGGTAGAAATGACTTGCCCTCAATGCACATTGAGTTCAGAGAATATATACAGGACAAAATCTAAGGAAAGGATATGAGAATTTTCTTAGAAAAAAGGTACATGTTATCCTGTTACACTGTAAGAATGAAAATGTTTGATTATTGCTATCAGGGAGAGTAGATTGTGTTCTTCTAACGTTCCTCTTGCATTTTGGCTAAGGAATTATGTGAATCTAAATGAAAATGGGGGAAATGACGAGGAGGAAAATTGATATGACTAATTTTAGGCATGTGCCTAGTCAGTGTGTCAGTGATTTTGGATTTCTCTGCAATCAGAGCTTATTAAAATGAGACTTTCATGACAAAATTTGGCTCTTTGCATTTGATCACTGGTTATTTCAGTGAGATCTCTCAGGTGCTTTTGGTTGCTCGTTATAGCAATAAATCTACATGAATGACTTCCCAGAAGGCAATGGCCTGATAAAGGGGGCTTTTACAGGTTACCCTGCTGCATTTTGGAGTTCTGAATTTTAAATTTTGATTATATAATAGGTAGAAATAGACGTTCCTCCCCAGAGACAGTTATCAATACTGAAAGGTAACATTGTATGGAGATCATCTTTGAATTATGGCCTGTAATGAGTTTTTTCTTTTTTTTATTTCAGCATATTATAGGGGTACAACAGTTTAGGTTACATATTAGCCCTTTCCCCCCTCCCCCCGCCGAATCAGAGCTTGAAGCGTGTCCATCCCCCAGACAGTGCGCATCGCACTCATTATGTATGTATACTCCCATCCCCTCCCCCCACATCTGCCCGACACCCGATCATTGTTATTCCTAAATGTGCTCTTAGGTGATGATCAGTGAAAGCAATTTGATGGTGAGAACATGTGGTGCTTATTTTTCCATTCTTGGGTTACTTCACTTAGTAGAATGGGCTCCAGCTCTATCCAGGAAAATACAAGAGGTGCTGTATCACCAGTGTTTCTTATAGCTGAGTAGTACTCCATGGTATACGTATACCACTGTAATG
The DNA here is from genome assembly GCA_028533085.1 of Varecia variegata. Lineage (NCBI taxonomy): Eukaryota > Metazoa > Chordata > Mammalia > Primates > Lemuridae > Varecia > Varecia variegata. Next base: position 11,029,850 of record CM052454.1, on the reverse strand, counting down.
AGTTTTGATCTCTTTCCTGGTAAATCACAACTCAGGATGCTGCTGTATTTTTCGGATTTTGCTCTCATTTTACCAAGTCCCATGTTGATGATAATAAACATTTATTGAGCCCTTAGTACATGTTAGGCATTGTTCTAAGTTTTTATATGACATGTATTATTATTAAATTCTCACAATAGCCTTGTTCTATTTTTATGCCCATTTTATAGATGAAGAAACTCAAGCAAAGTGAGATTAAATAGTCACCCAACTACCCGGACCTAGTAGGCAGCAGGAAAAGGATTTGAATGTAGATAGTGGGAGTCTTAGAGCCCTGGAGCAAGCACGACAGTGTAACCAAACTTCTTCAGTGTAAGCCCCTAGAATAAGAAGGAACAAATTTCATATTTGAGAACAAAATTCCATGGTCATTATTTTGCATAAACAGTTAAATGACTGATAGCCTTGGTCATCTTTGGCTGCCATGTTAAAAGGTCTGGCCCCCAGAGCACAGCTGGAGAACCCCTCACCCTGGTTTGAGAGCGGAGGGACGACAGAGGAGTTAGATGCTACAGCTACAGCCACCCTGTCTTGGTCAAAAACCAAAGTTTTTCTTGGGTTGGAATTCTTTGGTTTCCTTCTTCCCTAATTAGATTTTTAAAGAGAAATAGCAACTGCCTTTGACAACCTGCAATTTATAAGGATTTTCAGATTGATGTAGTGGGCTTTAGTGGAGAGGGCATGGGATTTGGAGTCAAGACTCTGGGATTATGTCCTGGCTCTGCGTGCTAGCTGTGCTGTCTTCAGCGTGTCATGTAGACTCTTTTTGTCCACTCTCTGGATCTGTGAAATAATGAACACTGTGATACCTACCATGGAGGTTTATTATGACCACTGAATAATATCATATATATGAAAATGTTTCAAAAATGCAAAGCATATATGGCTATCATCCTAATGGTTGCTTTTTTCCTAAGTTGAAAAGTCTTATATGCATAAAATATTTCTTTGTTCCAAATAATGACATTTTTCTCTGCCTGGTAGAGCAGTCAAATTAAGACAGCTGGAACCGTTTTGAACTGAAATTAAATTCCTAATAACATTTAGTATCTGCAAATCAAATTTGATGTAAGCCAATGTCATACGACTGCAGTCACCTACTATGAAGTAAGCCCTATGTGCATTAAAACATGTTAACTTGTATCGCATGGTGGTATACTGTCACTATGGCACATATATATGTAAATAGAAGTCAGAAATAAGCAGGTTTTCCACCATTTTTTTGAAATTGGTAGACAAGTATAGTATGTCCTTAGCTTAAGCAAACTAACGTGTTTATGACTTTGATTCAAATTTCTGGACAATTGTACTGGTATCTTCTGTTCTTGAATATTCATGTTGTATGAACTGACTCACTTTGTCAAAGTAATTGGTTATTTATTTATAGTAGACTTTCTCAAAACATACCATAGGTTGTATCAGAAATACTGAGTTTTATGAGAAAAAAGTGGTGAAATGAGGCATGATAGATCATTCTCGTAATCACAAGATACAGAGCCTATTCAAATCTCTAAGAAAACTCACCATAAATAAACCCATTTTACTATGGGCAGTATAGACGTTCTGTAGCTTCCCCCCCAAAAAATGTTTTTCTTAATAAAACACTTATTAATGCAGAATTATAGTTGGGAAATGCTATTATATACATAAAATCTGACGTTCTTGGAAAGCCCAGTAATCTTGAGGCTTCTATGTGAGTTGCAGCTTTGAGCCTTCCGCTAAAGTCACGTGATACTCATAGTAAGAACTCTTACATTTGCCCTTGATAATGAATATAATTTTTGATTAGACAGCCATCTTGGTGCCATCTCTAATGGCACTTGGCAAGGCAAGTTCCTTCCTGTTAGGGCAGTTAGATGGTTTAAGCGTTTACTTAATACTTAGGTTTCTTGAGACATAAATACGCAAAGTGTAATGAGTTTTTAAGTATACAACAACATGCTAGCATAGAGAACAAAAGAAATCCCGGGTGAATTCACTGAAACGCAATAATAACAAATAATTAGAAATCTATATACTTAACTTGCACTTGCAAGTTTGGTCTTATTTAATCCTTTCTGCAGCTTCTTGAAATAGGTGTAACTGTCTCCATTTTGCTGGTAAGGAAACTGGTTTCTCAGAAATTTTCTCAAGGACAAGTAGTGTTGCCGCTGGAATGCGAAGACAGGCAATTAGCTAATTAATTCCAAACTAACAGCCAGGACACTTTGCTGCATTTAGAGCTTAGATTCTGCTTTGTATTGCTGGAAACTGCCAACAGCAGGTCCACTAACAGGCTCGTTAAAGAGTGAAGGTGGGGAGCTACACTTTAAACAAAATCACAGGCCAGTCTGGGAAGGGGGCAGCTGGCCCTGATGGGAAGAATTTGGATTTTGGGTAGAAAATACCTTGAAGGACTCATTTACCTCTGGATCAACCCATCAGAAACTAAATTAAAACAAAAAGCGTGCACCTTTTACAACAAGCTGACTACGGAACCAGTTATTCCTTGCAGCATTTTTTTGGTCGTTTTCAAGCCTGAGAGCAATTAAATGAGAAGACAGAAGACACAGGTAAGATATTCAAGGAGCAAACTGTGCATGCAGGATAAATATTATTGCATTTAGAGAATTGCGAGATGTGAATCATGTGTCAGTAAATCGTTGGACGAATGTTTTTTGAGTGCTTGTTACGTCCATCACTCTGGGTAGGGAACAATGGCGAATGCTCCCTACTGTGTGGTTCAGGGACTCTGGAGAACGGGGTGTGACCTGCGGCTCTGCTCTTAATTACCTTCGGGTCCCGGGTGAGTCACCTCTTAGCTACCGAGGCCGTGTAGTCAGAGCTAAAAGCACAACTGCACAGCCGGGGGCCGGCGTGAGCCCTGGCTCCCCCCACTTATTTGCTGTGTGAACTTGGGAAAGTCATTTAATTTTGTGCCTGGGATTGGGCATATGAAAAGTAGAGGAAATGACAGTGCCTGTATCACGGGACTGTTGTGAAGATTCAGCGAATTAACACATAAAGAATTTAGAACATATTGTCAGTTCTGTGGGAGGGTTAGTGATTACATTTTACTATTATTATCATCATCATCATCATCACTGCTCTTACTCTTTGAGCCTCAGTTCTTCCACTAGAAAATTAGGAGGTGAAACTGAGTAATATTTAAAAACAGAACGTCAAATTTGTGTACATTTTTTGAACTGAGCACAGAACTTGTCGAATAATTTGTGGGCTAACAGTTCAAGAGTATGAAAATTAATACTGGCAACCAGTGTTTTATGTTTTAAAGACAAAGAGATAAACACAGAACAAACACAAAGTAAAGAAAGCTGTTTTGGTGATCAATGGATATTCGAATAAGTGTTTAGGACTCGAGGCTGGGAAGGGTTTGGATGGAAGGCAGCCTTTTGGGTCTTTTCAGAGGTTGTGCTGTTTGAATAGGGACCATTAGGAGGGTGTCAAGGAAGTAAGCAAGGTGGTTATTAGTCATGGGAAATACTTACAAAGTACGTACTATGCTAATGTTTCAAGCACTTTACACATATTAATTTGTTCAATCTTCAATTTATAGATCAGAAAACTATAACAGAGCAATTTAATAACTTGCTCACGATGATACAATTTACCTAGGCAGTCTGGTTTCCAAGTTCATACTTTTAGCTGCTTTGCCTTACTGTCTCTGCAAGGCTTTAAGAAATGTTTGAAATTACATGGACTATGTTGGGTATCGAGTAATTGGGTTTGACCATAGGGCTTGAGGGTAAAGTGGGTTGAGGGGAGGTACCTGGGGACTTGGAGAAACGGTCTGGCCATTGCCATACTAATCCAGACTGAGGATAGACGGGATGGCTATTTTGGCCAGGAAGGCATGGCGGGTGGAGTAGACTGCAGCTTCTTTGAGTCAGGACCCTTTTGAGAATCCATTAAACTGTGGGCTTTCTCCCCAGAAATTTGTGCAACACATAAAATTGTGGTGGAATTTCAACAATGTCATAAACCTTTTATTTGTCGCTTTACCCAGCTTGTTTTTTTTTTCTTTTTTGTAACAATTATATTTTTATAAAAGTCTGCCAGTTTTCTTTACTTTGTTTTGTGTTTTATGTTTTTTTTTTTATTTATTATAGCTTATTATGGGAGTACAACAGTTCTGGTTAAATATATTGCCCATGCCCCTCCCAGCCCCCTGAGTCTGAGCTTCAAGCGTGTCCATTCCCCAGACAGTGCACATCGCACTCATCATGTAGGTAAACACCCATCCCCTCCCCCCACCTCTGTCCGACACCCAATTGGTGTCATTCCCAAATGTGCACCCAGCTGTTGATCAGGGAAACCAATTTTCTGGTGAGTACATGTGGTGCTTATTTTTCCATTCTTGGGATACTTCACTTAATAGAATGGGTTCCAACTCTCTCCAGGAGAACCAAAGAGATGTCATATCATCGTTATTTCTTATAGCTGAGTAATACTCCATGGTATACAGATACCACATTTTACTAATCCAGTTTTATGTTTTTTTCTTTTAGCAATCATATTTTTAAAAACTTTTCTTTAGATACCTGTTCTTTTGTTACTGATTTTTACAAAATGTAATTTTGGTGGGTTCTTGATGACTTTCTCAACTTTGTATCCAAGTATATGGATATATAAAAATAAATAATTGCAGTGAAGTTTTCTGTATTTTTCTTTCTTTGTTGTGTGAATATAAAAGCAGTGGTAGATTTTATGGCCAGGAGATAGTTTCTACAGTGATCCACCTAGTTCTGTGTTTATTCATAAACAATTATTAATTGAGTAGCTATTTCTGGGATGGGAAAACTACTTGCATAAATAAAAGACATCAGTCCTGTTTCCAAAATAAATTTAAATGGCTTCTTGTGGAGAATTGGATCCAGGATTTTGTCTTTGCTTCTAGGACACACTTTTTTGTCTCCCAAGCATGGAAATCCTCTGGGTAATTAGAGTCTAGGGTAAGGGAGTTCAGAAGAGGTTGGGGGAATGATTATTGTTTGTTTTGTTTATCATTTGGTGTGAGAGTAATAATTGGGTCCCCTTTGGCTATGTAAGGAGTAAGTATTACCAATACCTGTGGGAAGTTGCTCTAGTAAAACTCACATGCTATTTAGGATTTTACTTTTTTGTTGTTGTTGTTAAATACAATATAACTTGGCAATTTGGTGAGCTGAACTCAAACTTACCTTAAGTCATAAAAAAATTGTTTTATTTATCCTTATCCTTATTCCTTTAATTTTCTTGAACTTTTAATGCACTTTGGACTGTTAAAGTCTTTGTTATGAAAGTATACATTATTTTTCTAATATAATTACAAATGTAAATATTCTAAAAAATTATGTTATTGACCAGTTAGTTTTGAAGAGTATCAGAAAAACAATGTCAAAGGTTTCTATATTTTCTGATTTTGCACTTATGAAGGAAAGTTGCTTTTAGTTAGTTTGCATTTATACAATATGTAGAGTGTGAGATTTTTCTTCCTTTAATACTTCATGAATGGATGTACCCTACGTATCATTTTTAAAAATACACATGATATAAAGAATATTAACAGATTGAAGAATATTTTGAATTTCTGAATTCACTGTTTTGGGGATGAGGACCTTTTCTTGATCTGAATTATACTCCAAAAAATAATTGGCAATGTTTATAAACCTTCATTTATTTGCTATAATCAGGGAAGGAGATATTTCACTAAAGGTGAAATTATTACATAACTAAGACATCTCTTTTAAATATTGTTATTTAAAATTCTATTAATATTTAATGAAAGTGTAGTGAAATTGTATTATATTAATACCTTTTTCTTTGTAACAGAGTACATTGTCTAGTAATCTAGAATAAGACAATTTATTCTAATTTATTAATTTATTCTAATTTATTTAATCTAGAATAAGAGAATTATTGAATGTGGAGTGTATACCATCGTGGACACCATGGTTATGCTGTGATGTCCCCTAGGACTGCATGAAATACTGTGTATGTGTGTACTCAGTGACACCGGGCCACCATTCCTGTCTATTCGGTGTGCTGAGAATGGCTCCATTCCTCACCCGTGGAATAAAGGATGTGGGTTTTGTGGTGGGAATTCTTACCCCTGAATGAGGTGTGTGCTTGCACTGTGTTTGCTGAGGGTGACGGAACCAAGCTCTGGATAAGTGGAGCATTGTCTTGTATCAAGGGACTTAAAAATAAGACACAGCTCCATTGTTGGAGGAACATACACCATTACACCGTCTGATTTTGTATGAGTTTGATTACTTTTCACTGAACCTATCCTACGTCTTACATTTATATTAACCTGTCAGTAGTTTTACATTTAATCCTGATTATTTCTTGAGTGAGGATTTTAAGCCAGTGAATGATTTTAAATGATGTGGTAATAAAAAAATACTGTATTTCTAGTCTGCCAGTTGAGAATTCCACACATGAAACTTTAATAAAAGCGTTCACAGCACTGCCTAAGTGACTCACCATCATGCCTAAATGAGTGTCTTTAACCTGGAGAGTGGAAAATTTATGGAACTGAAGCCTTTTGGCTGCTTTGGAGAACCATAACCCCAAATCGTATATCATGGGAATTATGTCGTTCTGTTTGCCATTCTATATGCGCTTAGAATGTCTTAGGTACTCTAGTTTTTAGCTACTCTTGACAGCTGTGGTTCATAGTAAATTTTTCATTTGTGTCTAGCAGTAAGATTTGGATTCACTTTGGTAGCTAATAGCTTGTCGTGTGGGCACCAAAAAGAGGGGTAAGGAGACCTTTGTCTTCCTGAGAAAGTGTTAGTCTATTAAGTCTCAGATATTACAAGTTTAGCAATTAAAAATGTCTTCTTTTACTGAAGCATACTTCAATAAATACATATTAATCTCATTCTTATAAACTAGGAAAATTTTCTTTTTAAAGGAAATATTTGAACTGCTTTCTGAAATTCCATGGGCTAGTCTAGGATCTTAGAAGCACTGAAGCGCTACTGTACTGAGGTGGCAATATTTTGTTACTGCGTTAATTTTATATCGTAAACAACAATAGATTTTATCTGTGATCCTGTATTCAGAATGGGAATAGAAACAAATAGTACTTCAAAATTCTTGTAATGATTTTTTTTCCCTCTCCATTTTTAGTTTTCTGTGTGTTGCTCTCTTTTGACCATATCTGTCTGTTTTGTCTTGGGTATGGGCCTCATGGTCTCTTTATTTTAATGGGTAGTTCAAAAGACATTTACTACGTGAAGGTTTCAGTTTCTGTTGTGTTGTCTGTTGACTATCATTTTCATAATTAAATACTTTCGGATCTGAACAAGGCCATTTTTCTCTATTCCATCTTCTTAGACTACTTCTAGTACCATAAGAATTTATCCAAATTGTGAGTAGGGAAAAAAGATAATTCGTTCTTTCTTTCTTTGATTCATTCAAAAACACATTGGTTGAATATCTTTCAGATGCCAGGGCATGGGGCTAGATACTCCATGGAATTTGATTATTTGTCTTTCTACTTAATTGTTCTGTTTTTTGAGTAGTAATGATTGATTGACTCATTGGTTGTTGTGAGATTTGATGTTACCTGTAAATTCACAATTGGCTTTGTAATTCCAGCTGTTTCCTTCATTATTTGAAACTTTCTTTTATGCACAAAATATGCCCTGCATATGGGTGGAAAATATCTCTTAAGAGTGGGTTTGTTTTTTTTTTGAGAAAAGGAATGCATTTGTTGCAGCTTTATTATGAAATTGCTCATTTGCCATTTGATGGATTAAGAAATGCATGTTTGGTTTTTCAATCAAAATCGACAAGTTCATGTGAAAGATAAATGAAACAAATGGAAATGAAGTTTGAGAGGATACTGTTGTCTGTGGTCGTGATGGAGGCATTCCAGGGTTTAGAGAGACGTGTGCAGATGATGATTTGGGGATTACACATTGGAGGTGCTGGGCACTGGGCCTCCTGCCTGCTTCTGTGCTATTTGCATGAGTGATGGTTCTCAGGAGCGTTGGACCAGGAGCGGTGGATGAGAACAGGTCTGGGGTCAGAATGAGGCAAGCAGTGGCAGCGACACTGAAACACTCTGGGCCTGGTGTTTTGCTGCGACTGCCCTGGAGCCTCCTGGCAGCAGGGAGTACACAGCCAGCGCAGGTGGGAATTAAGTGCCCACCTGGGGATTCAGCCCCTGCCCGTGGCTCTCTGGAGGGTGAATAGTTCGATCTTTGCCTCACTGTGGTTCACAGATACAAGGTGTCGTATGCCAGATTTATTATTTTTACAGGATCACCCTTTATATGCAAAAAGTGGTAACATAGTAACATTCTTACATTGCCACTTAAGGTTTACATTAATCTGTATCATTTGGTAATAGATTGGCTGTTTTATCTTGATCCTTGGAAAGAAGAGAAAGTCTATTCATTAAAAAAATTGTTTTCATGCCTGTAGGTGTTTTAACCATGGAGGGTGGGGCCATGTGGGCGTCTATAGTTGAATGATGAATTTGAAAGGGAAGAGTTACGTGTGGGCACAGACGGATTGTTTTCATACCAATTTATGAGTTTAGGATTCAGGACTAAGAAGGCAAATATTATTGCAGGGTTATTATGTTAATACAGAAGTCTCTAAAGTGCATATTGATTAAAGAGTTTCTAGTCAAATAGTTCAACTCCAATATAGGTAAAGTCCTTGCTTATATTTCAGTTTTAGGCTGTTGAGTTGAGGATTTCTGGATGCTGAGATGTTCCTTGGATTAAATAAAGTTTCAGGTGCTGGGTGCTCCTGGGTGCTCTTCCTTTCTGAGGGATAATTATCATGTTCAAAGGGACTTGCTCACTTGGGAAATAAATTTATCTTGTCTTAAAGTATCTATCCTTGTTTGTTTCTTACTCTTCTCTCCTGTGACGTATTTCTCTAGAGAAAAAGAGAAATTGTTCAAGGCCAAAAAATAAATAAGTAAATAAAAAGCCTCTCTGCTTAAATTCATTCCAGTGAAGAGAATTTTGTGCATTACTGTAAGTTTGCCATTCCAGAGATTACTATACATGCCATTTACTGAAAATGTTGTTGTAATCACTTCATTTAATACTGAGATCCAGTATAACTGTAATATATCCTGGTGTAACTGAATATATATATTTTTAAATAAATAAGCAAGTATAGAGTAGACCCTTATAAAATTACAGTTCTTCAATTATATATTTTAAATTTTTAAGTATTTAATTTGACATAAATATGTAAATCAAAGCATTTACTATTTAATTAAATTCTCAGTTTAATCTAAACATTAAGTAGCATGTATTTCAAAACCAGCAAATATAATTTTGCTTTCACCATGTCAATGTATGAAATGATTTGTGACTGGCACGGCCCATGTGTTTATCACTGAACTTGTGTGTGTAACTTTTTATTTTAATAACCATAAAAAAATCAGGTTTTATTTAAACTTTTCAGTAATGCTGAAATACTTTGAAACTCTTCAAACTTTTATCAAATAATCTTTCATGTTGAATCATTATTACGTAAGTCATTATGTAAGCCATTCACCATTATAATGAAATGAACTAACCAAAATATCAAAAATTAAAGTAGTTTTGCGGACTCGTTTCTGTGTCTCTGAGTCAGACTCAAGAATGTTTGGTGGAAGGAGCATCAGAAAAGTCTAGACAGAAAGGATAAGGAGTAGCTATATATAAATAAGCACATTTAAGTATATATAAAAATAAACATTTAAATAAACTATTTGAAATTCAGATAATAAGAAGCTCTGATTGTACTGTTCAGGTACTTATTTTCTCTAATTAATTGTTAATCCTTTGTAGTTGCAGCAATAATTCTTTCAATTAGCATTTGATCTTTATTAAAGAATTACTTATAGCACATTTCAGATTTAGGTTTAAAAAGTTCTGTGTATAATATGTATTCTGTAAGTCAGAGGAAAAAAGAAGATTGGTTATTTCAATATCATAGTGCCCTTTAATTCACACTTTTGAGATGTTACGTAAAATACCATTGTGCTATATTTGCACGTGAACATTCAGCAAAACTAAATGAGGTATTCAGTTTGCTAATGAAATGATCAGGACACATCCTGTGTCTAATAATTGAATACATTTCAAGGCTCAGCACCTATGTGGTCGTATTTAGAGGGTGGTGGGCAAGGCAGTCCCTGCAAGGATGGAAGAGGTCATCATAGCAGTTGGGAGAAAAACCACCAGTAAATTAATAAATTGGAGCTTTATTTATAGATCTGTGCAAGATCATTTTTTTTTTAAATCTTCAGCAGGACTAAACGTTTCTATTTACAAGATTAATATTCAGCCACACTTGAGATGGGCATGCATATTTTAATTTGACAGGCATTCATATCTATAATGAAATCCTGAGAGTTTTTCAAACAAGCAAGTAGTGAGTGTCTGCAAGAGCAGCTTAAGTAGAACCCTAATAAACACATTCCTGCAGGTCTTCTTAGAGGCTAGTTGTGGTTATTAGCTGTCTCTACCAGACAACATATTTTGGATATCTTTGCATATGGACATTCTGTGCATGGATAAATGTGTATCCTCATACTTATAGAATTTTTTTTAACCTAGGAGAATATAAGTTAGACCTAATTCTGAATACTAGAACCCAAATAAAATTCAAAGAAAGTCCTTTTACACATCCTTTCCCTCTTTGATCAGATGTAGAATCAGATTTCACATTTGATGACTGATTAAGGAAGCTACTTTTGTATATTTTAACTGGCATATGATATTTTACAATAGGCATATTCTATTTTTATTACTTAAAAACAACTTTGTCTTCTGGAGTCATCTAAAGAATTCTATATTATATACTTTAAATAAGAGAAATATGCAACTAGATCGAAGAGTTTTTAGGAACCCAGTTGTAAACTCAGGGTACATAAAGATACATTTTTTTCTTATTATTTACATTGTTTTTCTCATTTTCTTTAAACCTGTTCTTCAGTTTTGCAATTTAACACTTTGTCAACTGTCTCAAGCAGAAACTAATAATAATAGCACATGATAAACTCTTCAGAGCTGGAATCTGCTTACGTTTCTTTTCCATGGCTCACGTCTCCCTGGCCTGTCTCACTGCCTGGCATGGGGTGTCCTGCATAGTGGGTGCTTAAAAGATGCTTGATTGATGAATTGATATGGTTTGATTAGAATAGAGGTTTGTGATGTATACAAATGTCTACGAGAAAATAGGTGGAGTGCCAATCCCAGGAGGTCAGACCCAAATGTGTTTTAAGTTGTGTCTGACATGTGAAATCCTTAAGCTGTTCTCTTAACATGTGCTGACAGAAGTATCCTTGACAGCCCTGTGGGGACAGTGGCCACATGAACTGCGGGGCAGGAGCATTTCTGTGCATGTTCTGCTTGCAGACGGGGGTGACATGAGCGTGTCTGGACTTGTAGAGACGTTGCCTCTGCTGTGACTGACTGACTGGTATGGAGCCCGTTTGGGGGAAAATTAAAGAGCCTGGCATTTTGTGTGCCTTTACTTACCATGTGGATTACTGCATCTCGACCTGTGCTTCTCATTAGTGTCATCTGCGATTATTCAAAGACATGCCAGTGCCCCGGCCCTACCCTAAACCAGTTAAATCAGCCTCTCTGGAGGTCGGACATGAGTATCATTCTTCATCAAAAGAGAGTCCAGCGTGCAGCCGATCTTGAGATAGTCTGAGGTTTTGTAGGAATCAAACCAGAATTGGAAGAGAAGAAAGGCTAAAGAATTTAATTTCCACTCACTTTGTCCTCATTTACTTATTAGGACGCAGGGTCTAGAATACCATTGTCTAGTAAAAGGAAGCCCTATATGCGGTTTTAAATGGTGGCCAAATTAAAAAGAAGTCAAAAGAAATAGTTGGAATTAATTTTGGTAACACATTTTATATGGCCCAACATGTTCTAAATCTTACTTCAATATGAAGTCAATGTAAAAATATTAATGAGATATTTTACATTCCCTTTTTTTTTTTTTTTTTGAGACAGAGTCTCGCTTTGTTGCCCAGGCTAGAGTGTATGGCATCAGCCTAGCTCACAGCAACCTCAAACTCCTGGGCTCAAGCAATCCTCCTGCCTCAGCCTCCCGAGTAGCTGGGACTACAGGCATGTGCCACCATGCCCGGCTAAACATTCCTTTTTTAAAATTGTGTCAGGTCTTCTAAATCCAGTGCTTATTGTAGATTTGCAGCTCATCTGGGTCTGGACTGGCTACTTTCCAAGCTCTCGGCAGCCGTCCATGGCCAGTCAGTATGTTGGACAGTGTGGACCTAGAGGGTAAATTGAGGCACTAGAAATCAGGAGGCCTTAATCTTGTGTCGGTTTTGCCACTGACTAATCTTTGCATGGGGCAATTCACTCACTCTCTCTGGACTTCACTTGCCTCTTATTTAACAAGCGGGGTCAGCCTTGATCGGGAATTTCCTGGTTTTGCTCCAGAGAACCCCGGGGTCCTGTATGCGCACCTCGGCTGCCATCGTCGGGGAGGAGGGAGGCCAGCGAGCTACTGGGTACACGGGAGGTTTTAGTTGTAATTTTGTGTAAGGAAAAAAAAAAATCAAGCAAAACGAAGGTTTAAAAAATCGCTCGGCTTAAATGCTCTCTTAGGTCTGATTCTCTCTTGTCCGCATTTGTAAGACTACTCCAGGGAGAGGCCAGGCAGCAGGTGCCCTGCTTCTCTTTCCAGTGGGGGTGGCACTGTGACAGGGACTCTCAGGTGTTTCCTGTGAAATAGTGGGAATCCCTTCAATAGTGGCTTCAGCGACTCGTATTTGAGAAACAGAAGTCCCGGATGCCTGGTTCGACCCCAGAGTCACGACAGGTCACTTAGGGCTACTGAAGCACACAGTGGTGTCTAAAACTGACCCAGCCCCAAACCCAGGAAGAGGCCCCTAATCTTTCCAAGATTTGGTCCTCCTAGACCGCCAGGACCGAGGACTGGGACGACTCTGGCTACACAGTTTTGTGACTTGGAATGTGTGTCTCCCTGGTGACGTATAACTGACAACAGCTTTAATAATTGCATATAGATGCCAACATTGGATGCGTATGATTGTGGTCCATAGGTAGACCGGTAACTTGTCTCCATGTCTGATAGATAAACACTCTGATGGAAACAGCAGATAGAAAAGAAACAATATTGTATCATTGACCCTTGGAAGTCAGTCTCTGCCAGTTTCCACAGTCAGTGACATGAGACATGGTCCTCGTCCAGTGTGGTGTTTGCCTGCATCGTGTTGTGGTGATGTTTCCTGGTAGGAGTCAGCCAAGGACTCACCTGCCCCCAATTTTAGCTACTTTGATGTTTTATTAATTTGAGGAAAAAAAGTGATATTGAATGGGAATTGTGAAGTAGAGAAGGCTGAGAAAGTTTCTAGTTTTAGAATACTTCTATGAAGTCTTATAACAGTATATTCTGTGCTTATAGGCAATTGTAAAAAATAGTTTTGGAAAGAGCCAGCCCAAATATCCACAACTATTTCTGAATTTTTAGTAGTATACACAAACCTAATTTCTCCAGTTCTGGCCTGCTCATATATCAATGAAAGCAACTTGTGGTAATACTCAAAGCAAAGGAAGGAGAGGGAAACGCAGTTTTGTTACATTAGCTCTAGCCACTTTGACAATGAGTTAATGAAAGAAATTTTTTGCAAGCACATTGGTTTCTTTGGTCCAAATTATTTTTTGTGCAAAATTTAGCACAGGTCTTCATGTAGGACTCTAGGTGAATGGGGAAAGCAAATAAATGTGACCTTTGCAGGGCTGGTATTTTCTTTAAGAAGCCAAAAGGTGCACAAATATACAAATATTAGCCCAGTTTTATTTTTGTCCCAGAAAACTTCTCCCTGGCTGACGGCATCTCTGCATTCGATCTTTGGCATCGTGGCTGCCCGGCCGGGGCCCCCGTAGGCCTTGCCATCTGTTTAACTGGTAAAGAGCCCTGCCTCATCAGGGTCCCCATCAGCCAGTTGAAACGGAGTCCTCTGATTGGCCCTTCTCCTCTCCTTTCTCGCCCTGGTTATTTGGAGCCAGCTCCACGGCCTCAGAGCAGGTGGCTTCACTTTGGCTGGTTACCTTAGGATTGGCAATTACTGGAAGGTAAAAGATCCACAGTGAAGGGTGGAGCATCTGCTATTGCAGTGCTCGTGGCCGTGGAGAACGCCTGATTCACGGAGGTGAGGCTCTCCCCGGGGTGCTGTCCCTTTGCCCCTTCCCTTCTTAAATGCACGGTCAGGCTCAGTCCTTTGATCTATCTTGAGTGCAATAAGGCCAGCACGTGCATGTGCCGCAGAGACCCTGCTGCTTTACCTACCTGGCAGCAAGTCAGCCTCCTTCCCCTCTGTGCTCTCAGGATTCCTGCCTGACAGTTTTGCAGAGGCCCCTAAACCCATTCACAGGTGCCCAGCCCACACCTGGGGAAACCAGTCTTTAGCAATTCTGCTCTTGCACTCCCCGCAAGCCCCCTTTTGACCTTTCCCCGTTTCCAGCCCCCATCCCGTATCTTGACTGACCTATGGCCTAGAGAATTTGGAGGAATTGCCAGGTAAGACATTTTGTAATCTCAAAACATATGTAAAGACCTACATAAAGAACCGTGGCTGTTGGAATGTCTCTGTTTCCTTAACGAGCATACCAGGTGAGCAAGGCAGGGAAAGGCAGATGAGGGCAAAGAAACAGAACCCACCATGTAAACGCCAAATGCCTCAGGTGTGATGGCCCAGTTTCCTCCTTTTCTCTCCACCTTGTTTAATTCTCGAATTTTCTTTTATTACACACTATGCTTTGCCATTATACATTTTGTCTTTTGTTTTGCACCATGCTTTTGTATTTATATGCTACCACAAGCTGCTCAGAATATTTTTTGCAACTAAAAGGGGTCTTGCTAAGAAATACCTATGAGTATCCATTAGAATTTCAGTTTTTAAACAGTGACTTGCTAATCACTTTTTACCTGTTAGGCAATATCTTAAGTACTTTCTGGAAAGCCATGTAGTTGTTACAGATAGGCTGGCAGTGGACTGCTTGGTTTAAACTCAGCGAGTCTACACATAAATCACTAGATGATTATCTTGGGCGAGAGCTTAATATTTTTCATCCTCAGGTTTCTCCCTCACGGTAATGTTATGAGGACTAAATGAGTTTATGTATAAACACACGTAGATACGTCTTCCTCATCTTACAGCTCCACGGTTGTGTCTGAGTTTATTTCCCAAACGATGCCTGGCATAAAAGCAATGCTCTATAAATGTTCGCTACTACTATTACTATTTACTTTAGTTATTACAGCAGTCCTCAGATAGATGTAATCCTCACTTCGCCGATGAAGTAACCAAAGCCAGGCGAGGGTATTTAACTTGCCCAGGGTCGTGCAGCGAGTGAGTGTGCAGGTCAAGGTTGGCACCCAGGTTCACCTGACCGCAGAAGCCTCCTGCTCACCACCCCCCCCCCCCCCCGCCCCGAGTCTGTCCCTGTCACTTCATTTTGGCAGCATAATCAAATAGGTAGGAGTGGATTGTTTGGAAAACCACACTTGCATGCAGGTGTACAGGTTCATTTCCTGATTTTTCTTTTCTCCTAAGTAGTTATAATTGGACTCAGATAACACATCTATGCTATCAGATCACACAGAATTTTTTGGCTCAGGTCTGCCGTAAGTCTTGCTTCTTTGAGAAACACTGTTAGGAAGTGTGGCGCCAGGTTTCTTCCTTAACGTCAAGTGCGTCCCCTAAGAGAGGAGCCATCCCATGGAGGTGCTCTGTGCACGTGTCACGACACATGTGGCACAGGGAAGCTTCATGGATGATGTTTGTGCACCTTGCCAGGTACTTGCAGTGGTCTGAGTTGTTCTCTAGTGAGCGAATCCTCATGTGAATAGAGAAAAGTGATGAGTGTTTAAGTGGCTCACTGGCCATTCATTGGAAATTTAACCTTCATGATGGCATCTCTGAGCATGGACTTTGGTTGCCTGGTGTGTTGCGTGAGTTTAGTGACTGCTCTGGCTGCGTGGGTGGATGAACGTCCTCGCTGAGTGAAGTCAGCTGTCGGGAAGGCCTGGGGGGTGGAGAGAGAATGGTTGGTTCAAGTCTGAGCAGTAACTGGAGCTTGTCATTCTGTCGTTTTCCTGAATACCTGTGTCCCCTCTCTGACATCATACTGTCCCCTCATTCTTCAGGAGGTCCCTTCTGCACAAGCACACATGCTCTCGCATGCATGTCCTGATACCCTGTGCAGTATTCAGTGCCCGTTGGCAGTTAGATTCTGCCTTTTTTTTTTTTTTTTGAGACGGAGTCTTTGTTGCCCGGGCTAGAGTGAGTGCCGTGGCATCAGCCTCACTCACAGCAACCTCACACTCCTAGGCTCAAGCGATCCTACTGCCTCAGCCTCCCAAGTAGCTGGGACTACAGGCATGCGCCACCATGCCCGGCTAATTTTTTCTATATATTTTTAGTTGTCCATATAATTTCTTTCTGTTTTTAGTAGAGACGGGGTCTCGCTCTTGCTCAGGCTGGTCTCAAACTCCTGACCTCGAGCGATCCTCCTGCCTCGGCCTCCCAGAGTGCTAGGATTACAGGCGTGAGCCACCGCGCCCGGCCCGCTCTTTTCTTAAGCAGTGAGTGGTATGACTTAGCTAGATGTGACTCCAGCTAGAGCAGTCCATCTGGTTGAGCAGAACTTTCTCGTTCCTCCAAGCTCAGGCGAGGAGCCTGTTTTCTAGTGGAGACCCGTCTTTGAGGGAGCTGATTAGGACTGGATGTGTAGGAATGATACTCTGTTCCTGAAGTGATTAGTGTCCAATGGAAACTGTTTCTCACTCCCTTTTCTTTTTAATTCAATCAGGATCTCCTCGATGTAAGAGGTACCACTGTACGAGTAAGAACTGTGCATTTTGTTTAAGCAATCGCATTGCATCTAGAATCAAAGGAAAGAGGCAGTTTTTAATCTTTGATGGCCCTCGATCATATTTAATATGGGACCTTTTAAAATACCCCATTGGGTGGTTCGTGGTAGGGATGGATCATTTGGTGGTTGTTACTGAATCTTTCGTTGTCACGTGTTGGCTTCTGTAGTAATTGACGTTTTCTCTTTCAGCTGTCCCATTTCCTCCAAGCCATCGGCTTACAGCGAAGGAAGTGTTTGACAACGATGGGAAACCACGTGTGGACGTCTTGAAGGCACATCTCATGAAGGAAGGCAGGCTGGAAGAGAGTGTCGCGTTGAGAATAATAACAGAGGGCGCCTCGATTCTTCGACAGGAAAAGAACTTGCTGGATATCGATGCACCAGTCACAGGTGAGTCCTGGGTGGAGACGCCCACTGTGTGCGTATTCGCTGTCTACAACGTCACATCAGACGTCCTGGCTGCCAGCGAGTCTTCAAATACCTGACTCATCATAGTCTTTTTTTTCCATAGTCTTTCACTGTTGAATCTGTGCATTCAAGGACTAAGGATATTTTATAGATGCACAAATATTTTTATTTTCATGTGTTGAGTACAGATGAGATTGTGATACTCTAAAAGGTGGGGTACAACTTGGAGGTGATAAAGATTTCTGTGATAATACTTTAAGAAGTGATACTGTTTGTCACTAGGAATACTGAGTGGCATAAAGAACGTGGGACATTCATTGGGAAAGATGAGACAAAGTATCGCAACACATCTGCGGTGATTGAGTAAGCACCTAAGCTAAGGCAGCTGTTCTCAAAGTGTGAGCCCCAGACTAGCACTGCCGTCAGCACCTGGAAAGGTGTCAGTGTGTCAGTTCTCAGGCCCCACTCCAGAACTGCTGAATCTGGTTGTCTGGGGTGAGTCCCGACAAACCTGTGTTTTATCAAGTCCTCTAGGTGATTCTGATACACATTAAAGTTTGAGAAACACTGGACTTCAGGAAGAAAGCTGCATTCCTCTCTTTCCCGTAGCATTTTGTACCTAGAAAATGAGACTTCACTTTTTGAGTGTTTTGGTTCTGTTCCTTCTTAGGGTCAGAAACATGCCTTGCACAAGTGTGCTTCTCTTAGGCCATAAAAAATTAAATCTTGTCGGAATAAATTTTGTGTAATATAGAGCATCTGTAGACTTTGTGGAGTTTGCTGAACTTGGAGGTTTTCATTTTTAGGGAAGCTAAAAATGTTTATTTGCCTCTTCAATATGATTTGGCATACAAAAACATTTAGACACAGAATATTATCCTTTTTCAAATAAAGGAGACATTTAAATATATTTAAATTGCTTCTTCTAAAATTATTGGTCTTCAAATAGATATTTGAATGTGACTGTTATAAGAAAGATAGCTCTCTTGAATATGAGACCACACCTTCCTTGATCAAAATGTTCCCAATATTTCCTATTCCAAAGGCATTGACATTATTTACATTTTATTTTTTAACTTATGATTAGGGTCAGGCAGAAGGAAGAGTTGGCTTCAGTGGTATTAACCTGCTATCAAACTATGGTGACTAAATCCACCCATAGACTAAGTTACTGACCAGGGGTTTCATGCACGAAATTCAACATTACGTGTAGCAGACAGGAAAACTCTCAAAACCAAACAAATGGCAAATATTTTATAATTACATACAAAGCCACTCCCAGCTTTCCCCTCTAGTCCTTCCCTCCTACTTTTTATTAACAAAAATGTTTCACTCTCAGATGTTTAGAGAAGAGTTGTGCTGACATCTGCCACAGTTTGCCCTCATTTAAGAAAAACCTAGGAATTTGTGTCCTGGCGATTGGAAATCTGGATAATTCTTCCTCCCTTTAGCATTTCTTTACCATTTAAATGAACAAAGCTTCCACCTTCTCAAGTGTTTATAAAGCAATAAAAGGTTTGCATTCATTTAGGATTTTTCCCCTGAAAACTCAGTATGTTTTATTTGGACGGAGGCAGGACCAGGAAGCTGCCTGGCCCCCAGGGACCCTGCATCTGTCCCTGGAGAGAGAGAAAGCAGTGTGGACGTCCCCTCACGGGGTGTGGATCTGGGGTGTGGATCTGGCATGTGGGTCTAGACTGCAGAGCAAGCCCTCTTCGTGGGAGTAGAGATGAAGTTTGTCTGTGGGTCCTCAGTCCATTTGTGTTGCTATACATGAACTCCTGAGGCTGGGTAATTTATCAAGAAAAGAGATTTATTGGGCTCAGGGTTCTGCAGGCTGTATAAGAAGCATGGCATTTGCATCTGCTTGTCGTGAGGGCCTCGGGAAGTTTCCATTCATGGCGGAGGGAGGGCAGGTGTTTCAGGTGTGAGAGAGGGAGCAAGAGAGAGGAGGGAGGGAGGAGCCAGGCTCTTGTGAACAATCAGTTCTTGGGAGAACTTACCAAGCCCTGGACACCCCATCACTGGGAATCAGATTTCACCCTGGGACCTGAAGGGGACAGTCATCCAGACTGTGTCAGACCCCCGATCAAAACAAAGGGGGCACGAGGCAAGCTCTGCTTGTTTCCCGGTTAACTTGTCTGATTAGGATGGTGGGTGCTTCAGAGATTTAAGCTGAAGACTGTATTTCCGTGTTAGAGGCAGTCAGTGAAGTATTTTCCCTCTGACTTTTTTCTAAAAATTGAGTTGAACTTCTCCTTCTTTCCTTGCAAACATACAAATGGAATATATTTTTAAAAAAATGTGGCAGATAGTAGTGTGGCAGCTCATTTTGGTAATTGAATTTAACAAACCCTTATTGGGCATGTACTTAGTACAGGTGGTGTGGGTTATACGCAGGTCAATCAGACCTGGGTTCTGCCCTCCAAGGGCTCAGCATGTAACAGGAGACACGGAAACAAATATTGAACCAAAGACCAGCACACTGAACTGTTGATTAAATTAAAGGATGTGCTCTAGATTGATTCAAGCAAATGAGGAAGTATCCAAGTGGATGTAGTTAAAGCCAAAAAGTTTTCCTGCCTTGTGAATGGCTAAGGTTTCCCTCACAGTGCCCACTGATGGTTATTTCCATCTTTGAGTTAAGAAACCATTAAATAGCGGGAGAGCTGCCTGTCCTCAGTGCGCACTGAGAACTTACTCGGAGGGCCGGGACTGGAGATGGTAAAACACATGGGACGTAGTACTTGGCTGGATGCCCCAAGGTCTAATTGGGAAGTTGGACACATGAAAAGATAATTACTATTTAATTTTTTAAGAACTATAATAGAGGTGCCTAAAAGCTGGTGTGGGAACTCGGCAAAGGGAATGTGGAGAGCTGAGAATGTCCTGACGGCTGCGTGACCATTGAATGGGATCATGTACGATGAGTGACATTTTCCCACATGGAAAGGCTGGGGCAGGGCATTCCTGACAGAGGTCAACAACAGCACACTGAAGTCAACTGGTGTTTTTTGTGACGTGGCAAGGACTGTTCTTTGAGGTTTGCGGTGAGAAGAGAGGGTGTAGAAGGATTTAGGGGCGGGTGCGGGGGCCAGACTGAGGTTAGAAGGCCAAGTTCAGACACTCGTCCTCACAGGCAGCACTTGGCATTCTGACACTGTCCTGTACACAGTGGGGCCCAGGGATCCTTGCACGGGAGTTGCACGATCACGTCTGTGGCTGGACTGGCGTCCTAGATGAGTAGGGTGGAGTCGGGAGGAACTCGGGAGAAAGGGTGGTGGGAACCTTTCCTACTCGTCCAGGGGAGCCCTGGTGATGCCTTTGCAGAGTATGGGGATTTTTTTTTTTTTTTTTTTGAGACAGAGTCTCACTCTGTTGCCCGGGCTAGAGTGAGTGCCGTGGCGTCAGCCTAGCTCACAGCAACCTCAAACTCCTGGGCTCAAGCGATCCTCCTGCCTCAGCCTCCCGAGTAGCTGGGACTACAGGCATGTGCCACCATGCCTGGCTAATTTTTTCTACATATATATTTTAGTTGGCCAGATCATTTCTTTCTATTTTTAGTAGAGACGGGGTCTCGCTCTTGCTCAGGCTGGTCTTGAACTCCTGACCTCGAGCGATCCACCTGCCTCGGCCTCCCAGAGTGCTAGGATTACAGGCGTGAGCCACCGCGCCCGGCTGAGTGTGGGGAGGGAATCCAGTTTTTATATAGGGCCTTTTAAAATTGGTGTCAAAGTTGATTTTTAAACATCTGATTAGTTTGCGCTTGATAAAAATCAGTGTCTCTGAAAGACGTCTTCAGTCTAAGATGGTTTATGCAGGGATCCAATTTACATTTCTCCTTGAAGTTCTCATATTTTCCTGTTTTCCCCTGGACTGCCCAGAGAACATTCCGCCCATTTGCACGGCAGCAGCAGACCAGGAGCTTAGGAATTTGAACAGAGTGGTTCAGAACTCGTTTGCCGCCCCCTGGGCCGAGGGGACAGGCCGCATCAGCGGGGCGAGCTGCTAATCTCCCGGTTTGTCTGTTTCCTGCGGTGGGGGTTTGTCCCTGGGGCCCAGAGGGTTCCCTGGGAGGCCGGGCCTGCCGCTTAGCACGTCAGGCAGTTGCCAGGAGAACCCTCTGGCTGGGTTCCTGGATGTGAGCGGGGACCGGTGGCCAAGTTTAAGGTCACGGCATTCCTTCCCTCGCAGCAGCTGACGTCAATGAGGAGGACTCCCTTTGCCCGCGCTCCGGGGGGAGTAAGGGGGGTTAGGAGCCAGTGTCTTCTGGGCCTGAAAGATCAGTGTTTATCCTCCTCCAGCTGCCACTTGTCACCGTGAAGCAGCGTGGCCTCAGCTTATGAGGGGACAAAATATTACTTCTGGGGCATTTTGCCCACTTGTGATTTCAGTGGCCAAATCCTTAGGGCCCCTCCTGCAGCCGAGGCCTGTTCCAGGGTCCAGCCCACTGCGGGGGCACAGGGCAGGCCCGGCCTGCGGCCACAGTGCTCCGTTTGGATGGCCCCGTCCTCCTCAGTTTGGGTCCTTGATTAAGAAAAAGATGATAAAAGATGACTGACTGCAGGAGAGTGATTTTCCCTGATCCGTTCAGCTCTCTGGTCTCGGGAGCTCCTTCTTGCAAACCCATTTTACAGACGAGAAAAGGGAGACTCCGAGTTGAAGTCTGTGCTTCCAAACTTAAGGTGAATCAGAGGTACCTGGAGGTCCTCATAAAACAGGTGGCTGAGTCCCACCTCCAGGGTTCTGAGTTAGCAGGTGTGGAGTAGGGCCTGAGAATGGGAAGCTCTAGCAAGTTCCCAGGTGCTGACGATGCTCTTGGTCCAGGACCACACCGGGGAGAGCACTGGATTAGGAGTCAGACTGAGGTGTCCTAGCTTTCATCTGGCATCCATCTGCACAACTCTCGCGTAGCTGTTATGCCGTGTCATACACACTATTCTCCCTCTGTATTGTATGTTCATAGTCATGTGCTTTCTATTCATTCGGTATAATTTGTTCCTGCTCGTTACTGAAGAAAACATGAAGAATGCTGATGCTAAAGGTTCCTAAGAAATAGAAGGAATACATTATTTTAACCATTGATTATAATTTATTATATTTTAAATAAGAAAATATTGCAATAACAGAAAGAGGCAAGACAAAATAGTGCTTAGCATATTTGGGGCATAAAGTTTATGTATATCATTTTTCCCAGAAAAAAAATGTCATAGTGCTTTTCTTTCCAAGCTCTTTGGGTGTTTACTATAGGAAGCTGCTACTGGGACGGTTTATAAAGGAAAACAAGGAACACTGAGGATCAGCAGCATCTTTGAGTGAGTTGGGTGGTGATGAAGACAGTATTCTATTAAGAATAGCCGAGCCACAGTAATTCAGTATTTGTGTGTATAAGTCAGTAATAATTCGTTAACATCAGTATACATGTAACACTGTCCACAGCAAACACTCGACAGTCGTTACAATCACAATCAGAATTACATTAGCAGCTATTTTACTTAAGACATAGTATACATGTCCTTTTAAATTTCTTATGAATTGGTACTTTTCACAAATAGGGAAGTATTTAAGCACCTTTGGTAAGGCAGTGCCTGTAGTTTTCACAGGAAGATAAACATCCCCCAATCTGAAAGTGATCACTTGCAGTATTCATACTCTGGTTCTTTTGCAGAAGGTTAAAATCTATTAAAATCAATACTGTTATAGCTGTAAGAGAAGTGGTATTTCAAATAACACTGAGATGCCTCCAGGTAGGGAAAGAGTATCTTCTTAGGTACCTGAAAAAAAAAAATGATAGACTTTTCCCTTTGTTTACCCAGATTATCCCCCTGCCTCCACTCTTATCTTGTGTTCCAGTTTCTCATTACATTGGGTTCCTAGTAATCGATTTTATTCTCCTTCTAAGCCAGTAACATTTGTAGCTGTGACCGTCCCAAATACTGGTCACAGACTGGCAGTCGTCCATGACAAAGTTTTCATAGATCCAGAGTGAAATTGTCATTTTCGTTTTAGTGAGATGCTTTCTTTTTGTATATGAAACTATGGTGACAGTAGATATTAATTTTTATAGATTTTGGGGGACAAATAATGAGTTATTTTTGTTGCAGGGATAACATTTGTTAGGTTCTTGGTTTTTGCCATTCATTATTATAAACACTGTACTTTTTAAATCTCCATGTTCAGAAAAGCCTATGAAGGAAGTACTGTGATTACCTCCATTTTATAAACAGGAAACTAAAGCTTAGTGAAATTTCATGTTACTAAGGTTACTCAGCTAGAAAGTGCCAGAACTGGAATTAAAACCCAGGCAGGCAGTTCAGCTTGGGTGCCCCCCTTTTATTTGGGGGCAGAAGTTAATTTTTCAGGTCCATAAAATCATTAAAACTGGGGTCATTGTCCTGAATAATTTTTTTGCTTCATACTATTACCCTGCTAAATGTGAAACATATCAGGACATGATGGGTCTTGTGTTACGGTTTTGTGAATATTCTTCTGTTTCAAAATAACTTTAATTGTAAATGCACTGCTGATTTGCACATAGTGAATTATAATAATAATATAATGGAAATATATGGAAACCTCTAAATGTCTTTATATATGTGTGTGATTTTTTTGTGTGTGTCACTGTAATCATTTAAACAGCATTTATCTTTTTATTCCGTTTTCCTGAATTAGTTAATTTTCCTGAATTTAATGATTTCTGTTTTCTTAGTGGAGTGTTTTAGATAGATGAGATAAATATACAAATCTATTGGAAATTGTTTCTTATAAAAGAATCTGTGGTGTAATTCATGGAATAGGAAGGGAAAAATAATATTAAATTTTGAGGCAGCTGCTTTACCACTATTTAAAATGACTGTCTTGGTATATAAAATATGGTATTTAAAAATATTAACTAAATGCTTTTATGTACCCATCTTGCTAATGTGAAAATACGTTACCTGAAAGAAAGCCTGTGGGCAGTCAGTCCTGGCTTTGTGTCTGTTTTCGAGGTCAAATAGTTTGTCCTTCAGTGTTGTGTCTAGCTCACCGGCAGCGTCATTGAGTGAACATTTGCCTCATGAACTAACAAAAGTCAAGGGAATGGTTTGAGACCTAAGTCAGTCTGTTGGGGGGAGGTCCCTCAAAAAAGTCTAATGTTCTTTTCCTCCTGTTAAACCCCAAAAGTTCTATGAAGCAAACTGTATATACATATATATTTATACACACACATATAAATCCATATCTAAGAAGAACATAACAAACTGATAAGTGTTATTTTATGTTGCTTTTATCATATGAAAATAACATAGCACAAAGTATTTTGTAAAAATAGGATGGTACTGATTATATAGTGGTAGGAAAAACCAACAAACCCCACATCCAGGGACTAATCAAGTCTTTTTCAGAGATTTTTATGAAACAACATTGTATTTTAATATTCTGAGTAAGATTTCCATTTCTGCTCTCATGTGGTTACTTTTTGACTCCAGTTTGGTGTATAGGATGCTTCCCTGTAATTGATTTCTGTTCATATTGGATATTGTGGCCCATTTGTCAGCTGGTTTGAGACTGCAGCATTGTTTCATTCTGATCCTTAAGACATTTAAGGTTTGTTTGGGCAACAAGGTGTTTGAACCTCAGATTCATGAGAGTCAAATATGTAGGTGAAGGAAACTTGACCTGTTTTTTCTTTCTATAAGCTTTGCTTTTTAATTTTTTTTATTAATGCTTTCTGCTTTTGAACTTTCTTTTTCTTTACAATAACAAAGGCCTGTGCAGGAGTAAAATGAGGATTAGTCAGAAGGAAAATTGTAGATAAAAATGAGGGAAACCTAAAATGATTAGCCAAGTTTTCTTTCTCTTTTATGGCTCTATTTGTAATGAATTATTTATCTTCATATAAGCTGATGTCAAGATCACCATTTTATTTATACTTCCTTTCTTTTGAGATTAATGTATTTTTGTTATATTCAAGACATTATTATTGTTGGGGTTTTTTTGGATTTTATGATTTGTGTCAGACATTTTAATATTAAAAAATCTATTTGGAATTCATGAACCTGATTCCATTTCAGGAATGCAATCAACTCTCGTGATCTCTAAATATGCTGTCTGATTTAAGATGCCATCTGGTGGTTTGCACTCGATACATCTGGTTGTATTGATACTTCTAACTGCCATCAGAGTCCTGCATCCTTTATTGCTTATGAGGGAGAATAGTTCTGAAATGACATGCAAAGACGTTTGTTTCCATTTCAAACAAAGATTTTTTGGGATCTTCCTTTTTGTTTTCTCAAATTAATATGCATTGTTGCTTTGGTCTTTATTAGCTTAATCTGATTCTTTCTTTAAAAATTTCATAATCCGGTTCTAATTTTAAGAACTCAACTTTGTTTACAGAAATTTGTAGTCAGCATCCTCTTTAAAATCCTAATTACATAGGTTTTCCATTTGGTTTTTAGAAGGTAAAATTTGATTGGATATTTGTATATCATGTGAATAAAAGATTATCAGATAATCATAAACATGAAACAGAAATTATTCATCTGAAATTCTTTCCCTCATGTTTTAAATATTAAAGGCCAGTTCCTTCAAAGGTGGACCTCAGCTTAATCTTAAGTACTGCTTTCTTTAAGGGACAAGCTGGTAATATTTATTAAAGATATGTCAAAGCCCGGTGAATATTAGAATGTAAATTGTCTGCATTATTGATATAAAATATCCATTCCACTTGAGCATCCAAATTAAGGAAATGTTAAAAAAAATACATGAGAATTTTTTTAGCCCTTATGAAGTAATTTGTGGCTGGTTAGCTTAGTTAATTAAGGGCCTGGTGGCATCTAGCCAATTTATAGATTCTTTTCCCTTTTAGCCTGTTTGGCATTCTCAGATTATACTGAAACTTCTGGTCCAGCCAGTTTATCTTAAAAAAAAAAAAAAAAAATTACAATAAAGACTGGAGGGAGAAGGGGTAAGAATAGGAAATGTGATTTAATTCCTGCTGTGCCTAATGACAGTGCGACAATGACTTTATTTTCCCCCTGTCCCGTGTAGTGTCCAGGTTAAATAGTGGATCTCTAGATTAGCACTTTCCGTCATCCACTCCCTGCCTGTGTGCCACTAGGCTAGATATTTCACCTCTTCATCCTCAGTGTCCTGGTCTGTTCAGTGGTGTCCGTGTCATGCCTGTCATGGAGATCTAGTGAAATGCTGTCACCGTAGCACAGATGGAGTAAGTGCTCAAGAAGTATTAAGTTTTGGTATTATTGTTAGAACTATTTTCGCTGTGGCTGGTATTGTTGTTATGTAGCTCATATACCACTGGATTCTGTTGCACTGTTTGGTGATGAGAAACATGAGACTTTTTAGCTGTATCAGTTTGGATAATATAGCAGGCTGTGCATTTCCCCTTTTACGGATGTGGGCAAAGACTGAGAGGGAGGCAGAATGACAGGGGGAGCAGACAGGTCCTCCTGCCTACAGCTGTCCCCTCCTCGCCCTTTCCTAATTCTAAAGAAAATTTCTTTAATTTTAATTAAAGAAAATAAATTCTGTTTTTGTGAACATTTTTCATGCTGTCAACATATCATTTAGAAAGAATAAAAATGAAAAAAAAAACTGTGAAATATGAGCTATTAAGATATTTTTTTTTAAATTAGAATTCACTAAATCTACATCAGGGCGAGCTTTGCTCGAGGACCACGTCAAAGTCATAATCTTCATATTTGGTGGCTGAGGGTCACTCTGACACGAAAACCTTTGCATTTTAAATTTGGGGGGTTGAACTGTTTAAATAACAGTTTGTACAACTACCAACAAGGTGTGCACTGCGTGTTTTTCACACTTTCCAGCGACGTGCAGCTGTAGGTTGCTTTCTGACATTTAAGTCAGAACAGTGCTACAGGGATTTCCAGTGATTTTTTTTTTTTTTTTCCCTAATCCGACTGGCAACCCTAAACTATTTGGCCATATTTCGTTGTGTACCTCTTTGTTGAAGCTTTCTAGGATTTCTAGAAAGCCCAGGCTGCCTTTTAACAGTTTCTTAGTCTGTTTCAAGATATGTCAGTAAGTCTTCGAATAAGAAAAACACTAGGCAAATATCAGTTAAGTTGGAAAAAAGAAGAAATTGTAGGTGAAAGGATCAAGTGTCAAAACAATATGATATTGATTGGCCTCAAGTATGCCTTCATTCTTGTGTACACTATAAAGAAATACAAACTGTTTCTACGTAGTAGCTAATATTTCAGGTTCTGTTTTTAGCAATGCACGAACTCGACAGTAATTCTGGGAGTTACATATTCTTTGGATATCCCTTTTATATATGAGAAAACTGAGACATGGAGAGATTTGAAGAGCTTTCCCAGGGTTATAGACATAGTAAATCCACAGTCTAGAGGTCTCTGATAATTACTCTTCAAATCCAGGCAGTCTGGTTCGAGAGCCCAATGTCTTATGAGGCAGGGAGGGTGGTCCATTGAAATTGATTAAAATATTCTTGAATTGGAAATTCTCCTGATATTCTCAAGCAATGCTTTACAGCAATCATCTCATTGATACACATGTTTATAAGCATCTAAATTATTTCCTTAACACCATGCAACTTGTAGAGAAAACATGCTACAGATAATGAAGTAAAAATTAGAATATGTTAAAGGGCCAGTTAATGTTTTAAAAGTGAAAACATAGTTTTTATTTTCTTTTGTTTTCCCTCTCATGACCTTGCTTCTGAAGTTAAGCTTTGGAATTTTTTGCTTTGAAGTAGCTATAAGTGTTAGAGATATTGGAATCATTTTAAAACCTGAAATCCTTCTAATACCCCTCAATGAAATTCAAACAGCTTACATAAGACCTCAGTTGCTCTATTGGCCCTGCAGGGAAGGATGAACTCCTGAATGATTTTCCTCTTCGTCCTTCTTCCTCTTTCTCTCAAATGTCCATCAAACAGTATCTGTTGTAAAACATTGATGAAAGTAACAACATCTAATTATTTACCTTGCAAATTGTTGTCTGAAGTCGTACGTTGTTCTTAGTTAGAAGAAAATTGGCATGCAAGTACTAAATTATTTTATATATTTGAACTATCAAAGAAAGCAATTTAAACAGTGGATTTCGGCATAGGACCAAAGAAAATTTCTTGATGGTATTTGGCTACCATTTAAAAATACATTTTGGGCCTCCGTCTTGGCTTAACTAAGGCATAGCTTCTAATCTGCTTACTGCCTCCTGCTCCTTCTTCCATTTCTGTAGAGCTGCCGATGACTCAGATTCCTGCCTGGTGCTGCAGTGTGCAGCCATAGCCCTTGTCTCACCCTGCAAAGAGGCACCTAGTTTAGCCCTTCTCTTCTAACTCCAAGTGCCAAGGAATGGTGATGAGCACTCTTTGCACTCTTACTACATGCCTAACAATGCACTAAAGGTTTTATGCACGCTAATTAAGCAACCTGGTGGGGTAGGTTCTCTGTGTTAGAGAGGTGCTCTTTCCAGTACAAATACAGTATGGGCCACACATGTGATTTAACATTTTGAAAGAACTATTTAAAAATTTTAAAAGAAACAGGTGAAATTAATTTTAATGTATTTTACTTAATTTCACCTATCCAAAACATTTATCATTTCAACATGTAATCAATATAAAATTATTACTAGTTTGCATTTTCTTTTTACTAAGTCTTTGAATTTTGATGTTTATTTCATATTTAGGACACATTCAGTCTTACTAACTATATTTCAGGTGCTCAGCAGTCACACGTGGTGTGGCTCGTGGCTACAGTATTAGTGCAGTTACAGATGAGGAAGCTGACTTGGCAAGTGACTTGCTTGCGATTGTAGCCTAAGTCAGTCCAGCAGCCTAGAATCAAACGCAGGTGACTGGGCCTTGAGCTCTCAGTCAGCACAGTGTACCAGCCAAGGAGCTGGACAGCTGGTTTCTTCCTTTGGTCCACAATCGTAGCCCTTCTAGACAACTGCCTATATCACAACTAACCAGCACGGTCAGATTCTCTTCTCTGCTTATTTCTTTCTATTTCAATTGAACAGGTGGTATAAGGTAGTCTTTGGTCATTAGGTCAGTGGACATGAAGTCACAGCCCCTGGAAGTCTATGGTAGTCACTTGCCTTCTTTTTTCTAACCAACTGCTTCTGTCTCCCCGTAATTGTGAGCTCGCGCCTCTAGAGTGTGCAGTGTTTGTACTTCCATTTGGCGGAAACTGTATTCTATTTCTGATCCTTCTGGTCTGTCCCCACCTACGTACTTTGTTTTATATTCCCAAGTGATTTTGTACAAAACTACGGTATTAATTTCATTAAGGTGTTTTGTTTTATTACCATTCCATTGTTTAGAAATCATCTATGACTGCCCATTCCTCATGGGGGGATTCTTAAAGCAGTGTGGAGCAAGGTCCATAGGGTGAGTGCGTCTGGCGAAATACACAAGGTATCAGGTGGGGCTGAGCAGTGGGATATTGTGTCAAGAATGTGGAAGAGCAAAACAGTGCAATAGACTTGATGTAGAAAGTGATCATCTTTCAGTCTGTCCTTCACACAACATCAAATAGAAAAACTTGGATTGAGAAAAGGAGACGCATTGTTTATAATGGGAACAATACAAATTTTTACGACATGAAACTTTCAGAATCATTTTTTTCTAAAGGTGCTTTGATGGGTGTTTAATCACAACATTCATTTGATTTTGGAACGTTAAATAGAGTTAAAGACAACAAAAGATTTTGATAGTTTTCATTAGGGGACGTCTTCATACGCTATTCCGTAGGATTGAGTTGAATATACACTATTTATTATACCCCAGTATTCAGTCTTCCAATTTCTCCTTTTTCTAAGTGGTTCACGTGGTTCAGCCACGCAGCTGCAGGCTAAGTTTCCTAGTCTCTTTTGTTGCTACATGTGGCTGAGTGACTAAGAGGAAATACAGTGTCCTCCTTGCTTCCCTTTCCCCTTCTTGCCAGCACAGTTGGGATGGCAGGAGCTGAGGTGCCACCTGAGTCAAGAAACAGACATGTGTCGAATGTGGCAGTGACACAGAAGCGCCCGTGGGTCCCCATTCTGTGCAGGAGCCATTGTAGCCCAAATTGCTTATCTTCCAAGAAATAAACTTTTATCATATTTAAGCCATTGTTATATCTGGGTCTTTGCTATAATTGTCACAGCCTGCATTCTAATAGAAAGTCAAAATTCATTAATATCTCTTCTGCAGGTTGTCACCTACTTATACTACCATAGATACCATCAATCCCTGCCATAAACCCTATTTTTTCCCAGAGAGAAGCAAGTGTATTGTTCTCTTAATGAACCTGGATTATTTTTGTTTCTCTATCTTGAGATACGTCAGAGAAATTCCATGTATCTGAGGTATGCCTTCTGTTCCCCGCCCCCACTGATGTAAACAGACTTGAGTTCTGTGTCCTCTGGAAAGGTTTCCTTGACCCCTTCACATAGCAAGGTCTTTCTCTTCCCGCAGTTCTCAGAGCATTTTTTTACTTAAGCCCATTTAATTTAATATTTATTGTGTAATATCTTGTCTCTCCCAACTACACTGCAAATTCCTTGAGGAAACTCAATGTATCTCAAACTTCTTGAAAGCAACCATAGCATCTGTCCTAATGCCTGCTTGTTTGAGGAACTTAGTGATTATTCAATTTGCTTTGATTTGGTTCAATATCAAGAAAATGTTAATTACGTCTTAATCCATCACCTTAAAAGTTGAGAAGTTTTGGAGATACTTTTACACAAGTTATTTTTTATAAGGAAAGATTAAGGCTGCTTTCCATCTTTTTCCAGTTTGACTGTATGGAAGTAAACAGAGAGAGGCGTGGGAAAGCCCAACGTGATAACTTAAGAGTAAAGAGTCACATGTGACATTAGTGAGATGCTTACACAGTCAGACTATTGTGAACTCTTTATTTTGATTTTGATAGGCTTCCTACTCATCATGGTTATAATTTATAAGAGTAGGTTAAATGTTGACACATATGCAGGTGGCCTTTTAAAAATGGCATACAGGGAAAATGGTTTTATTCTGCCCATCTGTCACCCTTTATCTCAGTTGTGTGCCTATTGGATATTCTTGGTCCCCACGCGGTATCACAGACTTTTTTCCAGCTTCCTGTTGACCCACAGCTGTGAGTTTTAGTTCTTCACCAACAGAGCCAGTTCTTGGGTCTTGAGCAGAACCCACTTGTTGACTGTAGGCACTAAATTGCACGATCTTATAATTTATCCTTGAAACCAACACACTTTTGAAAGTAAACAGGGCGCTGTTGATGATTGCACTGTCACAGTGCGTTTAATCCAGGACTGTCCCAGATGAACCAGGGTATTAGGTTATTCTAGTCCTGAGCCTCCAAGGCCCCCAGGGCCACCTGTGCTTATCGCCAGATACGACCACATGTTCTTAGTACTGGCCAACTTGCACAGATCACTTTGGGAGCACTAATCATGGTCCTGTCATTTGTGGGTGACTACGGAATGGTACCCCACCAGTGCAGACTGTAATTATCTGCACTACCAAGGTGCGGATGATCTTCATATAAATCATATTTTACATGCAGATTTTGAATATATTTACATTTGGATGTAGACAGGAGTGATTTTCTAGAAAATAATGGAGTAAAGCCTTAGAAATTTAGGATGGTGATGGTAAAGTGGCCAGATGTCAAAAATTGTAACAAAACAAAAATGCTAGCTTTATACGGGTCCACACTTGGAAGAATGTGTAGGACAAATAACATAGATTGGCACATTAAGATGATTCTCACGTAGTTATAAAATTTTCATTCATTGGGCATTTTCCCTGAAACATACCGTGCGGAGCACATGCATTCAGTGGCACCCACTTGTTCTCAGCATTGAGTCACCCATGTCAGCACAATGGCAGTGATGGGACAAGTTACTTCCTTTGTCTCTTGAACCTTCCTGATCATGGCAGAGACATCAGATTGCTGGGGACAGAGGCAGCAGCTTCTCCCGACCACTGCACCCCTCTGCAGCCAGGGTCGTATCTAGGGTGATGTGGTTGTGGAGGACGCCTGCTGGCTTCTTGTAATTGGTCACCAAGTGCAGATCGGAGCTGATGTTGTCCGGGGACAAGGTTAAATGGCTTCAGCAGTGAATGGATGACTCTGTCGCTGAGTTGAACTTCTTCCGCCAGGTGCTCGTTTGCTTGGGATGGTATCCAAAAGGTGCAAACCCTTTCCAAAAAGCAACGAAATCATGGATGAAATTTAGGCCCAGTTCTGTAGCAGTTTTCCCTAAGGAGCTCCCCAGGGACTGAGATCACCCAGAAGGGGACCTGTGACGTTCTGGACACCTCTTTTGTTTCTGTATTGAGAGGGAGATGAGCTGGAGGGAGCAGGCCATTGTCTTAGGGACAGTTCCAGAAAGGGAAGACATTGTGGAGGATGGGGTATGACGAAGGGATGTGTAAGGTTGGCGAGGAAACAGCACACGGTCCATTTGGCCACTAGGATTAGTTCAGACAAAATAAGGGTCATCGGGAGCTAGCCAGGGGTCACAGAAATAATTACCTGATGGCGACCAAGGATGCCCGTTTTGAGGGCAAGGACAGGATTTGTTAGAGGCGGTTTGTGGGTGGTTGGGATGAGTCTGAGGAACTAGGTCAGGAGGGGCCGGGGCACATGGGGACCGTAGTAGCTTGATGGCCGTAAGTCGGATCTAGTGAGGGCCAGGTAAGCGTGAAATTGTGATGGAAACAGGCATGACTTTTTCTAGGACAGACTGGCATAGGTTCGAGGGTTGACTTGCTCCAGGTAACTGAGCAGTTTAAAATGGCAGATGGAAAGAGAGGAAGGATTTTAGCAAAACAGGCCTTCTGATTAACCAAAGAATCCTGAGAAATGCCAGATGTTCCAACAGAAAAGAGAACACGGTACCAACCGTCTGTCTAATAGAAGTCAGTATCTCCTACTGTCTGACTGTGTTTGTCAGACAGAGCACATTATTTTAAGGGGCAATATGATCAGGATTTTAAATAAAGTTTTAAAATGTAAAGGTGAGTTCTTTTGGAGCCGATTTTGATTTTCTGTTTAATTAATCAAGGCCTAATGCTCATGCTGTTAAGTGTTCGCTATGCTACTGGGAAATGAAACCTGAACATTTGCATATAAAGTAAAACTGAAGCATAGGTGTGTTCAGTCCTGTGTTCTAGGTCCTGTCGTGGTGTCACTTCTGTGTTCTGTATGTAATGGGGGTGTTGTGAGGGGGGAAGGCCTTGTTGCCTGTTGGAAAGATCATTGGCTTTAGAATTAAGCAGATGTAGGTTTAATCCTGCTGATGAATTACCTAACCCACCCTCCTCGTTCACTCATCTGTGCAAATGGGTAAAATAATTTCCACCTTACAGTGTTGTGAGACTTGAGATAACGTTTGAAAAGCTCTCATACAAGATCTGATATGTAGTAGGAACTCACTGACCAAAGAATATTATTTATCACCATTACAATTGATGTATATACATATAAACACCCAAACCTTATGTATTAATAAAATGGGTGGATATGTATGTTTATATTTAGTAAACAGAGAAAATAATATTCCTCATTATGTAGTAGCCTACTCTTGATAATGATTGTTATTATGTGGGGATTGGGTTTATGTGTCTGGTAACTTTAACAATCATTCTTGCTGAGAAGCATCGAAGATCTGCCAACTTAATCGGCATGTCATAGTTGCTCTTTTGGTGCAAATCAGAAATCATTAAAATAATTTATGATAGAAAATTCAAAAATTGAATTCAGAGAATTTATATAAACTCTTTGTCCGATGTGCTTCCTTAGCACCTGAATTCTCCTTTTCATCTGACTCATATGAGTTGCTTGACATTTGTTATGGTTCCATGTAAAAGTATAGTTGTTTCGTTTAGGATCCTCTTGTTATTACTAAACTAAAAGAATACCTTTTTCCTGAGCCTAACAGGAAAAGGAAGGTGAAGATGATAGCATTAGTGAAACTATTGTCTAAACGTGGTGAGAAAGAGCACAAGACTGCTATGAGTCAGGAATCTTTAGAGGTTGTGCCAGTTCTGACAGCGTCTTCCTGCAATTCGTGAGATTATGCTTGGTGATCTCAAAGCCCGTTTCGATTTTGATTCTGTGAATATATTTCTCACTCAAGCTATAGATTACATGACTTCAAAGTGAATAACTTCATTAGATACTTGATTGGCCTAATCAGGGTTTCCTCCTGCCACCCTTTAAAAACACCTCGTGTCAAAATAAGAGATAAGCCCAACTTTTGTTATTGTGTGATTTAAGTTCCCACCATATGATGGTTTCCTGAGCATTTTGGAACCACTAGTTTTTTTTTGTGTGTGTGAATTCTTCAGTATCTAGAATGATCTCTGTCATTAACATAATCTGTGTTGTTCCAGCTGAAGCTCCTGCCCCTGCACGTGTTTCTTTTTTCTTTAAAGACAGTCTGTTTCACAAAAAAATGTTTTTCTTCTTTAAATGTGCACTTTTTTACATTTTTCTCATACAAATAATAAATGACTCAACTGCTCTTTAATTTGAATGATCTTATTGTGATTATAGCAAGAAAAGCACAGTGAAAAGGGAATGGATTTAGGAATTTTAAGTAAAATATTCTAGTATATCACTTCACTCTCGTAGCTCTTGATGTTTTATTGGACGTTGGCCACGTTTCACTGTGGAATTTTTTTGGAGGGGGTTTATAGTAGTTAGTTATAGTATATTAGTAATAGTTTAGTTTAATGAACAGTTCCATTCCTCTGTCGATTGTTCTTAAGGTTAATGCTTTGCCCATGTATCTGATAATTGGTCACATAAATTCCTGTTATTAAATTCTGGACTTTTAAAGGATGTATGAATTTTATTTTCTGTGATTATTTTGCTGCTCTGAGTAGTCATTTAATTTTACTTTTGGAAGGACTTAGGGACCCTCCAGCTACTGGCCTCGCAGATGGGAGGTCACCCCGAGCGGTCAGTGGCGAGCTGGGGCCAGAACCCTCCTCCACACCCTGGTGGCATCTCTGCACCCTGTGCCACTTGCCCTCCCTGTTCTGTCATCTGCTTCCTTCTGAGCAATAGAGAACGTCGATGGTTATTTTGCCGCACGTTAGTGTTATTTTGCAGTTTAATTTCTGTTGGCTGTGTTAGAATTTAATACATTTATGTACATTTAATGCATTTTAACAGTGATTCTTTATCAATCGATTTGAATTTTTCTACTCTTCAGAAACCTGTAGGTCACATATTAGCTCACTTTTCCCCACTAACCTTTAAACAAAGTGATCCCTTGATGGACTATTCACTTGTCCTTGACCTGGAGCTCGCGTCTGCTTCTTGCCTCATCGTTGGCCCCAGGACAGAGGCGATGACCCGAGAGGTGGGATGTTTGTTCATTCCGTGACTGTCCCTGTTTAACTGCTGGGAAAGCTTCCCTCGTCTTCTCCCATAATTATCTTTAGATCTCTTCAGACTTGAGAAGGCAGGGTTTTGTGGAAACCATAGAATGCTAATGAGAGTCCACCACAGATCTCCATTGTGGGATTCCTGTGGAAAATAGAACACAATAGAATGTTTTTGGTTTCCTAAACTCAACCCTCTGTGTGGTAGAGTCAGGCTTATTTATTATATTTGTGCCTAAATAGCATGCAAACGACACCCTGTCCCCTCCTGGCCGTCCCTCCCCGTTTGAAAGTAGAAGGTGTTTCATAAACCAAAGACCGCACTTGCTAGATGCTTCTCTCTCATCAAGCATTTAGCGCAGGGTCAGGTGTACATGTCTTTAACTATTGTGCACAGCTGCAGAATTGCAAAAAGTCCATGAGTACAGATCATAGACAGCTTTGCACTTCCTTTGATCTGCTTAGATGTTGCTTCTTTAGCGAACACTCGAGCAGAATCACAAGCATCAGTACATCTGGAAGAAACATTAAGGATGAAAAGCAGTCGGGTGGTGGAGTGAAAACAGTGGTGGACCTGCCGCCACCCAGCTGGGATGACCTCGGAGCAAATCCCTTCAGTTCCCTCCTCTGCCTCAGTCTTCTCCTTGATGAAATGAATCGGCTGACGAGGTACAAGAATCATCTGGTCGTCCTCCCTTCTCTCTGGCTTCATT
Source organism: Varecia variegata (assembly GCA_028533085.1). Lineage (NCBI taxonomy): Eukaryota > Metazoa > Chordata > Mammalia > Primates > Lemuridae > Varecia > Varecia variegata. The sequence continues at coordinate 10,993,422 of CM052454.1, read as the reverse complement.
CACTTAACATTGGCTGTTCCCATTTCCCAGGGGTCTGTCTCCCCCAGGTCAACCCCTGGGTCCCAATTCAAGCTCTCATCTGGAACATTCCCTTTAATTTCTTAGAAGTAAGATCTTTTTCTATCACAGGTCCCTGCTGATTTCTATAGCTTCCAACACAAGGATGATGTCATTCCGGGTTCTTCTTCCCGGAATTCTTTGTTTCCCTTCTTTAGTCTTTGTTTCAGTATCTGCCTTCCATACATTTGCATCTCTTTTCCCTCTGCCGTTGGAGATTATCTCAGAGCTTTGTCGTGGCTCCAGATACGTTTCAGCACTCTCAGCCCTGCCCTGGTCCTCCTGCTGTGGCTGTCCCATCAGTCTGCATTTCACAAGCCCCCCCTTTCATAGCTGCCTGGCACAGAGCCCAAGAACCTGGACTCAAACCCCGGCTCTGTTGCCTCCCAGCTCTGTGACTGTTCCAAGTCACTCTTTATGTCCTGGTGTCTCCCTCGTAGGGCTGTTGTGGGGATTAAGTGCATTAGTGTCTGGGAACCTCTTGCAGTGCCGTGTGACATACAGTCAGTGCCTCGTGAGTGCTGGCTTTTAGGAAATAACTGCAGCCTTTGTTCCCTGTCCCCACCTTGCTATTCTTGGCCAACTGAAGGTCTCGTCTTCCCCAGACATAGACTTCATGTCCTCCTTGTTCTTTTAGATCAAGAAGTATATATACATTGGCACCCATAGCCTTCCCTCAAATACTTAAAAAATATGTGTGTAATCTCATACACAGGTTTGCACACATAGACTTTATGTTCCTGTCGTCCTGAAAGTCATTCTCATAATACTTAAAGCTTTCGTACATCGTTGCAAGGGAATGTGGGTAATTGAGATGTTTTAGACAAGAGTTAAGCCAGATTACAACAACACATAATTATGAAAGAATTTATTTTTAAGAAATAAAATATACCTAAAGTATTTGCTCTTTGGCAAATTATTCCCCAACTCCAATTAATTTTGTGGTATCTTAATGAAAAAAAATGAATCCGCCAAACAGTTTGGTTGTTTTGCTTCCTTGAAAATACATCTTTTAGGTTCATATTTTAAAAGAGCTAACACGAGGCAAGTAATACCGAAGAAGCCAATCTTATTGTTAAAAAGATAAGTATGTAAGAGAGCCACAGAATTTCAAAAGTGCTTGAAAATGTAAAGGTCCTTGAATTTAGTGATTTCCAAACTATTTGTTAACAGCACGAGTCTTTTTTTTTTTTTTAAGGAAATATTATGCAAAACTCCAAATATAAAACAGAGAGGCCCCGGTTAACAGAAAAATCTTGCCTCCCTCCACTGTGACCAAAGACATATTGAGAAACGTGTTTGGGAAATGTGCAGTGAGCTAAACTTCTCATTCTACCTGTGAAGAAACTGAAGGTCAGAAAGTTTAGTTTCATTACAAGGTCATTCAGCTCGAGAATAGCTGAACTGGGGGTATAAATCATTTGTCTTAACTCTTATGTAAGCATGATTTCCATACTTCATTCCACTTTTGCCCTATGAAATTATTTTATTATTACAGTTAGCCATAATAATTTGGAATTTCACGTGTTTAGAGCTCCCGCTTTGTGGTTAGGGTGATCTAGGTTCAAATTCTGTATCTCCCTGTTTTGTCACTTAAGCAATTTAACATCTCTATACCTTACCTTACAGATAAGACTTGTTTTATCTGTAAAATAGGAATGATACTAATTAGCATTTACTTCAGTGGGTCTTGTCATGCTATTATATCAATAAATGTTATCCATTATTAGCATTGGCATGGCCATTATTAACATGATTATATTCATTGAGCTAATTATTAGAAATTATTTTGATTAAAATTAAAATTGTTTGGATGGAAAACATCTTCACCAAACTGTCATTTAAAACTCACGCTTGCAGAGCGACATCACCTCTGTGTCCGTGTGTGTATCTTTATCACTATCTCTGTATAAATCCAGACGTCACTGCCTTTCCTAGTGTAAATGTAATAATGCTGTTTTTCAGCTGTTAATAAAAATGTCAACTGCTGAGGCTAGATACAATTGTAGAAATCACCTAGTGTTTCATTTTATGCTGAAAAAATAGGACCACTAAAATTTGGATTTTTTTCCTTACCATCAGGTTTGCAGACTCTTGTACATCCAAGCACTGCCTCTCCCTCCTAACAAGATGAGATAAACGCCCTGCCCACCCTACATCCGTGTATTCCTCTTAAGAATGTAGCTGGGCCTACAGGACATGTCCTCTTACACTCCCCCCTCCTCCAAGAAAAGCAAAAGCCCTGTTCCATTGTTCCCTAAAAGCCCTTGTCAATGCCCGGAGTCTGTCTTCAGGATCTCAGCCATGTCGTTGTACTGGCCCAGTGGCTCCACTCCTGTCCTGAGAGACACCAATGTCAGAGAGGAGTCTGAGGAGGGACTGGGCTTATGCAGCCCAGATGTCATAAATCCGGGGGCGCTGAATTTAAACATCCAGGTAACTGTTCTTCAGCACGAGGAAATGCAATGTGTGGCTGTGTAGTGAATTGCTTTTATTAGTTTGCATGGTGGAAATAAAACAGTGCTGCAATTTTGTAAACCTTTTTTTATAGGATCATTATAAGATGTATTAAAGTGAGGCCATGGTTTTTAGAAAGGAGGAGAACTTAGAGACTCGTGTTTAGTGTGTCTTATGGGAATGAGAAAGCAAAGGAACTCCTAGTGTAAGTCGGTCTGCCCTGGTTTAAAGATTAAATTCTGCTTCCCTTTGCATTAGTAAACTTAGGTGATTTCATGGAAACGGGTCTAAACCTCCTAAGACGCATTGTAGAAGGGGCCACATGTGCTCGGAAAGGAATCTGAAATGGGGAAGGGGGACAAAGGGTCCTTTTCAGGGTTTTAAAGGGAAAGGGAAGTGAAGATAACATTTTGGGGACAGTTTTAGTCACAAGGGATCTGTGACTAACTGTGTGTGTTAGTCACAGTGCTAGGTACTTTTATACATATTTTTGTGTTTAAGGCCCTTAAGAGCCCCCACAATTTGGGGTAATTAATTTAGTACCAACTGTATGCCAGCCACTCTTCTAAGTGTTTGGAATGTGCCAGCAAATAAGAAGCAAGATAGCTACGTGCTTTTCTTTGTAGAGGAAATAGCTGAAGCACAATGATGTTAAGAGCTTGCCTGAGACCACAGATAAAAGTATCAGAAATGGGATTTGAATCCAAATCTCTCTGATTGTACAGCCCAGGTTTTGGAAATACAGCATGAATTGCTAGACACACTCATGTTGAGGGTTTTGGCCAATAAAATAGGGTAATAATACTTCTACTTGTGTGTCTCATGGGGTTATTGTGAAAATCGAGCGATATTCTGGATATGATGGTGTTTAGTTTCTCTCTTCCTGGCTCCCGCTGCTCTCTCAGTATTTTGGTAGAGCACAAACACTCTGGATTAAAGTCTTTTACAAGTATGACTCCTTCAATAGAACATGAACGTCTGCAGCTACAAACTGTGGTTCATTCATTCGATCTGTCAGTCAGTCAACAAACACTTACCGAATGCTCTCATGCATCCGGCACTGCGCTAAATGTAGCAGTGCCAGAGTGAACAAGAGGGACATGTTCGTTCATGTTCTCATGGTCCTCACATCCTAGCAGAAGTGAGAATTGAACAGATTAACAGTTATTTGTATTTGTGATGAGTATCACACAGGAAGAATAGAGATGTGTTTGTGTCTTTTCTACCTGTACCTATTTACCAAATGGATTAGTAAGTGGCTGAACGGCTGGGATAGATTCCTCTAGAAAGCCGTGGCTGAGAACAGGCCCTTTGGCATCACGCCAGGATTCAGACCTGGCCCGGTGCTTACCGGGCTTCACACAGGTCCCTCGGCCTCTCCACATTCCACTGTCCTGCAGAACAGGGGATGGTAACGGTTTTGGAAGGGCTAAGAGAGGGAACATTGGGAGACAGTTTAGAACTGTGCAAGACGTTCGAACTTTCCAGGAAATTCTCTTTTTTTTTTTTTTTTTTGAGACAGAGTCTCACTCTGTTGCCTGGGCTAGAGTGAGTGCCGTGGCATCAGCCTAGCTCACAGCAACCTCAAACTCCTGGGCTCAAGCAATCCTCCTGCCTCAGCCTCCCGAGTAGCTGGGACTACAGGCATGTGCCACCATGCCCGGCTAATTTTTCTCTATGTATTTTTAGATGGCCATATAATTTCTTTCTATTTTTAGTAGAGACAGGGTCTCGCTCTTGCTCAGGCTGGTCTCGAACTCCTGACCTCCAGCGATCCTCCCACCTCGGCCTCCCAGAGTGCTGGGATGACAGGCGTGAGCCACCGCGCCCGGCCCAGGAAATTCTCTTTTGCCCAGAGTGCTCACCTATGTTGTCAACTGTCTTTGAAGAGCTCGTTTAAAATAATTGTTCTTAAACTGGAGTTTGCACCAGAACCAACTACAGAGCTTTAAAGAATACATGCGTCTGGGGCCCACTATAGTCTGAAGTGAGCTCTGCTTTTCAGAAGCTTCACACATGACCCTGGTTCACACCCGAGGTAAAAACTGACGGCTTTCGGATGATACAGAAAGGAGATTCCACACACACAGCAGGGCAGGGATGTAAACTACTACCACCACCCAGAGGACTCACTCTGTGTACCTTGAGTGAGTATTGACAGCCACTTGGAAAAATGTAATCAGTAAACAAAACATATTTCAGAATTCCTGTAGACACTAGTTAGTTCTTTTTGTAAATGGGATTTAATTTTTAATACTGTTTCACAATACCAGAATAATTGATTATTTGCCCTAGTAAGTTTGGCTGGACTAGAATTTGAGTTCCTGGAAGGTGGGATTTTTGTCACTGTCATTGATGTATTGCTGTATAGCAGGTGCTCAGTAAACAACAGCTTAAAGGTAGTGGATGGATTTTGAAAGCCTTAAGATATTTGGGAAGGGACAAGAGGGATGAATTATAGCCTGTGTGGGAATTTTCTAGGGATGGTAAATGAAACATACGGTGATTATTCTAGTATTTTTCTGAGTAAAATCTGGTATGGGTATAGCTAAGAAAAGTACAGAGACGCAGAGAAAAGATATCAGGTGTGAGGTTGACTCAAGCATGGTGAAGATTTTTGGCAAATCTAAAGGTGGTCTCCTGTTCCTTTTGTTCCCCCCACCTCTCACCCCACCCCCACGGTCCTCTTTCCCAGCCCTAACTCCTTTCCTATTAATTAAATTCCACTTACTTCCTTAAAGTAACATGTAAAATGTTTATCACGTTTGTTTTTCCCGTCTTGCTGATGTTCTGTGTTTATTGTGTGGTTAACTATGACTTCAGAACTATCAGAAGAATTACAGCGTTGAGGGTCCAGGAGATGAAAGCCTGACGTTTCAGATACCTTGCAGTGTGTTTTGAACTCCATGGGACATTTTCAACAAGAAACAGGGGGATATTTTTTCCACTTTTCTACATAGCGTTATGTAATTTGGGGAAAATAATGTCTTGATGCTTTAAATCTGCGATCCCCAAACTCCAGGCCATGGACCAGGGCCGGTGGGGCCCCATGGCAGGAGGTGAGCGGCAGGTGAGTGAAGCTTCGTCTGTGTTTACAGCCGCTCCCCGTCGCATGCATCACCGCCCGAGCTCCGGCTCCTGCGGCGTTAGATTCTCACAGGAGCACGGACGCTACTGTAAACTGTGCACGCGAGGGACCTAGGCTGCCGCTCCCTATGAGAATCTGATGCCTGATGAGCTGAGATGGAGCTGAGGTGGTGATGCTAGCACCGGGGAGCAGCTGCAGATACAGATGATCGTTAGCAGAGAGGTTAACAATGTAATAATAATAGCAAAAAAGTAATAAATGTAATGCACTTGAATCATCCCGAATCCATACCCCCATCCCCATCCATGGAACAATTGTCTTCCATGAAACCAATCCCTGGTGCCAAAAAGGTTGGGGACCACTGCTTTCAATGACAGATTTTGTGTGATTTGGTTTTTTTTTTTTTTTTAATTTTACTATTATATATATATTTTTTATTTATTATAGCTTATTATGGGGGTACAACAGTTCTGGTTAAATATATTGCCCATGCCCCTCCCAACCCCCCAAGTCTGAGCTTCAAGCGTGTCCATTCCCCAGACAGTGCACATCGCACCCGTCATGTAGGTATACACCCATCCTCTCC
>CM052454.1:10942638-10986734 GCA_028533085.1 Varecia variegata | reverse complement strand
TGGAAACAACCCAAATGTCCATCAATTCATGAATGGATTAGTAAAATGTGGTATCTTTATACCATGGAGTATTACTCAGCTATAAGAAATAACGATGATACGACATCTCTTTGGTTCTCCTGGAGAGAGTTGTGATTTGTTTTAAGGCCACTCTTCTTTTGTGATTGTAATCCAGAAATCTTAAATTATTACTTGTGGGTAATTTACAGTCACTTTGGATCCTGTGGTATGTTTCTCAATTGCACAGTGTTTACGATGATATATTAATAGATCAGAACATGCTAGCAAGTAAATACTGGATTTTACCTGGAAAACTGTAGAAATAGGGGGCATTTCTGTACTTGTTGGCAGAGCCAAACAACTTGGGCCTGCCTGATAGCTCCCTGCCCAAATTCAAAATACACTGCATGCTCCTCGCTGTAAAATGAACAGTCTTTCTCCCTCAGAATCAAAACTGACTCCCCAGACTTAAGAGGATAAAAATCACTAGCAAAACATGGTTTGTCAATGATTTCTGACTCAGCATTTCTTGAAGGCTCTTGTTAGAGATTCCTCTAAAGGTTGCAAAGTCATAACATATGAGAGTCAGCACTAAAAGAGGTGCTCACTGCTTCTGGTGTATAGCAGGTGCGTGCTCCGTCCCTGCCGTTTAGCAGCTTATAGTCAAATGCTGAAAACATGTTTGCATGTAGCAAGGTAAGAATCTTCAAACCCACACATAGGCATTTATCAGGCATCTCTTCCTTTAGGCCTGTCTTCAGTTTATACTGATCTCAAAGGATAGTTAGCATGTAGATGCCATTGCAGTGACTGCTTTCCAACTTTAGGATGAAAGTCGGGGTCTGAGTGATGCTCCCCAGGCCTGTGCTACACATCTCATGACACGGTGGCCTCGGGAACAGCCCTCTGCAGTGGCACCGAGCACGGCCCGCGTGGCCCGTGGTGGTGGCTCTGGGCGTGTGCACCGTTCATTCCAGATTTCACTGCGTCCAGGCACTGTGATGCATTTCACCTGGCAGCTGTGTTAGGATTTGAGTCCTAGAGTCAGTCTCCTGAACCACCTGCACGGATTACAGTCTCGGGCCCTCAGGTTGATCTTCGCTGCACAGGCAAGCGGGGCTGTTGGCTTTCGTGTACAGATAATAATTGCTCAGCTGCTTATCTGCAGTTCCTTATTGTCATTAATTGCCCTTGTGCAAAAGCGAGCATCTCAATTTCCTGTTTGCATTCGTTACTGACATCTGTGAAGTAGCTTTATCACTATTTCATTTAGCACATATCATTGGTCATTCAGCAAATAGGTACAGAGGGGAAGACAGAATTACGAAGAGTTAGTTCCTGGGTTTTCCTTGCTTCGTAAGAGCTGTTGACAGGTGGACACTCCCTCTTCTGCTGTCACTCTCTGGGCTTGGTCGTCTGCACACCGCGCTCGCCTGCTTTTCCCCCATGGTCGTTTTTAGTCCCCTTGATGGTGCTCCTTCCTCTTATCACGTCCCAAGTTTAGTCCTTAGACTTCTCTCCTCTGTCTGCACACTCCCTTGGGACATCTCACCTGTTCTCCTGCTTTGAAACCCTTTTTTGTTTGATGCTTCCTAAATACCTGCATCTCTAGCCCCATCCTTTCCTCTAAGTCCCATCTCGTATGTCTAGTTGTCAGCTCATCTCCATTTGCCTGCAGAAGGGACATCTCGAATTTACACGAGTGGCCTCTGTCCCCGGCCTCCTTCTCAGCCCGGCAGTTCCTGGGATCCTGGTGAAACATAAGCAGCATCGTGCAACCTTCTGCTCAGACCCCGCTAGTGGCTTCCCTTCCCACCAGACAGCCCAAGAGGACGAGCGCTTGCGTTCACCCCTGAGCCCTCGCAGATCTGACCTTTCTCCCTCCACCCCGTGTCTCTCTGACTTCAACTCCTGCTCCTGTCACCCTTGGTCACTCATCTCAGCTACTCTGGCCTCCTTTCCGGTCCTCACACTGGTGCTGTGCTTGCGGCCTTTCTGCCCAGACAGCTTTTCACCCGCGTAGCCACGCAGGCCTGACCTCGTGGCTTCGCTCACGGGTCACCTCCTCCGGGAGGCCCTCCCAGACCTCTCCGTATAAAGCCCTCTCCCCCCAATCCCCAGTGCTTCTCGGGAGCTTGCTGTTCGGCACCCTGAGTTTATAATCCTGCATTGCACTGACCGTCTGTTGGTACTCTTTGTAGCTCAGTTTTTAATTTATTTATCTGTCTTCCTCATTAGAGTGTAAGTTCAAGGCTAGGAGGGATGTTTAACTTTTTTTTTTTTTTTCATCACTCTATTCCCAATGTCTGGAGCAATACCTAGCATGTATTAGGCACTTGGTAAATACTTCCTCATTTAATTAACAATGATTTAAATATTGACTACACTCTGATGCTTTATGCTAAAGCTCTGATTTATTCCAAAAAACCCATGCTGCTCTCTGTGCATCCGTGAGCAATCTGTTCTCAAGGCACCTTAACCAGTAGCCTCTGTGGTGAGGCTCCTAAAAGACTGTGGCTCCTCCGTCTTCCAAGATAATGGCCATTTAGAGCCTAGTAAGTTATTTCTCTTCCAGAAATGTATGTTTGTATTTCTCCCACTGCCTTCAGTTCATGACACAAACATACTCAGTTGAAAGCATGGAAGTTTGGAGTTAGACTTAAGGCAAATCATTCCTCACCTACTTTTCTCCTGAATTCAGGTCAAAATGTTCAACTGCAGGTATAATTAAAAAGGGGAGGCAAGAAAGAGTGTGAGACTGGCCATGTGCTATTGTTTCAGTTTGTAAAATTGTCTTATTGTTTTCTACATCAACAGTACAAGGTAAATAAAAATATTTTCGCTTGGACCCGATGTAGCCAGCTTCCAAATGTACTAATGTACCTGAAGGAAATACACCATCTAAGTAGTAACCAATAAATGAGTTCATACTACTGTTTTGGAATCCTTAGAGGTAAAAAATATTTTATCCATCTTTTAAATGACAAACTAGCTACTTTTCAAATGATTGGCTTCATAGAGGGTAATAACCCATAGGAAAATCCAAAATTACAGAAAATAGTCTCTCCAGAAATAAACTGTACAATGTGGACTGATTGTGGCGACTCACAAACATGCCCTAGGCAATGATAAATTGAATTCAGGAAATTTATTATTCTTTTATCTCTTTGTTTTTTTTCTTTTTTAAAAAAACTTTCCTTTGGAGGAGGGAGAGTAGTCAAGAAAAAATATGGTAAGGAGTTAAAAGAAATTTGTTAAAATGAATAAACATGCAATGTCTGTGTCGAGACTGAATCTTGCGTGATAAAAACCTACTGTATTGCGTTGAAGGAACAGTGCACTGCGCTGGTCTAGCAGGGCCATCGTATAGTATTTTTAGCATGAAAATGGATTATCAGACACCAAAGAAAAGCTAAAGTAACAATTGGTAGGAAGCAGAAATAAGAGTATTTGGCACTGAAAACAGATGTAAAACAATGAATTCAGTACCTTGAACATTGCTGGAAAGGGTGGAGGAACGTCAATCAGTCAAGGGTTTTTGCTGCTGGTGCTGTAGGTCACTCCACTGCAAACTGAGCTAGAATCCAGGAAGCCACTGCTGCCATCCACAGATACCCTGGCAAAGCTGTGACTGCTCTGCAGCCCCTGCACCGGTGACGAGTCTTGGAACATGGACTTGCCGGTTACTAAAAAGTGTTTACCAAAACCCACAGGCAGTGGCCATGTCAGTTGCTGGAGAACCATTACTTTTACTTTCCTTTACTTGCAAATGTCACGTGACTACACCTCCCCGGCTGAACAGAAGCCTGTTCAGAACCCTGATGGCAAGGGATTCTGGGAAATGTAGTCCTTAGGCTTCCAGCCCCTGTCATTTGGGGAGAGTGTAGAAGAATGTAGGAATGAATGCTGCTGGCTGACAACGAGGATTTGTCAAAGGCATGCCCAGCTTCTAAATGGAGAAGTCAAAGCTAAGTGAAAATTCTTAGAGGGAAGGGATGAGTCAAATTTGCTAGCGAGAAATTTTAATCCGAGGGACAAGATGCTGTAAACTGTATATAATTAGTGCATATGCGTGTGTGTCTGGAACTCTGTTCCTTTGAGTGGGTCAAGTGTTGAGCAGGAGGTCACATTTATTTTCCACAAATCATCAAAGAAGCAGAAACCAGTTCTATACCTCAGTGATATATTTAACTTTTTTTTTTTTAAAGAAATGTGGAGTATCAAGGTAGAATTTCCCATGGAATATATGCATAGCCAAGTTATTTACAGATCTCTGCCTGTAAAAAAACTATATATATCTATATAATCAGCGTCCCTGCTTCAAGGACAACTCTTATTATGATGCGCTGGCGAAGACACCGGCCTTCCCTGTTCTTTTGGGAACAAATGAATTTTCTCTTACACGTTGACCCCATCTGTTCCTTCCCTGCGTTCTTCAGAAATTTGCAACTATAGTTGAATTTGTTCGGAGTTCTTTACCAAATATTGCAACATCTCTGCAGCTCTCACCTTTATGTGTTAAAAGAAATTTTAGCATTGTGTAAAATCTTAATTGTCAGCTGAACATTTTTTCTCCGTGTCTGTATTTAAACGATTCTTGAGGCTGCTGGTCCTCCAGAGCTAATGAATCCTTTCCCATTTGGCAGCACAGAGCTTCCTGCCAGCGTCTTCTCATCTGATAGATGTTCCCATACCAACACTAAGGCAGTCTGTTTAGTTTCATTAAATACCAAAACTAGGTCTGAGAAAAATCTATAATATATTAGACCATATTATAGCACCTAGTAAAATGATTCATGGGTGATTGAATTCATTGTGATGGGGGAGGCTCGTTCAGATAATTAATAAAAATATTACCCCAGTCATATGTCACCTGACAACAAGGATGCATACTGAGGAGATGTGTTGTTAGGTGACTTCCTCATCCCGAGAATGTGACAGAGTGCACCTGTCACAGCAGACCCCACTGCACACCCAGGCTACATGGTACAGCCCAGGGGAGGGGAAGCTTTTCACTTGGGAAGGCTGCGTTAATTTAGCTGTAATCAAATAAGGCCATATGCAAGAAACTTCATTTACTTAAAGATGTACATTATTTTATAATAATCTAGCTCCTATGTACTTAATTTCAAAAAAATGAAGATGATGTGTTAATTTTAAAGTTAAACCTCATAATGACTTCGTTGTGTCTGCTTTTTGTTGGGAAGCATTTGAATATTTGGTTGCAGCATGGAGGTCCGCAGTTTCAGTTGATCCTCTAGATGGGTGTCAGTCATCTGTGACCTTAAGGACATCTAGATTTGCAGCAATAAGTGGTTGAAAAGCAAGAAAGCATTTTTCAGGAATGTTGCCGAAGGCGTGGGTATTGTACTGCATTTTTCCATATTTTAATTGGATCTTTCTTAGCATCAGACAATGACTTGAAAATGTCATCTACTGAGAGCTCAATCAGTTCCATCTGTAGTTCTTTAGGTGCCTTGGTGATATCCACCAGGTGAGGCTGAAATGCTAATTTGAGTGCGATGTCATGATTCTCAAAGAAGTCAGTGAACCTCACATTGTATTCTACAATTACTAGGTCTATAATAGCTGTGTATTCTTCAGATGATTCACGTATATCATCCTGCTCATCACTGACCTTTGCTAACTGGGGAAAATGTTCATCCAAAATTTCAGTGTTTTGAAAAAGATTATTAATAGTTTTTTTCAAAATGCTTGGATTTTTTGCCATATATCATATGTAGACTTAGTTTTACCTTACAAAGAAATATTCAAGTCATTTTGATTTGACATGATACTGCACAGAAATCTTTCAATAATTCTGATTGCCGATTCTGTTCTTCATAAAATTTAACTATCTGTTTTCCCAGAGATAAAATTTTGGCTAACACCTGTCTCTGCGATAGCCAACACACTTTAGCATGAGAAGGTAAATCCACACTGCATGCCTCACTGTTCAACTTTAGCATGTTACGAAACTGATGATGCCATGTTGCATTTGCAGAAATATAGTTAACAATACTTATAACTTGTTTCAAAGTGTCACTTAAAATAGTCGCTTTACCACAGAGATTTTGTTAATACAAGGTACAATGAAAAGAAATGAGAGCATCTGGATCTGTTAATACTTTTTTTACCTGTGCAATAAACCCTTCATGTTTTCCCATCCTGGAAGGTGCACCATCTGTATGTACACTCACTAAATTTGCTGAATTCAGTCTAATTTTACAACATTTATCTTAAAAGTTCTTGAAGGTATCTATTCCCTGAGTTCTTTTGGCAAGAGTGCCCAAAGCAAGTAACTCTTTGTAGCAAAAAAAAATCTTCTATTATGACCTGAATGAAGTATAAAACCTATGCTGAATCACTAGTGTGAGTTGATTCATCCAAAGTGATCGAATAATATCTATTTTCCTTTTGAAGTATTGCATTAAGTTGTTCTGTTAAGTTGAAGGCTAATTCATGTTGGTAATCAGTTACGGTTCTCCTTGAAAGAGGTGGTTGTTTGTACTTTGAAACATTGTTGGGGTCTAAGCATCCTACCACTGACAATGCATTCTTTCACAATTTCTACATCCCTGAATAGCTTCCCTTTTTTCCCCAAGTGTATAAGCTACTTTATAAGTTGCTTCAGTGGCATCATTTCCAGGTCTCATTGCTGCTTGAAAGAATTGTCTTTGCTTTTCATCTTTTAATTTCTGCAATACAACCTTTCGCGCCTCTCCCTCTTAATTTAAAATATTTGGGGTCCTTATGAGTGTTACCATGCTGATGAGCATTGAAATTCTTTAATGTTGATATTACAGTATCACAAAGCAAGCAAAACCATCTTATCTTTAGCAGAAACAAGATAATATTGCCATTCCCAATCCTGATTAAAAATCTGTTTTCTTCCTTCAGCATTCTCTTGGTCTTCTTCTTTGACATGATGAGCTATTAAGCAGACAGAATTAAAAAATACTGTCAAGCTATGCAATTATTCTCCAATTCCACTTCAAACAGAAACACAGTGCACTGTTGTCAAAAGCTGACAGCAAACTGGCGTACTCGACCCCCATAAGCCTCGGGCTGTAGTGGCACCAGTCAGGTGGCAGAAGCTAGAACTAAATGATGAGTGTGGCAGCCGTCACTTTAGCCCTTATGGCTCATACTAATGTTCTAATTGTGCCAGTCAGTCTAAGGGGATTATTTCATTGAATTTTATTCTTTGGTATTTTAAATCCATTCATTTAAAAATTAAAACAGAAATATAAAAGATGAACAAAAATGTATGAATAAAAATGAAAGGATTTGCTCTGTGAAATCTGGATTCAGTCAAAAGGCCACACTAAAAGACCCAGAAGGCCACAGTAGGCTTAAGGCCACAGGTTTTCACTGCATATTGCCCCAGGGTACAAGCCCGTACAGCATGTCAGTGTACAGAATACTGTAGGCAGTTGCAACACAGTGGTAAGTATGTGTGTATCTAAACATACCTAAATAGAGAAAAGGCACAGCAAAAACAGAATATTATAATCTGATGGGAGTATCGCCATGTATGTGGTCCATCCTTGATGGAAACATCGTTACGTGGCATTATGACTGTGTTTCTTTTTGTAGGGGAGAAAAACAAACCCTTGAAATCTGAGTCATTATTTTGAACTTTAACAAGGATTCGGATTTTTCTCTTGATGTTAACAGATCTAATTTCCCAGGCTCATTTTCTTTATATTCCTAAAACCTAGCCCCTTGGTATCTATTTGGATACTTTCACTCACACACACACATATTCTAAAGAACATCTTCATTTGTCTGATTTAAAAAATATTTTTAAAGAATAGATACACTCTGGGTGTACAAGAAAGCAGACGTATCTATTGATTTATGAAAATCACCATCTTTTTCAGAAGCAGAGTTGTGTAAAGGTGTTTGTTGCTTGAGAGGGTAGATGTGACTATTGTAAGCCATTCCAATAAATATTTGACTTCATAGAAATGAAAGAGAGGACATTAATCACCTTGCAGGAAATATTTTGCTTCTAAAGAATCCACCATAGTTATGCTATGGAGTTCTCTGTGCATTTAAATGATTGGACTCCCACATATTTTATTGATATATAAATTTCAGGTTATTATTTTTGACCAGGTTGATGAATAGTAAAGTTTAAAGAGACTAAAGAAGTCATTTCGGTCCTTTCCTCTGCTTCTTCAGATGGAAAAATTGGGGCAGAAAGGATAAGTTATTTGCCAGAAGTGAGCCAAACCTTATTGGTAAGGATTAGAATTATTTACTATTGCTGATCTTTGTCAGTGGATTTTCCATGGAGAAATGAAGATAGTACTTGAGAATTTTGTTAGCTGCTTCATCGTTGCAATCATTATGAAGCTTTGCACTTACCACACTATTAAATTATATGGCACAACACAGCTCACAATAGAGTGTGGAGTGTAGCAGGTGTGCACGAGCTACACTTTTCTAATCTATTTTACATTTTCCTTCTCTACTTTCTCAAGGTAGCTGCTGCTTTACCCTATCTTGATTATTGCAATGATGCATACATGAATATTTTTCTATTAGGCTATATTCAATAAGAATCAAACCGAATACTTTATAGATAGCTCCGATTTTTGTAACTCTAAGAATAAGCCTGCCCCTAGCAGTGGCCCCATTTCTGTGTACAGATGGTTTTGATGTATATATTTCAGGTATCTGGAGCAAGCAGAAAAAGGCAGCCCTGGTTGATACCTATTTTAGAATTAGCCCTACATCCATAAATGTATATTTTCGAAAGATTTATTTCTGGAATTGTGCAATCCTGTAATAAGACTCTATTCTGTGAATTTTAAAGTAGTGACAATACAGCACATAGTGTAGAAATAATTTTAAGACTAGGGGAATTGGGAGGGTTTCTGGATCAATTTTACTTCATAAAAATACAGCTGTGCATTTAGACCATAATTAACTGTTAATAAACACAGCTGTCTTTCTACTGACACCAGAAAGGAGGCCAGTCTGGTTCACTCAATTGAGAAAAACTTCTGGTAAAAAACCTATCACAAGTCTAAACCTGTTTTTGGGGGGTGGAAGGGTTGGATTACTGTAAAATCCCTGATGTCTTCCCCTGAGATGCTGCAAATGCAGAGGAAGTCAGGGGCTGGCCACTGTTCTCGTCCTGGGTGCAGGACGGAGGGGGGATGGGTGTGGTCGGTGGGCGACTGTGGGGTGGGGGGAAGGGGAGGACATTGGGAAGCACCTGCTTAGATCAGCATGGCTGCTGGGAAGAACATCCGTGTCTGAATCACTGGTTTAGAATCTGCCTCTTTTCTGGTTCCAACTTTCTGCCTCCTAAGGAGCTCCCTGTGGGCCCTGGGGCCAGACTGCCAGGATCAGTGCACATGTCTGCTGACCGTACCACTTACCTAAAACTCTCTGAGCCTCAGTCTCCTCATCCGCATAATGGACATTGTAACAGTGCCTTCCATAGGGAATTGTGAGGATCAAATGAGCCGAACCCCAAAGCAAGCCACGCCAGCCATTATTATGGCTTCAGTTTTTTAACCATTCTTGAGCCTTAGTTTTTCTCATTCATGAAATGGAGCATTATGAGTAGTGTGAAGATTAAAGTGAATAATATTAATTAAAAGTATTTAGCAAATGTTACTGAGACGTGAATTAACTATTAGCTGATGTAAATGCTTTAATTCACCATTGCATCAGACATGTGAATAACGAAGCTTTTACTTTGTGTAGGAAACTGCAGTTTAGTCACAGGATGCAGTTTTTGGTGTTTGGTGATTGAATATTCGACTGACTGACTCACGCAGACATCACTTAGTGAGCAGCAGCTGTGGGCTCTCACGCAAGCGGCCACTGTTGACCTGTCACATGGCACCTAGTTTCAACCACTGTCATTCTCTTCAGACATTTATTTATGATACGGTGCAGAGGCCCACAGCCCTGCACACTGATTCTGAAAGTAGAGCCCCTAATGCATCCGTTTTTCATTTGAAAGTCAAAATATATTTTTTTCAATGAAAAACAATCCCCTCTTCTCTTAAGAACTAACTGCCTTTTAAAATGTCCTCGTTGCGCACGGTCGTGGCCCGTGTGAAATGGCCATTTCTCTCCTTGCGGCCGGTCTCCCCGAGCTGCCTGGGGACCCACCAGGAACAGGCCAGGGGACAGGAGATCGCAACTCTTTGTCATTGTGAGTAATTCTCCCAGTTTGAATTCTCAGGTTGCTGGTGGCTTTTTCTTCTTGTTTTCTCACCTTCTCGGTGTGTCACTAGGCTTACTTATTTCACAGAATATCTGTCCCTCTGAAGTTTCCCTGTAAAACAAAGACATTAGCACAGTAAGGTCACTTCACCAGTGGCCGTTCTGGCCGTGGGTCAGGATGTGTATCAGTATGACGTCACCATTTAAATGCACAGAAGTTCAAGGCGTTGTAGCTCTTAGATACCACTGAAAATAGAACCAGCTGGAAACTGGTCGTGAAGAGTAGGGCCAGTTTTCTCCTTTGCTGTTTCTGCTGCCTTCTTCCTGACGCAGAGGCCTAGAGTGTGCAAAGTACAAAATGCGGTGACAGTCCCCAGGGACCAGTGTGCAGCTTCTACAATGCCATCACCAGGCTCCTGTCTTTCCAATCATACATTGTTTATTTCTACACCTGCAGCTGCGGTTTGCTTGGGGGCACTTCACATAAATAAACATTTTTCATCACTGACTGAGCTAGACGAAGTGTAGGACCCTGGTGTAGGGGGGAAAAAACCAACCAAACAAAACCTCACGGAGGAGCAGAAGCATGCACGGTGCTAGCTAATGAATTGCTCTCACAAGCCGACCTCATAAGTCTGTGCCCTAGAAAAATTAGAAATGAGAACATTTTGGAGATCGCTTGGGAGAAGTTGAAATTGTGAGTGTTAAATCTGTGATAGCCTTAAGGGGCTGGGGTATTTCCTGCCTGTTTTGCCTGTAGTCTGTCTCTTTCTGTTCTAATTCATTTTTCAGAATCTGCTGGATTAATTTTGCTAAAGTACCATTTTGCATGCCTCATCCCCTGTTTAGAAACCTGGGCTGGTGACTCACCGTGAGTTTTAGAATTTGACTCCTCCGAGGCCTTGGTGAAGCTGTTTTTCAGGCCTCCCACAGGTTGGCCCTGCCCACCTGTCTCCTGTTCTCCTTCATAAACTTTTCAAATCTAGCCAAATTGGTTTGTTCTTTTTCCCTGGAGTGGTTATTTTCCTATCTGTGTCTTTTTCTGAACTTTTTTTTAGGATAGCTTTCAAAACTGCTTCTCTTTTCTTTAATCTCTGCTGTGTCTGTGTTTGGGCCCTCTGGGCCTGGCCTAGAGACCTCTGGGTGGTTGCTAGGCCCCAGGGACTGAAATGCAGAAGCACTCTACATTAAAGAACATTCCAGAGACATAAAGGAATGTCATCACTCCCATGATTAACGTTTGTGGATACAAAAAGTTAATTGAATTAGGACTGAGTGTGCTGACCACACGCCTAAAGGAGCCACTCAGGTGGTTCCTACATTGCTCAGCTTTGGTTCCCTTTAGCTCTGGTGAAGCAGGTTTCCCGTTTTCATATGAAAAACCATTGTTGAATCATCCAGCAGGTCCTAGAATCAGATTGTCTAGGTGTGAAACCTCACTCTAATCCTACTAGCTGCTTGAGCTTGGCCATAGTTTCCATGTCTCTAAGTATTAATCATAATGATCCCTGCCCACCTACCCTGGGGGTGGCTGTGAGGTTGGGAGCAATTGCCCAGCACCTGGTAAGAGCCCAGTAAACATTAGTTTCTGCCAGTAGTAGTAGTAGTAGTAGTAGTATGGATATTTTTTGATGAGTTCGGTAACCTTTCTCTTGGCATTTGCTTCACCACATTTCATTTTGAGTTAAAAGATATTTCCTGCTTTGAGACTGAAATCTATTTCAACTTAAAATAAAAATTCCTCTAATACACCCTTAAGTAGTAATGAGGCATTTAGTGCACCAAGGTAGTTCTGTGCTTCCCAAAGTGGGAACTCACAACAAAGGAATCATTTAAGTTGAACAGTTCCTTAGATGAGTCATGTAATTATCCCTTGTCTCAGAAGCCTCAGGCCAAATGGATCTGGTCCCAGGAGAAAGGGACTCTCTCTCCTGGCTGAACACGGATTGCAGAGCAAAGGCTAGCCACTCTCTGATTTAGGAGTCCCTGCCTCTCTCCCGTGAGAAAGAGTGGATGAACCCCAGAGGCAGGAAGAACTTTTCTCATCCTTAAAACTAATCTGAGGTCTCAGATACAGGAAAAAAATCGCCTGCTTGACCTCTGCAAGGGAAAAGGGGCCCGCCCAGCAAAGGTGCTCTACCCGTGTAAGTCTGTTGTCATTCTTCTCTTTTATTATCCATTCAATTCATCAACCATATGTTGACTGCATACCTGTTGACAAGCACTGTGTTACGCACTGGCCACATCAAAAGGGAAAAATGAGATTCAGTCCTCTGCCTTGAGGTGAGGGTGGGTTTCTGTTTGTTTGTTTTAACATAGCAAGTCTCCTTCAATCTTAAAATATTTCTTCTGGGAGTGAATACATGCTGAAACAGATTTACATTTGCTACACTCCATACCAAGTAGAACAAATATAACGAATATTTGAAATTCATAAAATGGCAGCATGCAAGTATTTGGAGAATCTCTTGTTGAAGTGAAGAAACCCAGTCATGGTTGGAGTCATGATGATTAGGTAACTCTCAGGTAGGCTTAACCAGAAGTTTCTACAATCTAATCACTATATTATCTTTGTGATAAGATGTTGGAATTTAAATATTACTACTAGAAAGCCATATAATTTTTAGATGTGTTGCAACATCTTTATCCCCCTGTAGCGTAGCTTTGGAGTATTCCTTTGTCCCCACCCTTTCCACCAGTCTGGGAGAGGAACCATTTCCAAATTTTTGTGCAGAATAAGCCACATGCTGCTTGACTGTTGGGACTATTTAAGTTTTGATACTATTTGTAAGTTTGCTAGTCATAATTATGTTACTTGGTATGTTACTTTGGGTTTGAAATGTTTTCTCTTGTTTACGCATTGGTAGAGCCCCTGAAGTTTGTAGAGAACAGCAAACATTATTTCTGCAGGATAAACTGTTTCTCATTAACAGGGCGATTCACAGATCTTGAAGCGTTCTGACTGAGAAATCATTAGGACAGGAGGAACGCCAGTGCCCTCTTCCAAGCGGGGACACAGCGTTCATGACACAGATGACATGTACAAGTAAATGTGGCATGTCATAAACTGAATTGGGTCCATTGTTAGATAGCAGATTTATTCCTTGTGACTTGCAATTTTTTTTCTCTCTTGAAAGTGGCCATAAGCTTTATTGAGTAACTTTTATGAAAGAGCAACAGTTACGGCTGTGCGTATGTCCAAATCTGTTGTTGTATTAAAAATGAGCTGTGACAGTAACTTGCTTGCTTTGCAGGAAGTGTGCCCGAGCACACAGTGGGTCTCTTTAGCGAGCCTCTGAGACTGGGGTTTTCGTGCTGCTGTCTTTGTTGACTTAATCCCACCAGGAAGGGGTCACCATGCAATTCCTTTCTGCTGGCTAGATAAGATGTGGGACTGTTTGGTTTTTCCTAATCAAAGAGAATGCCTAGTTGAGTGCTAATAGGATCCTTAGTTTGGTTTTCTAATTGGAAGCCCTAATTAAGCTCTGACAAGAGCTCCTTCTGTTGATATTTTGACACTCTCTCTGTTGACCTGATTCTTTGTTCAAAGATCTTTTAGCAGCTAAACAAACAAATACAGGGTGATGACTAGAATTTTATGTTCCACGTACCTATGATACAATTCTGTCTTGCCACTCACGTATGATATCTTCAGAAATCTTGAGGTGTATGTATGCTGTTGAAATGAATATTATTAAAAAAAGATGAAATGAACAGGGTAATTTATTACTTGCTAATAGTTGAACTTAACAAGGGTGTTCCTTTATTTGGTACAATGTCATGCTTTGTTTAGGTTCCATGTCGAGAAAAGCCTGAATTCTTTTCTTGCACACGATGCCCCTCCTCATTTAGACCCACGCACGTACAAGTCGGTCCATTGCCCGTGCACAGAACTCTTTAATAGCATCTTTTTGCCCTTTGGGTAGAATCCAAACCCTTTGACATCCCCCAGAATGCCCAGAGGGCTGCTTTCTTCTGGGTCCTTCCCCTTACTCTGGCCTTGCGAGATACCTGGCATTTCATGGGATTTGTTAAGTGCTCCTTTATCCCAGCTAAATCTTATTCACCCTTTAGGGCTTAACTTAAATATCACTCCTGCAGGAAAACTTTCCTTATCCAGGGAAGTAAGCAATCTCCTGCCTTCGCACCCTTCTTTTCGGTGAGGCTCATGCGCTTGAATTTCCTTTACATCGAGCATTCAGTGGCCTTGTGTTCTCTGTGTTCCTTTCCAGACTGTGCAAGGACTGTGTCTCTCTGCCTCTCTCTCTGTTGTGTAACACTCTGCCTGCCCCCTGGTAGGTGATCGTAAATATTTGCCGATTGGTCGAGAAGGAGGAAAAGTTGTGCAAGGACTTAACTAGTGATGGAGAAACCTGTTTCTAGTGAAATTAACTCTTGAATTATGTATTTGCACTTTATTATTTTGTTACATAATCTAGACTAACAATTACCTATTTTCTTATGTTAAATTACAGATAGCCTAGTGACAGTCTATGACCTTACAAAGTAAAATGTCTCCATTCAGCACCTGTTACATTAGAATGGGATCAACTGGGCAGTTTGGACTGACAGTTTTTAAAGATAACTCATAAAAAGAAAATTATTTTCCAGACATCCAAAAGCGTTATAGGTGTATTATTTTACTTACAAACACTTGTGCTGGTTATTCTTAATTATTCTTACCTATTTTTGTCAAGCACCATAAAGACTTATTAATAATATATCTCATCCTAAGTCAAAGTACCCTATGTATTTTCCAAATAGTAAAGGTGAATTTTAATGCTTATTTTATCATTGATCTATCCAATCAGTGCCTTTAACTGAATAAATTAATTAATTTAAAATATGAGGGTCAATTATGAGTATTTAGAAAGAAATTTAAAATACTATCTCTGCCTTCTCAAAATATTTGGACAATATTTTTAAGTTTCAAATTTTCAGCAATTCAAATATGCACCATAATTCTAGTTACGTTGAAATATTGAGGTTTTTCTGTATTTTATTTCTAGAATAATAAAATATGTGAACATGTATAGAGAAATAGGAAACTTTGGCTTACCTAAAGTTTGGGAATATTCTGTATCTGTTCCTTGGTAGAAAAATGAGAGTAAACATTTTTATGTGGAAGTGAGTCTGTTGAACCTCATCAAGATAAAACTTAAACAGATGAGTATGTGGTCAGAACAGTGCTTGTTCAGCCATTATATTCAAATCTAGACCACGGGTCCGTGGTCATCGTCCCTGGGCCAGCGATGAAGTAGAACCCTAGGAAGAGCTGCCAGTGTTAAAAGTAATGTTCAATGTTAAAAATCAAGTCATATGATTCTAAAGTCTTATTATGAATTTAATTTCAGGTATTATAGTTAGTTTTAATCATTTTAAACTTGGTTCTGTAGGCCTTTTGCTTTTAAACAAACTTTTGTTTATTGCATCTGATTTGTAGCCGGGTAGGGTGGGCTGGAAGATATACACATGAAAGAGGCATTTCCCCTAAGGACTGACACTCTAAGAATACTACGTAATGTTTTCCCAAATAATAAAATATGTTGTGTGCCATCACAGACTCCAAAAGTTATTACAAATGAAAAATAAAGTATCGCGTGCCTGCCAAGAGGAAGTGATTAATGTGAATTTGTAGAATCAGAGACTGCGGAGCATTTAGACTTTATTTTGCTTTTTTACTGGCTTATGAATTATTTTATACTGTATGTCATACATAATGCTTTATTTAGCAAAATTTTCACTTTACTTTAAAAAAAAAAAAAAAAACTGTGGCTCTAGTGAGTTAACAGGAAAAAAAATACTGATAGATTACAGCTACCTACCAGTCTAAATCATCGTCTTCTACTAATGGCAACAGTAGTTACATGAAGTGCTTTATTCTTAAAGCACTTTAACACATGTTTTCTTAGCAGCGGAATGAGGCAAGCAGGGTAAGAGTTCACTTTGTTTAATGGATGAGAAACGTGAAACTTAGTGGTATTAAGTCAGTAAAGAGCAAAATCTGTTTTACTGTGTCTTCTGTCCCCACTCGGAGCTCTCTTCACACTGCACGATGCTGCCTGGAATTCTCACAATGTAGGGGGACAGAGAAGGCTTAAGGGCTGTTAGGGGACCAGCACGGAACTTGGCACAATCGTCAGCCAAGCAGACTTAAGGACCTTGTGGAGAATAAGCTGCTAAGTACAATATTTGGACCTTTGGATTTTTAATGATAGATCATTCTGAATTGTTTAATTTCCTCTAAGTTCTGATTATTTTATTCCTTTTTTGTTTGTTTTTTTTTTTTAAATTTATTTCAGCTGCTTATGGGGGTACAAAAGTTCAGGTTAGATACATTGCCCATGCCCCCCCATCCCCCTGAGTCAGAACTTCAAGTGTGTCCATTCCCCAGACAGTGCACATTGCACTCATCATGTAGGTATACACCCGTCCCCTCCCCACACCCCCCACCTCTGTCCGATACCCAATTGGTGTTATTCCCAAATGTGCACTTAGGTGATGATCAGGGAAACCAATTTGCTGGTGAGTACATGTGGTGCTTGTTTTTCCATTCTTGGGATGCTTCACTTAGTAGAATGGGTTCCAACTCTCTCCAGGAGAACAAAAGTGATTCTATATCACCGTTATTCCTTATAGCTGAGTAATACTCCATGGCATACATATACCACAATTTACTAATCCACTCATGAATTGATGGGCACTTGGGTTGTTTCCACATCTTCGCAATTGTGAATTGTGCTGCTATAAACATTCGGGTGCAGGTGTCTTTTTTATAGAATGACTTCTTATAATTTTTCTTCATACTTCTAAGACTATCGTATTCATATAACAACATGATGATTTATTGCCTCTTTCCCAGTCTCTGTGTAGCGGGGTTGGGTGAAAGAGATGCCTCCACCCACAACACCGAGATGGGGAGTGTGAGCTGGAGGAAGAGAACACGGGCTGTGGGGTGAAATGGCCTGATTTCACATCCTGGCCGTACCATGAGGAGCCCTGTGGCTTTGGGACCATTGTACTGTCTTTCCTGGCCTTAGTTTACTCATCTTTAAAATGGAGTAAGAGCGGTTGGTGAGCAGTAGGGTTATCGTGAAGTTTAAACGGGGCAGTCTGCAGAAAGACCTTACTACATGGTTTTGCTCGTTGCAAACTCTCAGTGACCTCGCTGTTGTGAGGATGATGATCTAGTGAGGTGGCTGAAGTCTTGGGGGTCCTGCTGATGCTGCGGCATCCACCACTTAAGGTCCACATGACAGTTCAGCGACTGTGCCTGCCAATTTGTCAGTGTTTGATAAATGTGGGAGCAATAAAGATATTAGGCTTGGGCTTGCTCTGCACAATTCTCAACTATTGTTTCAAAGAAAATCATGTCAGTTTAGATAAAAAGGAACACGTGATTGTACGGATTTTTAATACCTAATACTTCAGCAGTGTGAAAAACAAAACAAACATACATTGCCAATATTTTGGTTCTGATACCAAACTTATAACTTCTAGCAAAATTTTTTTATTTAAATTAATGTTTGATTTTTCTCCTTTCCCCACAGTTGAATTAATGTAGGGTTTTAAATGCTAATTTAGTTTATAAGATAGAGAATGAAACCAATTCCTTTTCTTATTTTCTAATTAATATATGCATTGGTTTTTAACCTGGGTAATATATCTAAAAATGATGTTTTCTAACACTTAGGTAAATTATGTAAGAAAGTGTGTTGAACCCAAAGTCATTTTGTTTAACCTGTGTGATTTATAGCTTCTTCTAATTAGTGGTGTTGCTGTAACTGTTAAATAATAATAGATGTAAAGAAAGAAACTTATACATTCCTAATTCAATTTTATGAATTTTATTTATTTATTAAATAAATTCTTTAGAATTTAATAATTTATGTGTGTTCAATGTTTCAAAGATATAAAATTGTAATATTTTCAATAGCATTTCCAAAAGTACCAATTTCTGAAAATTTTTGCTACTTTGAAAAATATAATAGGAAACCTCAGCATAACATAAATTTTTAAGATTTATCTTTACTCATTTATATGGTGTACTAGTGAGGAAAATAAGAACCACTGCTATGATATGTTGCTTTTTGAAAAAATATGATTATGCTTTAAAATATGTATTTTTTTCTACTTTGGCATTTGGTAACAGGATATTCTGAGAGAATTGCCAGCTTTTTATCCCGATTAACAGTTAAATATACAAAATTTAAACAGTCATGGTGACACCTTTGAGAGAACTTTCTGCTCTTACTTTTCATTAGAACCTTACCTTCCTTGTCCTGCCCTGAGTCTAGTGTGCGCTTACCATCTGAGATCACAGACGTGCCCTGGCACCAGGCTCTTTGGAACCATGTAAAGTGCTGTCAGAATCCAAAAAGATGTCAGTCCAGCTGCTTACTTGTTACCTTTAAAATGTGCATGCTAATTTCACTAGGAATTTAGTCAACATAACTAAATTATTCTGCTTTATGAACAGGGTACTGAGAGATTAATATCCCTAAGAAATTCACTATTTGTTAAATATAAAAAATAAATTATGGTAATGTTTCTTTCCATAGCTTCTGAAATTCCTGTATTCAAAACATAAATTAGCTTTCATAATCAAGACATTTAATAATTTAGTAAACAGCCTAACTAGGGCAAGTGAGTTAAATGTTTAGAAATAATTCTATATGAAGAAATCATATTGAGGAACTACAAAATGTCACAAAATTTAATGGGAATTGATATAATTATTAAAAACTATGAATATAATTTAAGGAGTCGGATAATTCATAAGGCATATTCACCTTTCCTAGCTCATATTTTTATTTTATATCCAGGTCAAAGGGAACATTTTTTCCAAGTGCATTTTAAAAATTCTGTAAGATCTGATTTTTTAATATCATGACAAGTTGTAACTTTTAGTATATTTCAATAATGATACTTTTGAAACAAACAACCCTATTAAAAAGTGGGCAAAAGACATGAACAGAAGCTTCTCAAAGAAGAAAGACAAATGGGAAATAAACATATGAAAAAATGCTCATCATCATTAATCATCAGGGAAATGCAAATTAAAACCGCAATGAGATACCACCTTACTCCAATTAGAATGGCATTTATTAAAAAGTCCAAAAACAATAGGTGCTGGCATGAATACAGAGAGAAAGGGACACTTATACATTGTTGATGGGACTGCAAATTAGTACAACCTCTATGGAAAACAGTATGGAGATTCCTGAAAGAACTAAAAGTTGACCTACCACCGTTTGATCCAGCAATCCCACTACTGGGTATTTACCCAAAGAAAAAGAAGTCATTTGTCAAAAAGACACCTGCACTTGAATGTTTATTGCAGCACAATTTGCAGTTGGAAAGATGTGGAATCAACCCAAGTGCCCATCAGTTCATGAGTGGATTAATAAAATGTGTGTGTACAACATGGAGTATTAATCAACCATTAAAAAAGATGAATTAGTACCTTTTGCAACAGTGTGGATGGAACTGGAAATGATTCTCCTAAGTGAAGTATCTCAAGAATGGAAAAACAAACACTACATGTACTCACTATATTGGAGCTAACTGATGAGCACAGATGGGCACAGAGGGAAGTAAAACTCGGTGGAAAGCAAGTGGGGGGAGGGACACAGGGGCGGGGAATAAACCAACCTAATGGGTACTATGAACACTATCTGGGTGACGGGCACACCTATAGCCAGGACTCAAGCCTTACAAAAATTATCCATGTAACCTAAGACATTTGTACTCCCTTAATATTTTGAAATTTGAAAAATGATACTTTTGGTGTATCCTAGGGGAAAAATTATTCTTTTAATTATATTCTGGATGATAGAGTTGAGATAAACATTTTGAGAGGAGATTGTTATTGTCTGAAACATTACCCCAAACCAGTGAAATTACCTGATTGTGTCTATTTTGGGCAGAAATGTGGGCCTTAGTAGAAGCCAAGACTTTGTGGCCACTTGAACAGATAATTCAGTTAATTTTTAATTAATCTTAATAGTTTCTGAAATGATAAACACTAGCTATTTTACAGTATAGGTTGTTAGCCACAGGAAAAGGAACAATATTTTATATGGATGTGTGATTAGAATCTTTAAATTGTGTGTGTGTATGTGTGTGTGCGCATGTGTGTTTATATAGGGTAAGTATGGGAGAACACTGAGGGAAAAAAGTAACAGTTGTACCAAATGAATTGAGCGCATTACACTTTTACAAGAACAGCTCTTGGAGAGAATCCAGGTTGGTCCAATTTCAAGTAGCAAAGGTAATAATATCTGTGAATTACCTGTATGCCAACATTCTTGTATTATATTTCAACGGACTCAGCTTTTTCTCTTCACTGTAATAGGAACCTGTGTCTTTTTTTAGTTAGTAGCCTTTAATATTCTCAGATAAAAGACATCTTTCTCAATTCTTTGATCAGACACTATAGCAAGCCAGCAAACTCTCATTCATGGCATTTTTGAAAAATACTCATGGTCTTCAAATTCATTTTAAACTACTTAATAATATGGTGACTTTTTATGAAGTGTAAAGGAATTTAAGTCAGAATTTAATTGCGTGCTCTAAAGAAGAATTGGGAAATTACTGGCCAGAAAAGAAAAAACCTGAACGCTAAATCCATCACCTTATCAGTTTTTGACAATTCACTACATTACATGTAACAGCAGAGATTCCGAGGGGAATGGCCTAGACTCTGGGACAACCTGAGTTCAAGCCACAGCCCTGCTGCTTGCTAACTGTGTGCTTTGCACCAAGTATTAACCCTTCTCTGCGTGAGGCTCCTCATCTGAAACATGAGGATAAAAATAGCACTGTCTCAGGGATGTCACACAAATTAGATGAGATACAGGATGAGTGTCCCAAATCCAAATCTGCAGTACTCCAAAATCAGAAACTTTTTGAGCGCTGACATACGATGCTCAAAAGAAATGCTCATTGGAACGTTTCAGATTTTGGATTTCTCAATTAGGGTTGCTGAATCTGTAAGTACAATGCAAATATTCCAAAATCTGAAAAAATACAAAAATCTAAAAACTTCTGTTCCCAAGCATTTTGGTTAAGGGTTATTTTACCCGTGCTGCACAGTACAGTAAAGTGCAGTGCCCGGTAGTGAGTAAATACACAATAAAATGTGGTTCTTTCTCTAGTTTTGATACTAGTTCTAGTACTTTCTAATTGTAGGTCCTAAATCACGTTGCTTAATTAGCTCATCCTTTGTAAACAGAGGGTAACACCGACCTTCGGTATTGTTGTGAGAGTCACGGATGACGTGGGAAGGGCCTGACAATCTTCACTGCCGAGTCCTCGCATGAAGCAAGGCCTGGCACGTGGTGACTTTACTGCAATGCTCCCACCTCATCGAGACTGTTCTTTGACATGGTTTTGAATAAATCAGAGAATATGAACTTCATGCCTTTAGGAACTTTGTAGAGTAGCAGAGACTAAATTACAGAAAACTTAGGTGAGAATATTCCAGCTTTAAATATGAATGGAGAAAAACTTCATAACCTTGAATTCCCCCAAATTTAGATTTCTTGTACTTAGATCTAGACGAGGCTGAAGTGTACTTTGAAAATGTCTGTGAATAAATGTTTTTTGAACTAAATAAAATGTGAAGCATAGTTCAAAGGGACATGATTAGCATTTAACATAATTATGATTTTAACCTCAGAGCTTATAAACAAAATGTTTTTTTATTTATTTATTGAAGCCAGAACGTTTGGTGTTTTTTTACATAGTTTACAGCAATGTGTGAATTTTAAGAAGGTAGCATTTTATTTCTTTGTAAATATTCTATAACTTTTTCCACTATTTATATGGATTTTCCCACAGCACAGACAAATAATAGGTGCTTTCTAGTAGTAGATAGTTCAGTGCTAGGTAAGAAAAGTACTTAACTAATTCAGAAAGTTAAATTCCTTAAGGTAAGATTTTTTTTTCCTGAAAACATTATATGTAGGGCAGTGTTATCCAAAATGTATATATCAATCACAATCTATGAGGAGTGAAAATAATTTATTGTGTCAATTTAGTATTTTGTAATTTAATGCAAAAAATTAGAATAGTAAAGAAAATATCAGTTTATCATACAAAATAAGGGGGGGGTCTCCATAATTTTTTGGGTTGTATATTTATAATGGCTTATGATGTAAAATATATTTCCAACCTTGGTTTTTGATCAAATAATATTCGAAAACACTGCCTGTAGCACAGACCTTTGCATGAGATTTCCATTGTTCAGGGAGCTCTGGGCTAGGAAATGCCACGAAAGAGGCTTTCTGAAGCATGAATTCCAACCTTCGGGAATATCTAGATGTATATTAAAGTGGACTGAATACAGTATCATTCTTCTGTTTAGTTCAAAAGTACTTATTGGGCATTTATAGTTCTAGGATCCAGAGCTGCAGAGTTGATAAATACATAGTCTCTGCCCTTGATGATGTCATAGTCCACTAGAGAAGACAGACTTTGAAATGAGTCTATTATAAAACCTAAGTATAAAGTAAGTATAAAACAAGAACAATTTTCAAAGGCAAGCGGACTCAAAGTGAATAGCTTTACAGGTACCAGTCAAAGGCAGCAAGTTCTGGTGTTGGTTTTGAAGGACAAGTAGCGCTTCCTCAGATCATGAGGGGCAATGGAGGTGGCATTCCAAGCCCAGGGATACCGTGGCCCGAGGGGCAGGGGGCTGTGTCCGCCTGGCACGTCTGGATAACCATGTTATGGCAAAGGGAGCAGGTGGCAGGAGAGAGATTGGAGAGTTTGGCAGGGGGAGGGTCTGCTCAGGGTAAGTAGTTTAAGCTTCCTGACATACAGACACTACAAAGGGGTGACTTGCTCATATGTGACGTGTGTATTATTATGTTTGATTCACATGGACGTGAATTTGGAGGGAGGCTGGAGGGAGAGAGACCGTCTGAAGTGTCACGCAGTGGTCCAGACAGGGCTTGTGAACCGAGACCGAAGCTGTGACAGCAGCGATGTTGTGAAGATGGGATTTTAATAAATACTTACGATTTGGTTGGTGCCTGAAGAAGGAAGGCGATGAGTGGGAAGGGAAGTCTGGGATGATTTCCAGCTTTCTGGTTTATGCGACAGGACAGGTGGTGTCGCCGTCATCCAAGGCCAGGTACATGTGTAGGGGCAGGTGTGGGTCAGAAGACAGTGGGTTCGTTTTAGACAGGTTGAATATGAGCTTTTTGTGTGACACCTAAGCAGAGTTAGCCGGTGACGATGGCTGTGTGTCCATTTCTCTAGAGTTCAGGGGACAGATCTGGTTTAGGGACACCAGTCCGGGGCTGTCACTGTGTAGGTAACGGTAAAATTGTGGCAATACAAGAGATGACTGAGGGAGAGCCAGGAGGAGGGTAATGACAGACTGGGGGGGTGATGCCTGCATTTGACGAGCAGTCGAAGGAGGAGGAGCCACGGGGAGGACTGAGAAGCTGTGGCTACAGAATTAAGTGGGAAATCAAGGACAGTGCGAGTGGGAGTTGCGGAAACACTCAAGAATGGTCGCTGGGTTTGGCAGTCAGGAAGCACCTGGTGCCCTCCGTCCTCAGAAATGGAGTAGGGTGGCCGGGGACCAGGCCAGTACTTTACAGGGAACTGGGAGTGACTAGAGGCTGAGGACAGGGAAGACACCCAGGCGAGAGCACTCTTGCAGGTAGCTGGGCTGAGAAGAAACACACAGCAGGAGCAGGATAGGAAGCCAGGGACAAGGGAAGACTTTTTGGGTTTTTTTAATTTTTTTTTTATTTCAGCATATTATGGGGGTACAAAAGTTTAGGTTACGTATATTGCCCTTGCCCCCGCCCCGGGTCAGAGCTTCAAACGTGTCCATCCCCCAGACAGTGTGCATCACACTCATCATGTATGTATACACCCATCCCCTCCCCCCCAACATCTGCCCAACACCCGATCAATGTTATTCCTGAATGTGCTCTTAGGTGATGATCAGTGAAACCAATTTGCTGGTGAGTACATGTGGTGCTTATTTTTCCATTCTTGTGATACTTCACTTAGTAGAATGGGCTCCAGCTCTATCCAGGAAAATACAAGAGGTGCTGGATCACCATTGTTTCTTATAGCTGAGTAGTATCCATGGTATACATACACCACATTTTATTGATCCACTCATGGATTGATGGGCACTTGGGTTGTTCCCACATCTCTGCAATCGTGTTTTTGACCATGGAGGATACTCAAGGGTTTTAGGCAAAAGGAAAGAGACGATTAGGAAAGAAGTTAGAAACAGGAGAGAGGGAGTAAATAGTGGATGACGGAGGGTGGCCCTTGGGAAAGGAGGCGTGCGAACGCTGGCGGGCGGGTTCGCTTTGGGTGCGAGTGAGGACTTTCTGAGACCACAGGCAAATGAAGAGTGTGGGGAAGCTGGAGAGTGGGGGTCGGGAGTGCAGGACCAGAGAGCAGAGACCGTGGTCCCAGCCCACTGTCTGTCTCTAACCGTGCGGTGGAAATTGAAGTTCGTGCTGAAAACGGAGGCTCGAAAAAGAGAAGCCTGGAGATGGTACAGAAACCTCCTGAAAGGGCGGCTGTCGAGAGAGGTGACCCAGGCCTGGTGGAAACTGCCGGCGAGGGAATGTAGATAGGGGATCGGGGAGGCCTCCTGGGAAGATAGAATCTCCAGCAGTGCTCGGTAAAGCCAGGGACGAGAAGAGCAGACACATGTTTAGGGGAGGAGTTTCATAGGCAGAGGAAGTGCAAAGGCCCTGAGACAGGAATTGGCCTGGTATTCTCAGGAAAGCAACGCCACTGTGGCTGAAGCAAAATTAATATCCAGGGGAGAGGGAAACTGGTTAGAGAGGGATTTGGGGGTGGCCATAATATTTAGGGCCTTGGCTGTTACTCAATTGAAATAATAGGCTCCTAGACGGTTTCCAGAAGAGAGTTAAAATACTGGTCTTATGACATCTTGAGATTGTGATTGACTATAACTTTTTATTATTTTTATCTCCATTACATTTAACCTTTTTTTTTGAATCCTGAGCAAGTAATCAAAATTATTCAGCATTCCATGAAAATGTACTACTAGTGAATGGTGTCTCGTAGATTATTTAAGCGCAGATCCGCACTTTTATTTACTTGATGTGGGTAGAATGCTAAAAAACAGGTAATATTGTTTCTGTTACATTTAATTATGTATTGAAAAGAAATGTGTGTCTGCGGGTAGAGAGACTCATAATCACTGTGTCCACTTAACTAGAGTGGTTTTTGAACTGTAGACTGTGTGACAATCCCAACGTCATTTCTCCTTGTCCATACGGTGCTTATGACTTGGTCCCAGGTACAGTTGACTTTTATCAAGAGTGACTTCAAAAGAAAAGGACAAACTTCAGTTTTTTCTGCCTAAATAAAAACATGAGGTAGAGCACATTTTTCCATGTTATTGTGAATCACAGAGTTAATGCATCGTATCCAGAGAATGAAATGCTCAAATAGAAAGGAAAGAAGAGGGAAAAGGAAAAGTGTCCTTAGGGCCTAATAGTACGTGATGAATCTTCTAAGTGCCACTGAAGAGAGCTGTTCAAGTCCTCCAGCGCTTCCCTGTCATTAGCGTGACCTAGTATTTGCACGAGGCATGCATTTGTCTGCTGAGATCTATGTCTTGAAAGAAAAGTATTTTGGAAATGAGAATATTATTAAGTCATTAGTGCTGAATTCTGAATGCAGAGCTCAGCATGGATATGCACTAAAATCCAATTTAATTTGAAAAGTAAATTGCAAAGAGAATGATCGCATGAGTTCAGCTTTACTGAAAACAAATGAACTTTTTCCCAAGTAATCTCCTTCAGCAAATAGAATGATGTTTGGTCCATTATCAATTACCTTTTAAAAACTGCTATGGAAATTAATAGCTTGGAATAGGGAATTCTTACTTTAATCATTCACTTCTAGTCAGGACACTATTTTAGTAAAATATGAAAGTACTATACAAAATCTATTGGGAAAGCAATGCAAAAGACATGATTTGTGACCAAAACCTAAAATTCTATGGCAATGCCATTTTGCCAGATGGCTTAACAGTACCATAGGAAAAAACTATTTTAATGACTTTAGGGTAATTAATTATATTGTCCTATTTACTCTAGTAGTAGTTGTTGGAACAAATTTACACTCAGAGCCAGTAGGACAAAGAGTGAAGACTGTCAAAGCCTTTTATGTTATTTGTTCAGTAGTTATAGGACAAAAACAAACAAGCAAACCAATAAATGGAAGCAAAAACAAAAAACCCAAACCCACTTTGGGTAGAAGATCCGTTCCACTTTGTAAATATATCAGGACTCCTGAAGTTCACTCTTTGCTGGTGTGTACCTAAAGCACACTTTCTGCATTTGTTGTATTCTTTTAGGGATCAAATGAAATATTTTTGAGCTCCTACAATGTACAAATGTAAGGCCGTCTTTGCCCTCTAATTACCTACTGAAATTTGGGATTAGGGACATTACTGTACTCGAAATTAAATGAATCCTGGGCTTGACCCTGTCACCAATTAGCCAAATCACTTTTAGCAGATCATCTTAAATCCAAGACTCAGTTTCCATTTTTATAAAATACTTACTTTTTACGTCAACTAAAATACTTAGATTGTTTACTATTTTATTTGATCTTCAAATAAGATAGTATATGTGAGAGTTTTCTTAAAAAGTGTTTTTCACATATCAGGTTTTCATAACATTTTTATATCATTCATAATCATTTTCAATTTCATATCATAGTCATATTACACAGTTAGCCTTATAAAATTATAGATGTTACCCTATAATATGTAAGTATCATAGAATCCTAAAGTTGTATCTGTAACCAAATGTAAATATACATACGTATTTATTGTAAGTCTGGAATGAGTAGTGGAGCAAGCCTAGTAAGGTTTTAGACACATTAGAATGCAGCGTGGAATGCTTTTGTCATACAGGTGAGCATCCCTGATCTGAAAATCTAAAATTCTCAAGTGCTCCAAAATCTGAAACTTTTTGAGCACTGACAAGACACTCAAAGGGAATGCTCATTGGAGCGTTTCAGATTTCATTTATTAATGACCTGTTTAATAGAACACAGGATAATGAAGACAAAGGCCTTCCTGGTTTTAGTTTTTTGTTTGTTTTGTTTTGCGGAAAGTTATTATTTTTTTTTTTAAGGAATGACAGTTGTGAGTTATAATGAGCTTCCGAAATTTATGTATGTCTACTCTGGGCCCATGAAGAGTAGTCAATTGCTGTTTTTCATGACACATTTAGATGAGGAGAAAAAGGTGGAAGCAGGGCAGACTGCAGTGGCCAATTAAAAACTAACTTGGGATGATGAGCTTCTGAGAAGAGTAACATCAACAGTGAAAAGAAAACAGAGCTCACAGGCAGGCACCTAGACCAGGGAGAGTCGGGGCTCAGGTCTTCCCAAGGTCGTCAGCCAACCTGGACTCGGGAAGACCTGGCCTTTGGCTGGTTGGGCAGGGAAGGGATGCTGGTCCAGAGACTGGCTCCCAGCAGCACACCTGAGAAAGCTTGGGCACGTTTGCAAGCCTTCTCACACCAGCTGGCGTGAGTCCTGGGAAGTACAAACGATTCTCCAGCCACAGCTGAAGCACAGCTTTGTGTTTCCTTATTTAACGTGGTCTTTTAGTTGTTTCTCAGGCACGATCTTAGTTAGATCCCTGTTCCTCCTGACATCTTGCCTTTTTAATTGCTTTGGGAGGAAAGAATCCTAGGTTTGGAAAGTAATTTAGCAGTTTTCTGTTCTAGACAATACCAGAAAATCCCCTCTGTAATATGCCTGCCAACCTCTACTCCATCAAAGAAATATTTTTGAGCCCCTCTTTTATGTGATACAGGGATACATATTAAGATAGGTACTTCCTTTACAGTTGAGGAAAATTGCAATAATCAAAAACATAATTCACGATTCTAAGATGCACTTTTCTTCATATTTTACCTACTCGGAAATTTGCCTGGGTGTCCAGTTGCTGTTGGCCAAACTATTGTTGATCCGGTCATGACACGGTTGTCATTGCTTGTTCATGCACAGACTTGGTCATGGCTGTGGATATTGTTGTTTGAGTTATTGGAACCACATATGTTGAGTTTAACTACCATTTAGTGTGTTCAAGTAGCCAAATGTTATTGTGCAGAAAGGCACAGAAACAGGACAGTGAGGTACAAATTTAATATTCGAAAAGAAAAAATATTCATTATTGGAGGACTCTCTGCAATTTCCAGTTTTTCACACAAAGCAAAAACCAAGTGCTTTATAGGAAAGACCTGGGAAATAAAGATGCCCATAAGCTGATGAAGCCTATCACGCTCATCATGCAAGCCGGGAATCGCCTGTCATACGTCCAACAAGAACGTCCCGCAGTGCAATCTGGTTATGTTAATACTAACGCAGCACTCCTTTGAAAAACACTGCATCGTGAACACTTTTGATAGCACAGATGATATTTGTTGAAAAAGCATCAATGATCATGATGTGAAAAATGGTTCTGATGAGTCAAACTGAATGGGAAGAAAATTTAGGGACATGTTAATATTTAACTTACAAAGTATAATAAATATTTTAAATGATACAAAAACATTATTGCATTAAGTCTAATTTAGTAGTACACAAGTTAACCGTATATATTATAAGCAGTGGTATCGTGGGCTCATTGGAATATGGCAGTGAGAGTCACAATGCTTCTTAATCCTCAGACATCCCCGCAAGCTGGGTTATTATTATTTCCGTTTTACAGACGGGAGCATTTAAATGACTGGCTCCGTATCTTACAGCTGCTCAGTGGTGGCGCTGTCATCTGAACCAGAGTTCAAGTTGCTTACCCAAAGTAAGTTGCTGCAAGTGAAGAGAATCATTAATTAAAAAGAAAATGAAGGGAAGACACAGTCATATGATGAAATAACAGTAGCAACCTGGTGTTTCACACTTGGCTTAAATATTTCTAATGTGGGTGAGCTCGTTATATTATAATGCCAGCTATTTTATTCTGAATGGTTCTTTTTTTTTTATTGGACCACATAAGCTTCGTTTTAACTTTCACTCATTTGCCTTTATTATGCTCTCCAAAAAAAAAAAAAAAAAAAAACCAGAGAAAATAAGCCTGATGCCTCACCCATAAAAGCCTCTCTAATACTTGAGGAAGACAGTTACCATGCTGCATCTATTTTGTTTTCCAGCCTCTGTTTTCCTTATGAAAAACATGAAACAGAAGCTTGGAAAACCTTCATTTCAAGGCCCAAAATAATGTTAACCCTAGTTCCTATTTTACTGGTATGTGTTTAAAAATATGGAATTCAGAATAAACTGTTGCATTAGGGGTTTCACGGACATGACCCGTGCTGAGTTTGCAGTGAACTCCAAACTTCCAGACCCTTCCAAATAGTGGTATGGACCCAGGCTCCCATCAACCTGATTTTTTTTTTTTCCAGAAGGATGTTTAAAAATTTTATTAATCTTTTAATTGACCAATAATAATTGT
This sequence comes from Varecia variegata, assembly GCA_028533085.1. Classification (NCBI taxonomy): domain Eukaryota; kingdom Metazoa; phylum Chordata; class Mammalia; order Primates; family Lemuridae; genus Varecia; species Varecia variegata. The sequence continues at coordinate 10,957,042 of CM052454.1, read as the reverse complement.
AGATATCCATGGGGTACATAGTGATGCTTTAATACATATGCTATATAATGATCAGACCAAGGTAATTAGCATATCAATCATCTCAAAACATTGATCATTTCTTTGTGTTGGGACCGTTCAATATCCTCTTTCTAGCTATTTGAAACTATGTATCATTGTTGACTATAGTCATCCTGCAGTGGACCAGAACACTAGAACTTTCTCTTCTTATCCAGCTGGAATTTAGGGAGGGATTTTTATGTTAGCTCTCAAGGCACATGGCCTAGCTCTTACCAGAATAGGGCAGACTAGAAAAGGTTGCAGCCTAGACATCTGCATAATAAATAATAGTACTCACTCCTGTGGTTATTGAAGGATTCATTGAAATAATGCAACTAAAATGCTTAGTAACACTGTTTGACATGTTTTAAGAACTCAAAATGTTGTTGTTGGTATGTGCATGCGGCAATAGAACACAAATAATTGAATAATAAATCTGGTGTGTTCGTTTCCTAGGGCTGCCATAACAAAGAACTACTAACTGGGTTGCTTAAAGCAACAGACATCTATTGTATCACAGTCGAGAAGTCTGAAATCAGGGTGTTGGCTGGGCTGTCCTGCCCTTAAAACCTCTAGCGATAGACCCACCCTTGCTGCTTTCTGCCTCTGGGAGCCCAGGTCTTCCTCGGCTTGCAACAGGGTCTCTGTCTCTACACGGCCTCCGTGTCTCTGTCTCCATTCAGGTCTTCATCTTCTTATGGGAACACTCGTCATCCTGGATTAGGACGCACCTAATCGAGTGTAACCTCATGTTAAACTGATTATGTCCGCAGAGACCCTATTTCCAAATAAAGTCACATTCGTGGCTCCCAGGGGTTAGGACTTCAACACGTCTTTAGGGGTGTGGGGACAAGTCAACCCATAATACCTAGAACAGAGACATTCGAAATAGAGGCACTGGTTGTCCCAGAAGCAAGCAGAGGACACTCATAGGGTTGGGGATCTAAGAAAAGGTGATGTTTGAGATTTATTCGGTGGGTAGGCACTAGGGTTTCTCTGCATAAGTCGTGTAGCCCAAACCAAACCTCCAGGCTCAACGAAGGGAAAGCAAGGTTTCAGTCCTCTGTGGGGCAGGGGGAATTTGGACCGAAATCCCAGAGGAACCACAGTGCTGAATAGGTTCCCAAGATATGAACAGGGGACCTACAGGTGGCACTAAGGACCCTGTTTGCTTTTGGAAGTGCCTCCCCTCAAACAAGGGATAAATAACATCTTGACAACTCCAAGGTGTTAATATCATTTTAACAACCTTCATAGCCTTCGTAGAAGCAGCATGGTAGATTGTGGTTACCTGGCCAATTTCCAACACAGATAATTAGATTTTACTAACATAAGAGGCTTTTGAAGTCTCCTCGGAATGAGAATGTCTTTCTTTTCTGGTTGAAACACTTAACTGAGTTTGCCCCGTGTATCCATCAGGTATTGTCTGCTCTTGAGAGCTTTCCTGGTGGGTAAGTGTGAGTTTGTCAGGTTTTCGAAGCGTTTAAAGATACTATGAATAAAAAGTACATCATGAAACAGAGGTCTTATTACCATAATCTGTGTGTCTGTACCATCAATATTTCCAGAGTAAACAATCTTGATTTCCCAAATAGAGATCATGAATCAACGAGAATTAGATCATCCCTTAAGTGGGTTTTTATGTCGTCGTTTCTTTTCCAGTTTTCCATTCCTTTCTAACACTTGATCTTTGTATGAAAACTGCTGCCGCATTCAGAGACATGAGTCATGGTACTTAAAATGTTTTCGCCATATTTTAGACATCACAGGATACCGTGGCAGGAGAAGAGTAGTCTCTTGGCTTTCACGAATTTTACATTGTGAGATTTGACCTTTCACAAGAGTTCATTACATGTGTTAATTTAGCTCATGCACTATGTTAGCAGATCCCTCGGCATCTGAATTTCATTTTGGCTTCTTTTTAAAACATTTTGTATGTGTTTACCTGTATATATCCCCCCACTGGTGTGGTGTACATGTACATTTCTGGGGAAAAGAAGATGTTCATGGAAAGAGAGCCAGTTTCATTGGAAATAAGAAGAAAGTGATGAAATGATGACTTATATCCCGAAGGAATGGCTTCAGATAACTGAAGAATAGCATGTCATGCTCTTCAGGGATTTGGATCTGTGATATAAATGAAGTCATCACAAACTCTTTACAGAAACTAGATAAAGTGAATATTAAACTGTTTCAGTGAGTTTTCCAGGTCTTGTAGATATGGCTGAAGTGAGACCTCAGACTCTAGCCAAGGCGCTAGAATAGCTGCTGAAATTATCTGTAAGGTAAACAGAAATATAAGAATTTCAACTTTATTTTTTAATGCACAAACCCCTGTTTGTGGCTATTGCCTGGAATAATTTTCCCAGTCCTTCCCCTTTCGATAATAGACTTTGCCCACCCCCCTTGCCCCTAACAACTGCATGTGAGCACGACCCAGGGCCAGGCCAGTCAGAGAACACCGATCCCTGGGCCAGCGACAGCCCGCATGAGTGAGCCCTCATGAGGTCACACGTATGTCATGGTTTTGCTAGAATTGGTGGATTCACCTCCTCGGTTATCGAGCTGGCAGGGTGTGTTTTGCAGGATACTTGGAGTAGGTCTAACCACAGTAAATGCAAATAAGAGCAGTGTGCAGAGAGCAGCTGATGTGAGAGTTGAAAATTAGGAAGGCTTTGTTTAAACTCAGCTCTATCTGTGCCTGAAGGCAGTGTTTGTATTTTACTGCATTTTATGGGGGAAAGATGTGGTTAGTAATATTTGTGAATTACAGGATTTGTAAAGATCTTAAGAGAAGATCCTTCACGTGGCTTAAGGTTCTGTGGTATCTTACACTCTCCCCACTATATGCTGCAAAGCATTTAGACTTCTTTGTTAGCCTTGATTGAGGCTTTGATGAATTCTTGACTCTGTGTTTTAAGACACTGCAAAACTCTTTTTGCTTCATTTTAAATACACTATATTTACAAACAGGGAAAAGAGTTGTGTACACCAATTAACAATTTAGAAACCTGTGAATGTTTAGCTACTTGTACTTTCATAATGAGTATCAGTTAAAGGGCTCTATAAATGATGGAAATTTAAACGCATGGTAATAAAAATGTGCTACTTACCACCAAAAGAGTAATTCCCATGTAATTTATTCATACGTAATTTCTATTTCAAATATTTCTGCAGTTATCCTTTTCTAGTTCGGTTGCATTGTGTGGAAGTAGGTGGATAAGAAAGCAATGTACGTCCTCTTGCACTTTATATCTGCAGATGTGAAGTTGGGACCATCAGCCATTATCTGGCATTGAAAAAAAGAAGGCAAAATAGGAAATAAGATATACACAACTCTTGGAAAGCACAGACTGATGCTAGTGCTACTTAACCATTGGAAATATTATTATAGTCATTTGTGAAGGGGGCAGTTCCCATCGAGTGCAGCTAAGAGAGCTGTGGTGTCACAGAGGTGGGGACTGACCTTGTACTGAATTGTGAATCTGTGCCGGTTACTGCAACTTGATCAGAGTTCATCTCTGCAGCCACTCTGCGTGACAGGTGTCACTCTGCACATCAGGAACCTGGGCCTAGAGAGGTGGAGTGATCACAAGGCAAGCAGACTCTTTCTCTCACCAGTGTTCCTCCCCTGACTCCTCTTTGGATGAAGTTCAGACTTCCTAGCTCGGGCGACAAGACCCTGATTATCTGTCCCTTGTTAATCTTCTTGGCTTCATCTCTTTTCATTCCTCACCCAGACTTCAAGTGTACAGATCTTCTTTTACTTCCTAAAATATGCCACGAGTTATTTCCTCTGCTATGAGCAATGGTCCCTATTCCTGTCCCACTATTCTGTGACTGACTCTTCAGTCTTCAGGTTTCAGCTTTAGTGCCACCTCCTCCAGGAACCTCATCGAGTCCACCTTGCCCACTGCATTGTTCCTTCATGCATTCGGCAAGTAGTCACTGAGGGCTCCCTGTGTGCCAGGCACCGTCCTGGGCACCGGGAATATGAGGGTAAACCAAGAAGGACAAAATCTGTATAGCTTGTACTCTGCTGTTATTGCTTCTTTAATTCAGTGTTCCTCATTAGATGTTTGCTTCGTAAGAGCATATTATTACGTCTAAATTGTTCTGCTGCCTTCTCAGAGTCTAACACCATGGGAGATTTTAAGAATGTTTTAGGCATTTTATATTTATCGAATCAGGGGAGAAATGCATGTCTTCGTTTATTATTTAGTTTATAGTTGTCACATGGGAGTCTGAGAACGTTCTGTTTGGTCCCTTTTATCTTTCCACACTGCCACCATCGGAACACAAGACCCCGCTGTCTTGTGACTGTTGATGCCGTGAACCTCTGCTTGCTTTCAGCTCTTCTTCACCATTGGATTCTCCATCGAGTTGCCAGATTTATTTTCTTAAACATCACTAGAATTGTCCTTGAGACACCTCATGTAGAATTCAAGGCCCTTCACAAGCCAATGTCACCTTCCTACTCTGATTTAGCTATTTCACGTAGACCCCCTAAGCAATCCAATTTTTTTTACGGCCTAGTTATTTTGGTTCATTTGCACCTTCCTGCCTAAAGTTCCTTTCCTCTTATTCTTAGTTTCTTACAAATTTCGACACTGCAAGTCACTTCCCTTGGTTACGTTTTCTTTGATAAATATCAGCCAACCTTCATTTCCATAATTCTTGATTTCCTGTAAGACTTACCATCTGTACTAGTAGTATTTCCAAACAAGTCGTAAGCAGCAGAATGTATGCCCCACCACACCTGAACATACACACATACATGTACACACACACAGAAAGCTTACATGGGACTCCAAGTTATAAAAAAAGGATAAAAGTATAGATTCTTGTAGTAATGACCCCAATACTCGTCATGAACACCTCAGTTCTGCAGATGACATCTGAAGCCAGTGTGCAACCCTAAAACACTGATCTTTGCTTGGTCTTTCTATGAGCAAGAGAAAGGTCAAAAGCAGTCAGGATGCCTTGGCACTGCTGAGAGGCAGATTATCTGTGAAGCAGAAGAGAAGAGTCCTACTTGCCAGGCCAGCCCTAGCAACGTTGCAGGTCTCATGTTTTTGACTTTCTACCCCTTCCCAGGAAACACCTGTAGGGCACAGGGAGTAGAGTCTGATTTCATCCTTTTCTGTAGTTCTGAGATACTTGAAATGAGATGCTAGGAATCCTCTAGACCCGTCTGCAACATTTTTAGCAATTCACAGTCTGCATGTCCATGAACCACAGAGAAAAGTCCTGTGGTCGAAGGTCAATGTCTCCTTATTGACGAAGGGTCAGATCAGTAGCAGTTAATCAATTGGAAGCCCCATTCAGTCCTTGTTCATACATGTAAATCTGGGCATCCCAATAATACTCTGTTTCTTAAGAGAATTAATTGTATTTGTATGTTGTTGCTATAAAAACACATATTATTTTTAAGTTATTTCATATTTATGTAAGCCTGTCTTCCTACAAATTTGAAAGAATGACTATGTTTTTAATTCTGTATCATACTCATCACATAGAAGTTACTTAGTAGGTAGTATTAGTAGGTAATATATTAGTAGGTAGTTACCTACTAATTAAAACTGAATAAAATATTCCAGTTTATGTCCTTAGCTATGATTTAAGAACATTTTTCTGCTCCGACATGTGAACTTTCTCTGTAAAATATAACATCATAGAAGAAATCAAATGTTCTTTTCTAAAATGTATTTTGGATTGGTGACATGACTAATAACAGATTTAATATTTTAAAAGGCAGTCTTATATGTATTAAAAACTTATAAAAATTATTAAAACTATATTAAACAATGAATATAGAAGATGCAAAGAATTCTGGAAATGAAATAAAGCAGGTCTACCAGGCAATGCAACTAGAAATTATGTGGTTTTATAAAACAAACTTTTCCCACTAAGAAGCAGTTTAATAACTTATCAAACACATATTATGAAAATGTTTTTCAACTTTCTATATTTTATCAAGGGAAGGGAAAAGAGTTGATTGGCAATTCTGATTGGTCTTTTTTGCAATTCAAATATATAAACAACATTTATCATTTTTAACTGACAAAAATTAAACTAAATTTGAAATTATGATTGCTAATGAATCACAATTTATCATGAGTTAGCAGCTATTTTATGTTTTCCAAACACCTGCATTAATTTACCACGATCGCTCGTTTTATGTGCCATATATAACATGTTAGGCAAACGTGATTTTTGCATAATTGTATTCGGTAGTTGTCACACACTGAAGAAACAAAAAACATAAAACCTTATTCAGGCCTAAATTGGAGACAAGCACATATGTAAATATACAAAATATGCAAAGACTTTATGGATGCTATAATTTGAGTCAGTTTAGGAAACTGTGACGCCTATTTGTTTCATAGAGATAAACAAAAACAACGATACATATCACTGCGGCATATAATAAACTCCATAAATAGAATCTTCAATTGAATGAACGTAAGTTGTGACATGGGAATTTGAGATAATCTAGGACATGTTTTCAAATTTTTAGGTTTATACTGCCTTTGGGTAAACAAAACAATCTCATTCCTTTTCTTGATATAATTTGAAATTTTCAAACAATCATTACTATATGTAAAGTATTGGTAATTTAATAATTATTTTTTTAAAAAACTAAGTATGTTACTGCCTCTGTTAATTAATTTGCTGGATGGCAAGCAGGCGATGAGATGGTCCGTCATCAGCGGGAGACCTAATGCTTAACCCCTTGCTTCTTGATGTTGGGAAGCTTCAGTATAGAGGGGGAAATATTGATGTCAGGAAGCTGATACTGTTCAGTATCATTTTTTATACGTGCGTCTTCTCAAGTGTGCTATAAGGTTCTTGAGACTTGTTTTCCATTTCTTTATTATCTCAATACAATGTAGCACAAGTAGAAAGTCATCAGTTTTTGGTGTTTATTCATCCTTTTAATATAAAATATTTAATAAGCATTTCATGTTTCACTGTTTCGTTCATTATTTTGGATATTTAACCAAATAAATATTTCTGGACTATCTGCTTCATGAAAGATAAGAGAATGAAAGAGAGATTAGAGAAGTCTAGTTAGAATTAAAAAATGGGCTTATTGCCTTTGTCATGATTATTTTTCAGATAATTCTTTTTCTTAACTAGTTTTCAAATGAATGTGTTCTAATTTATCTGAGCTTTTTGTATATTTTAATAATTTGTCAATTCAGAATTAAAAATTCAATTTCCAGATATACTACATGTTTTTAGTGAAGAAGTGGTAGCATCTAATCAATTTAACCCTTCCTTCCATTAAGGCATGTAAGTAATGTCATTTAGGAAAAGCGCTTATTAGCTGTTTACTCACTGGTAGGATAAATAGAGCTGACTATTGAAAGTCAATTTTAGCAAAAGCCTTTCTGCTGATATTTCTCACTGCCTATAATGGCCAAATTTATAATGAATATGTGGACTTTAGAATTAAATGTCATTAGCTTTCTTGCCTTGAGATTTTAATGTATTAAAAACAAAATAATCCTTTAAATTGTCAAAATCTGAGAAGTATCATGAGAAGAAAAAGGGATGACTTACTTTTTTTCTCTATTTAGAAGATTTTTCTTAATTGAATTTTCCAGAAATCCAAGAAGAGTTTTTTTTTTTTTTTTTAAATCCATTTGGTGAAATGTCTGACATTACTTCTATTTACTATGTCACTTCTAGCTTTTAAAACATTACTACCATTACACAGCCGTGGAACAGAGTAGTCTTGTAAATGTGCTTTGCTACAAAAACAAAATGAGACTAACTGGAAACTCATCCTGGCCCTGCCACTCTCTGAAAGATGGGTAATGGCACTAAAGCCATTTAGAGATATTTCCACTCTTAGAAAATGGAAATTGTGCAGCATGAGACCTGGTCTGTTTGATTTCAGCCTTAATAGCTTTCTGTATACAGGGATAGCATACATTTGGATAAAAAGTGGGAAAATAGAACAACTTTTCGTGTGTTTTACTTATGCCTACCATGATTACAGATACGTAGTTCATCTGTCTAAATCTTGCGGAACATTCAGAAGGTTTCCTAGGTAGATAATCTCTGGACTAACTGCCATGTCTGCTGGTGCACATTCTGGTAGTATGAACCATGTTCTAAGCTTTTTTCCTTCCTTATATTATTTCATTATTTTTTTAATCCTATAAACTTAAGTTCTCTTATGTGTCCCCTTATAGATGAGGCGGCTGAAGCTGAGTAAATATCTTGTCCCATTTACACAAGTGGTAATTTAACAGAAGAATATGGTGTAAAAGCCTTAAAAACTGTGGCACAGAGGAACAGAGTGTGAATATGCAGAGGAGGAGATTGAGACCAGCAAATTTGGAAGAGTCCCTGCATTCTATGGACAGTAAAAGCTGGTTCAGTGATATAGAATCCCTTTTGTTCTCCTGGAGAGAGTTGGAACCCATTCTATTAAGTGAAGTATCCCAAGAATGGAAAAATAAGCACCACATGTACTCACCAGCAAATTGGTTTCCCTGATCATCACCTAAGTGCACATTTGGGAATAACACCAATTGGGTGTCGGACAGAGGTGGGGGGTGGGGGGAGAGGATGGGTGTATATCTACATGATGAGTGCGATGTGCACTGTCTCGGGAATGGACACGCTTGAAGCTCAGACTCGGGGGGATGGGCAGGACATGGGAAATATATATAACCTGAACTTTTGTACCCCCATAATAAGATGAAATTTAAAAAAAAGTAATTTAAAAAGAAGACACAGCTTGGTGACTAAGGTGAAACAGGAGGAATGCACAGATAAACTGGCAAACTAACAAAGAGCAATTATGATGCAAATGCTCCAACATATTCTGAGTGAAGAGCTAGAAGAAGAATAACAAACCTTTATTATAACATTTATTAAGTACCAGCTATGTCCTAAGTACTTAGCTGTTATGAAATTATAATTTAGCTCATCATCCTTTGAGGAATGTGCTATTTTGATGTTCATTTTTATAGGTGAAAAAACAGATACAAAGAGATTGGTTAATTCTCCAGGGTCACCCAGCTGGCTGGGTGGTGGAGCAGTCTAGCATCACAGTCCTTATTGTCCTTGGTGTCCTTAACCATTGCACTCCACTGCCTCTCCCAAGGGTGAAATAACACATCCAGGGTAAAGCACAAAGTCATAAATGAAGGAATACTGTAGCCACAGTTAACAAACATTAAAAAAAAAAAAAGCCCCAGAGATACAGGCTTGGAAGGCCAATGTGGGAGCACTAAGGCAAGCGGAGCTTTCCGGGTCCGGTTATAGGAATGGGTCCATGTTTCATGGGGATCTGAAACCTGAAATCAGTATTTTAAAAAGTGAAGAGTACAATTATTAATTTATTAACAATGACTTAGGTAGCTTATATTTACTGATCAAATTTACGTACGTTTGGCTGAAATGATATCAACTCATAGTGTTCATCCAGGACTCTTGACTAACTCAGGACGACCATCAAGGGCTTAGTGAACTGCATAATGTGCATAAATTCACACATTAAAAAACCCTTTAGCTTCCAGGACTGACCAAACTTGGACTCATGAACAGAATGATGGCCACATTTAATTAAATAATGCCATAAGTTTAACATACTTATTATTTATTGGCATCACAACCTTGACTGTAACTAATATAATTCCATAATGTTACTTTGAACCCTTAATAATTAGGCATTTTTTTTATAATACGGATTGGTGCTGAAATGGAAAAGTAGGGATAACAGATAAAACAAAGAAAGTCTTATTCAATAAATTAAGTCTTTTTGGAAAACAAAATCTTATAAAGCATTCAATCCATGAAGGAAAAGAAAACTGCAAAAAATAATCTCAATTGAGAGAACACTCATCTTTAGGATTAAAACATACATGAACGTAAGTTTCAATAATTTACTTTTTTATTGATTGGAATAGTGCATTGTGGGCATAATCGTGGTATATGATTGGGCTGTCGATTAAATAGTTTTTAAAATGCAGGGAATAAAAGGTTATTCCCTTTTCTTTCCATCTGATTATAGTTAAAACTGAAATTTAGGGGATTAATGAAGTATTTAGTGTGGGATTGTTGTAATTATTAATATCTATTGTAATCTACAATATATTCTCTTGTTTTTTCAATTGCCTTATTGTACTTCTCATTAACATTGGCTAACAGTTTCTCTTCACAAAATGGTACCATAAAATATAAAAACATGTATTGCTATTAATCTGTACTGATGCTTTTATTATTTTATATTTGATTTTATAGCTTTATTTTTTCTTTTAAAATCTTTGAAATTTCTGTATTTAGCAAATTTTGACATGATTTAGAGACTTTTCTTTATTGTTCTATATTATCAAATGAGAGAGACCTGGTTAAGAATTCATATTTACATAATGTAATACATGTTTAGCATTTGAAAAATAATATTCACTATGGGAAAAATATTAATTATTTTGAAGTATACCTCTTTAGTGAGTTAGAACCCTGTTATTTTTTTCCATTTTTAGTATATTTTACAGTTGATACAGATTTCTAGATGTAAGCAAATGCTGTAATAAAATTCCAATGTCACCTTTATCTCAGTAATTACCTGATTTTAGAAGTTCACACATTCTGCTAATGAACTACACATGCTCCGGCTGGCAAGTTTGTGCTTGGAGCTTATCAGCCACTAAAGACTACTTAGGCCTGGATTATCAATAGGAGGAAATGGATATATCCTCATAGTACTCACTGTGGTTAACCTCTAGCAAAACATCTAAACACAATCTTTCTCTGCAAAATTATGGATTTTAGAAAAGAAAGAGTTCTGGTAGAGTATTCAAAAACCAAACCAATAACTTCAATAGGTTAATCCTCTCATACTGAGAATCAGATATAAATTTGGTTCCTTAACATTAGAGATTTTTTTTTTTCTTTTTGAGAAAATGTGGCTATTATGGAAAAAATACTGGGTTGAAGTAAATGAAGCTGAAAGTAGTGTGGAACTCCAATGGTGAAAATTGCTAAAAGATTCAGTAACATCTTTTCTAAAGGAAAAATTGCAATCTGTTCGTTTAGTATGGACTGGAAAAACTTGTATAAGAAGTTATTCTACTTCATGCAAGTCTTTTCCAAGATGATAAAAGCCAATATTTTGGAGGAACTAGAAGGTTGTTCTAGAAAAACAAATAATGAGTCAAGAATTAAAAGCACTTGACTTCTAAATCATAGTATTGGCACAATCTTGCCAAGCAATTTTGAAATACTGATCCATCAGAAATCCATTTTTCATCTGCAGTTTTTAAATTTATTGTTTTGACAGTGTGGGTGTTTTGTTTTGTTTTTTAACTTCTTTGTCCCTAGACAACCTACTTTGTATAAGCTTTCTTTAACCTGGAATTATATGATATTATAAAATTACTGCTCAGTGTCAACGAGAAGATGACCCAATGATGTTCTTTGATTGATTTCCTTTTATACAGGCAAGTAAATGGGGAAGAAGGTTTAAGTCTGTGCACTAAGTCAAAGCTAGTGTAAGGAGTTTCATATGAAAATGTGTATTTTATATCACATTTGTTATGTGTCTTCCATGCAGGGTAGCTGTTGTATCAGAGTCTTTTTCAAGCTATCATTTGTATAGCAGTTATACTGGGACCTCATCCTAGTCTGTTCGGTACTACCTACTTTGTTTTATAACTTCTAGTGCAATAATTTAATTGTCAGTATGAACTTAGACACAGTGGCATTCTTTGAAAATAATTAAATGATAATATAGATATATGTTTTATAGGTTTACTGAATTACTTTGGTCTTGCATACCTAACACACGTATAATATAAGCATGGTTCTTGTTTTGAACACCTGTCCCTTCTCCTCCCAGAGTTACCAGCATCTCTCTTGTCGGGAAATGCAAGGCAAACACTTGATCCTGGTTGTGGTTATCTTTCTCACTTGTCCTCCCTCCTTTGCCTGAGAGTCTATTCTCAAGGGCCTCTTTGTCCTCAATATGCTGGCCATTGTCTTCCCTACTTGGAAGTGTGCTGATTTTAGGGACTCTTAGACTTGCCCCAGAACTGACTCATTGTCCAGTCTGGGTATCAGAAGAGCTCGCTCAGCCAACTGCAGAGTCCGTTGTCTCTGCCCTCGCTCTTTACACCATCTCTGCTTAGCACTGCTTTGCTGTAATCTACGGTGACTACAGTCCTGAACTTCTGCTTAGTGACTCCCTGCCCAGGACACTGCCCCTCATCTCTAAATCCCTCCTTTGTGCTGAGTGGCTTTAGACACACACGCACACACACACTAATATTTGTGCTTGTGTTGACGTATACCTGAACCCCCACGCCTGCGATTTCAAAACTTAATAGGTAGCTTTCTAGCAGTGATATTAAAGTAAAAAGCTATTCCCTTCCCTAAGAAATAAAAAAAAAAATTCTTTCTGCATGTTAGTTTTCTACTTCAAAATGCAACTGAGATCAAAAGCTGTTGGGACTATTCCTGCGTGAAATAATTTCCAATAAAGTTTTATTTAAAGTGGGCTAGGGGGAGGGAAGCAATGTTAAAAGGCAGTTTTGCAGAAGTAGTTGTTTGCTTAGGTCGCGCCTAGTAGTTGATTTAGGCAGAAAATGTACATTTTCTGACAGTAGAAGAGAGAGAAGTGATAGCGTATAAGCGTCCCGGGATGCTGGTCACTCTTGCACCATTTGGCTGGTTGGTAGAGTGGCCACATTCCAAACCACCTAGTCACCCCACTTAGGGAAAGCACCAAGATGACAATGACCACATTGCCTAATAGATTCACCTGCTCGGTGTACCTGGTAGTTCTTAATTCTCCAGTACAAAAACAAATGGAGGGTCACTTCTCACAGGGAAAATAACCATCGTGCCATGGCGTATGAGGTCGCTAATGGTCAGGAATAGCAGTGGTCCAGAAAAGAAATCTAATGTTTCATTTCAATATCTTTAATGTGTTAAGTTTATTAAATGCCATGGACCTCTACATTTCTGACATAAATTTGCACAGTTCTGTTAATCATCTTCGAAGACATGGTGTTTTCTGGAATATTCAGCCAGATGGATGGATGCTTTCGTGAAGCACTAGAAGTATTTTTATTACCTGTACTGTGCTTCTGTGCTTTTGATGCTTTTTCAGTGTCGCCGGTCTGTCAATGCTTGTCCCTAGCAGGGGACTCGGGTACTCTTCCTGTCCAAGCCTCGTTGTTTGAGAAGTGCTGTCAAAACCAAATGACATGAAAAATAAAAGGACCCAACCTCCTGGGGAATTGGGGACCCTGAGTGGCCACGCAGCAGCAGGCCTTCTCAGCTGGCTTTGGCATGTTGCTCTTCTTTTGGACACCAGTGTATGGGGAACCCCAGCAGACGGAGGGTGGTGGCCACGGTAAGTGGAAAGTGCAGCCCAGCAGCCTGTCTTCTGTGTGATGCCACGGCCCCTCCCCTGTCCCTTTGGGTCCCAACGTGTGGGTCCCTCAGTATGGCGGCTACTCTCTTCCTGAAGTTTGATATCAAAATAGTGAATGTTCCTGCCTATCGGGGTTTTAGGATAAATTCCCTGTCTTGCCCCTGAAATATACAAAGCCTGAGCAATACCTGCAATAAAATGCCCAGAGAAAATTTTTATTTGTTATGACCTCTTAGGTTCATGGCTAGACTTCATCAATCACTTCATTATGATGCTTTCACATAAAAATGAAATCCTTACACCAACCCGGAATGAGCCCTGGAAGAGGTTGCCTTCCGAGTGTGCGTCCCCTCTAGATGGATGCCTGCGGGGGGACTAACTGCGCGAGGTGCGGAATGAGGGCTCTGCGTGCTAACAAGAGGCCCGAAAGTACAGGTCTGTTTAGTCACACTGACTAGGAAAGCATCATCCGAGAGCCTGCCGGTCAATCTGCTTCTCTAGAGATTCGGATTCTGCACCCAGGAATCTAGTTTCAAAACCTCCCCAAGTGGTTCTGATGTAGAAGCAGGTGAGGAAATAAGATGTGTGGAGGTTCCACATTCTGCCCCAGGCTTGCTGCACACTCCTGTAAAACCTGTGCCTTAAAATGAGCACAATCGCATGTAAGTTGAAGGGCTTTGGGTTACACCAAAGCAAACTCCACAACCTTGTCAGTCTTTATCAATTCCAAGAGCACCTCAAAATCCCCGACTTACTAGTCAATGGATTTCCAAATGAAACATGGCACAGGCCCAGTGGGAGAATCCTAGGGTAGCACATGTTTCTGGTACCTGCTGGGAGGCAGGTGCTATTCTAGGCACAGGGGATGCAGTGAGCAAGATTGACGAGTTACCCGTCCTAGCAGAGATGATACTCCAGTGGGAAGAATCAGAGAAGAAACAAGCATGCAAATAAATCAACTAG
>CM052454.1:10906755-10942538 GCA_028533085.1 Varecia variegata | reverse complement strand
AGATGGGATGAGATGGGATGGGATGGGATGGGATGAGATGGGATGGGATGAGATGGGATGGGATGGGATGGGATGGGATGGGATGGGATGAGATGGGATGGGATGGGATGAGATGGAATGGGATGGGATGGGATGAGGTGGGATGAGATGGGATGAGGTGGGATGGGATGGGATAAGGTGGGATGGGATGGGATGGGATGAGATGGGATGAGATGGGATGGGATGGGATGAGATGGGATGGAATGAGATGGGATGGGGGATGGGATGGGATGGGATGGGATGGGATGGGATGGAGGATGATTGCAGAGAGAGATAAGGACCATGCTCCTTTGCATCACGTGGTCAGAAAAGACCCTGTAACTGAGCATGTGGCCTGTATGTAAGACCTAATGCAGTGAAAGGGAGGCGGCCTGTGAACATCTGAGGAAGAAAGAAACCTGGCTTATTTGACGTAGAGAAGATGGGTGCGCAGTGAACAAGCCAGGAAATGGGTTAATGACCAACTAAACGGCTTTATCTGAAATTGATCTTGAGAATTCTTAAATGTCCTTATAAAATACCTCCATTTATCAAGTATGTTTTATTGGAGTTACTGTTTTCTTTGGTTGGACTTTGAATTTTTTTTTATAATTGTGTGTAAGTTTTCCTTTGCGAAACATTATCATAGGTGGTCCCGCTATA
This sequence comes from Varecia variegata, assembly GCA_028533085.1. Classification (NCBI taxonomy): domain Eukaryota; kingdom Metazoa; phylum Chordata; class Mammalia; order Primates; family Lemuridae; genus Varecia; species Varecia variegata. The sequence goes on along the minus strand of CM052454.1, from coordinate 10,941,857 downwards.
AAAGCATGATTTTGAATTCTGTGGCTGTTCTAAGATAAAGTCAGTGATAACGTGATGATCATATGAGTAGCTGGATTTCAGCGTATTTTGTTTTCCAGGCTGAGTTTATAGCAATTGCTCTTTGCTATTTCATATTATCAAGCCCAAATCCTCTTATTGTAGTGATCTTGTAAATCATTGAGATTATTTCCTATCACAAAGTTATTCTAAGCAAGAAGAGATTCATTTTCTGTTTTTATAAAACCACATTTATGATAATGCACTTCTATACTTCAGCAAAAGAAAATAATATCCTCATAATGTTTGCATTGACTAGAGCCTATTTGTTTAATTTTTTTTTTATTCTGGCTGCCACGATATGCTACAGTTGTATGCCAGTTGCTAAAATTGCTTCATTCCTAACCCGCAGTCTACAACCTGAATTTAATGTTTTGGTATTTTTTGTCATTGACGTGGAAAAGTAAAAAGAATTTATCTGTACATTTTCAGCTATGGCTAGGAGTTGAAATGGAAGGGTGAAAAAGGCAACAAAGGATAGAAAAGGGAAGGGAAAGTTGAAGAAGATGCTTTAGAATATTCTGGAACGCCTTCCTCTCCTCACTTCTCCCAGCTCCAGGCACCGTAATCCCATTTTCTCCAGGACTTTGACATTTTAGATGAAACCATTTTGAAATGCCAATTTGATACAGCATTTATTAAGTTCTTATCAGATTCCAGGAACTCACCTAATCCTGTTACGATGTTAACACATTTAATTCTCGCAATAGCCCAATAAGGTACTGATATTGCCCCATTTTACAGATAAATACATTGAGTCTCAGAGAAGTTGAGTAGCTTGCCCACGCTTGCTCAGGTAGCACAATAGGGACAAGGGCCTGAGCAGCGTGGGTGCAGAGACCAGGCCTTTATGTGCTCTGGCACACTGGCTCTGATGGCTTCGATGCACCCATTTTGTCTTGGGGATATTTTAATAACAGCCTAAAATGTGATTGTCAAACTTGCTGGGACAATAAGAATTCAGGTGTTTAAAGCCTGTATCCTACCCCACCATGTGGCTTCATGTTTTCCCTGAGCCTTATTCCATATTTAAACCTCATCCTCTGACAGGATCTCCCGGGAGAGGGAGGGAGTCCGTGGCCAGACACAGGCTATAGAACATGTCACCCGTTTACATTTGAAGGGCTGCAGAGAACCAGTTGCAGGGAAATGTCCTGCTTCATCCTTTCTTTCCTTCCTTGAAGTTCCCTCCTTCAACTTCCAAACTTAACAGAGGCGTGGACACTCATGATTCCCAGCCAAACCATTTTTGTTTCATAATTTTTTTTGCTTGGAAATATACACATGACAGATAAAAAGATTCCTCCAACTTGAAAGAAACTGGCGCTTGTCATACGTAAGTAACCCATACCAAGCTGTAATTTCAAAGGATAAATTAGTGGAAGATTAATTATCTTGTTACTTGTTGACTAATAAGCTTTAGCTTTGCCTTTTTAGACATTTGGTGATAGAAGATGTGCTAATTCAGTTTTAAAAATGGATAATTTTTTATTCTTACTATTTTAAGCTCATTTCATTGTGTAGTATATATACACATAAACAAAAACACATAAAGGTTTTAGGAGTTCTTTTATTATTTATGTCAGTTTCTGCCTCTTCAAATGAAGCCACGAACATCTCCTCGAGGGCAGGTACCAGCTTCTGCGCCCATCAGCGTGTGACTGTGACACTCATTGCTCTTTGTTTCCTTCCCCTTGTGAAGATACTGTGTGTGGTTACACGAAAGAACAACGTGTCTCTCTCACAAACCTAATTCCTCACTGTATTTAGGATAAGGACTCATTTGCTCAACTCTAAGAATTAAAAAGATAAAAATTATTAGCAATCTTCTAAAACATGATACTATTTCAAAAATGGAAGAACATGTTTCTGATATTTCTACCATGTATCTCTTGCTCAAGAAAGGGAAGGAGCTTGTATGATTGGAATGCAAGAAGCAGAGGCATTAACAGTCAGAGCTCCTTGTTTATAGCTGTTTTGGAAGGCTCTAGAATTTCCCAAGGGCAAACATGCAAAAATAGAGTCCACCTGTACCTGTGTAAGGTTTATAGAGCTGGGTCCTTGTTAACTATCCCTTGATGGTAAAGAGAGGGATTTACAGTGTGTAATTTTTTTGCATTCATTATTTTACAATTATTTCTTCAGTGGACTTATTTCTTCTTTCTGTGAACTTTTGTCAGGGAGATGAATGAAGTAGAAAACATTTTAATTACTTGGTTTGTAATTTCAGCGTATAATATCGATAAGATATGATGCTTTGGCCCCTGATTTGCAATTCACTAATACGTTCATTCGTACCATGCACCTCTTAACTGTTGCAGAAAACAGCCATATCATGCTCATCATGCAGCCATAAAGTATATTGTAAAATATAAATTAATAAAAAAATATTAATATATTTTATTAATATATATATTATATATTAATATATTACATATATTACATATATAATATATTAATATATATATGTATATATATTATATGTATTAATATATATTATATATATATTAATATGTATATGTATATATATGTAAAATATAAATTAATAAAAAATATTAATATAAAATATTAAATAAATACATTATGTAAAGCATAAAAATATCAAAGCTCTCACAATGTGGCGGTTGACAGGAAAAGCTTTGGATCAGACAAATCCAAATCGAAGCTCCGGGTTGTCTATTTTCAACAGTGTCCTTGCTAAGCCACGCAGCCTGTGTAGGCTATGTTGTTTCTTTATCTGCATAACGGATATAATAATATTTATTTTTTAGAGCTCTGAAAGTAAAAAATGACATAATAAGTACTGAATAAGTGATTTTTAAAAAGAGAGACTAAATAGCTCTTCTAAGAAGTTTGATTTAAAAGAGAAGGTAAGAATGTTAAGAAATACCATTTTGCAGTGGTTGTTTTTATACTGTTCTATGGTTTCTGATATTCACAAGTTTTTTTTTTTTTCCATTTTAACATATGATATTAGAATCCATCTTATAAGAATGTATTCTTGGCACGGTGGCTCACGCCTGTAATCCTAGCACTCTGGGAGGCCGAGGCGGGCGGATCGTTTAGAGCTCAGGAGTTCGAGACCAGCCTGAGCAAGAGAGAGACCCCCATCTCTACTAAAAATAGAAAGAAATTAGCTGGACAACTAAAACATATATATATATAAAAAATAAGAATATATTCTATAATTTAAATTTAATTGGAAGTTTTTTTTCTTAATAGCACATAAAATATTGATGTGTCTTACAATTGACCTTTCAGATTCAATGAAATACAGTTTTTATGATACATATCAGCATTTCTTTTTCTTCAGGAGGCAATATTGTCTGGTGGCTCTGCATTCAGACCTTGGTTGTACATAGATTTTGCCAAATTCCTGAACCTGTCTTTGCCTTATCTCTTACTTGCAAAATGAAGACCTATCCCATGACTTTGTTAGCATTAAATTAGAAAATGCATATAAATTTCACTGTGCAGAATTGTTAATGCAAAGTAACAGCCATTATGGCTGTTGTTATCTTCATTTCCTCGTGAGTCTAAGTATTAACTGACCTGGATACTAGATCCAGGACTGCCGCTCATTAACTTTGGAGTCTTGAGCAAAGTACTTAGCTTTTCCGTCTCACTGTCCTGTTCTGCAAATCATGTTTTGGCCAAGATAAACTACATTTTGTAATTTTATTAACTAATTCAATCTTAACCTAATGTGACCATGCAATGAATTTCATTTGTTTCTTTCAGTTTGTGGGGACATCCATGGACAATTCTTTGACTTGATGAAGCTCTTTGAAGTGGGGGGATCTCCTGCCAACACGCGCTACCTCTTTTTGGGGGACTATGTTGACAGAGGGTACTTCAGTATCGAAGTAAGTTCCCATCATTTCCTCTCAGCTGCTCAGTTGTGAATCAACTGTCTCTTAATGAAAGAAGAGTGATGAATGTTATTGCCTTAAGGATATCCCCATCCTATAACCATGAAATTTAATACACTTCATAGAATATTGCATATCCTATTTTCAGTAGATTCCCATATCCTTTTGAATGTATAGGGGTGCCAAGGAAATGGTAAATAGCAAGATTTTGCCTTCTGTATATTTAATGTATTTGCAAATTTGCAAAAATTGCATCTTATTTGACATTAGATAATTTTCTCACTGAAAGAACTAGTCAAAGTTGGTAAAATGAGTGGGAATATTTTTTCATGTTTATGCCTTATGATTGTGAAACAGTGTTACTTCTATAAATTGAAAGCAAAGTGCATGTGTGTCTGTGTGTATGTCTGTGTGTGTGTGTGTGTGTGTGTGTGTGTGTGTACACTTACAGCTGCTGTATTTTGTCTTTCTTGGCACCTGTCCTCTAACCAGGGTAATTTGTCAAACTCATTAATTAAAACAAAACAGATAACCTTTGAGTTGAGGCTCTTCCCCAGCCTCCCACCTGCATCTGCTCTAGGTGAGTAGAAATCACACTCACAACAAAGGCGAGGGCCGTGTTTTGTTCATACGTCTTTTTCTTCCTGGTGCTTAATGTGGTGTCTCAATAAATGTGTCTTGAAATAAATGGTTTGACATAGAAAACGTTTTAAAGAATCAGAGCTCATATGTAGTAGCTGACATTATATGTGCTATCAAGAGAAAGCATTCAAAAGGAAAATGATTATTGTTAATTAAACAGAAATTAACATGATATATTCATAATAATCATATGAAAAATCCTATGTTTTAAATTTTTCATTATCATATTTTATTTACAAAATAGATATTTAATGTTGAAAAACATGTAACCCTTAGTTTTTGTTTTTAAAGCTATAATACCAATTTTATTCTTTGGTTATTCAGTTCACCTCCAGTCATTGACTACACACACGCACACACATACACATTTATATATACACCCACATGTATGCACATGTATGCACATATATACACATATGCATTATAAGAAAATATACAAACATGTATAAACATAAATATTTCCACCAATATATTAATTCTTTCTGCATTGAAGGATCACAGGTTTCTTAATTACTCATGGTAATGATGAGGGAAGGGGGAGAGGGGTAGTGATGGTGTATAAACCCCAAAAGAGAAAGTAAATTTTTGGTGTTTCCTCCATTTGGTGATCAAGTAACATCAACACATAACATGTGTATGCATAAAATGTATATTATTGGGACTGTGAAGGATTTGCATAAATACACAGCTTTGCTCTTGAGAAGCCTAAATCTGTGTCAGAAAATATAACCATAAAAATCTGTGCAGAATCAGAAGTCTAGAATAGGTGATAGTCCAGAGTTCAGAAATTTGAATGGATTATTAAAATCTTATGACAAAGGAGGTACAAAAAGTAAGTGTCATTGGAACATAGAAAAGTGAGGAAGTATTGAGAGCACACGGCTGGGAAAGAAAACAAAGCACAGGAAAGACTTAGCTGGGAGGCAGATGGAAGTGAACAGAGGAACAGAGGAAGAAATCAGTGAACCTTGCAAACCTTGGGTTTTGCTCTTGGGCTAACTTGACCAGCTTCAGCAGCAGGGAAGGCCAGTTAAGTATAAATTTTTTAAGACTTCTGTGTCACATTAGGGCTGGTGTCTGTCGGGAGTAACAACATCAACAAAACAAAAGCCCTACGTAGTGGTGGTTTGAACAAGAGAAATGTTTATTTCTCGCTCCGTAAAATCCCTTAGGTGGGCAGCCCCGGGCTGGCGTGGCCCAGCGTGACGCCAGGGCCCAGGCCCCCGCTGTGTTGTTGCTCTGAGGTTCGTGGCCTCATTCCAGAGACATCCCGGTGACCCAGGACAGCTGCATCAGCTTCAGCCATCGTTTCTTTGCTTTACATTCAGCAAGCAGGAAAAGGAGGAAGAGCAGGGTGTGTCCTCTTAGTTAAGGATGTTTTCCAGAAGTGGCACAGTCGCTGCGGCCTCTGTCCCAGGGGTCAGACTTGTTGGTACGGCCCTAGGTGATTTGATTTGTGTGTAGACGGGTTTGAGAAAGACTGCAGTGGCCAACAAACAGCAACGGAAGGCCGGGGGGTTCTGCTATTCTCCTTCAATTAGGGTTGTGTAGGATCCAAGGAGATGCTTTAAAAATTATTTTAGTAACCTTTAAATTCATTTTGTTCATTTAACATTTATAGTACTCCTAAGAAAGGAGGATGAGGTTGAATGAAAAAGATGTTCTGCTTTCCTTGAAGCTTGCCTTCCAAGTGAGGCAATCCCAAGATTCTCCGGTTGGGAGTGATTATTTTTATCAGCCAAGTGACGGTGGAGCACTGTGTTTTAATATCATAACATTTGTGACTTTTAGCAACTTAGTTTGTATCTTTGTAAACGTGATCAAAGACAACACTTTCTTGTTAATTTGTTAATAAATATAAAGCACTAAAGCATACGTTGCTTGAGTAACAGTTGACACAATTAGACTTTTCCTTCTTTATGCCACCAACCTCATCCTTGGATAATTTAAATTCTTAATTTTATTTGTCTTTATTTACCTTTTTTATATTTTTTTGTTTTCCTTGAAGAATGCAGGCTTCTGTACCTCTGGCCTCAAACCACTTGAAATTTCCCAAACTTTTCCTAATTAGAGCTTTTCAGAGCTCTGTCTTTTTAAAGTAGTTAAGAAGGAGTAATCACTAATTTGTGCCTCAGCAGGTTTTTTTTTTTTAGTCTACAATTAATCTGGAGATTTGAACTAGGAAAGTTGCTATATTTTATATAGTATGTTCCTTTTTTGAAATATGAGCAAAGGATCAAAGAATCAAACCAACTGTTGGTGACGTATCCGATGTTGTTATCATAGGACATTTAAAAGTTCTGAGATGCACGTATCAGAGTCTTCATCCTCAAAAACACCTCTTTAATTAAACTCCGAGTGTCTGAGGATACAGCCCCAGGGACTGCGGCAGCCATGCAAAAATGACAAAATAGCTCAGATCCGAAATGGTCCATTTCGATTAGATTATGACCTTTGGGGGCCTTTGGGATGGCTCAGTGATACCATCATCACGTCTAAAATAGAACAGACGTTCATGTAAAATGGACTCACTGCGAATACTTTGGGGATTTTTATTGCAGATTAAGGAAGCCGACATTGTTTGTATTTTGTAAATCCCATTGTTTGCATGGTGTAAATGATCTCGTTTATTCCTTGCAGCTCTGAACGGAACGTGTAAGTGCATTCCTTTTACGAGTGCGGAAACTGAGGCTCTGAGAAGGTGACACACGTAGTCAGTGGCAATGCTGGGATTCGCAGACTTTGCTCTGTCACTACCCGGGTCTCGGCTGCAGCACACTCACCTGTGTACCACAAAGTACCACAAAAAATGCACAGGACAGTAATGCAGAAACGTAGACCCCTGTTGCATTCACACATGCGTGTTCAGACGTGTACACACAGCCCTCTCCCCACCTACACCATCTGAAGGTCAAAGCATTAAATACAAAATGTTCTCCAGTACAATACTGTGGTTTAAAAAAAATCCTGAAATGAGAGTCCAGTTTTCCAGTGTGTGTTACCCTAACAGGCTTCAAACGGTCCTTGGTGCATCTGGATAATTCCGAGCTGCACGGCAGGTACTGTCCCTGGGCCGTCCTCGGGGAGAAGGGAGCACTTAACTTTAATTTTTACCAAATCGGCTTTGAAGAACAGGCTTGGATTTCAAACGGGCAGCAGGCAGTGTGCTCTGGGCAGCACACACAGCTCATTTTATGCTCCCCCGTCCCCACCACCGATCTTCTTTTGCCAAGGTGGGAAATCATCTCCCACAAAGTTAGCTCGAATAAGACAAGCGAGCTTTTGAGTCGTGATGAAAGAGGTAATTTTGTTGTGAGTGGTAATTTGTCTTACACCAAATGCTGCTCTTCCTGGTGATTGCATTACTCCACCTGATCTCTTTGATCAGGCAAATGTGTATACAGAGGTCCACGGCTGAGTGTGTTTTTTGGAGAACACAGGGAAAAACTCAGAATTGCAAGCAGCCATGCACAGCTGTTTCTTTCCATGCGATTCCCCAAGCTCCCGTCCCAGCCATGCTGCCTTGAGTTTTGCAGCGAGCTGGCCCCTTGGCCCTGCCTGCGGCTCCCAGCCCGGGCCTGGAACACGGTTCAGCGTGAGGAGTCGTGTTTGTTCACTGTGAACTCAGACCAGGATGAAGCCCATCGAGGCAGGCAATGTTCCATGCTTCTGCCTGAACATAACAAGCAAGGCGCACACCAAGCCATGTTAGGTGACAGTGATGCCAGGGACATGAGGAAGAAGTGTCAGCGGTCTCCTCGAATTGCTCTTCCACGGCTGCCTGGTAGCATGTGTCGGGCCTGGGCAGAGGATGTCTTGGGGGGGCTGCATTTGACATTTCAAGAGTCTGGATCTTTCCCGGCTCATGCACAGTGAGCCTTCCCTTAATTGCCCAGTGATTGAGAGCTTTTGAGTGGAGCATTTCACAGCAGGGGCGGTTATGTTAGGGAGCTGATTAACATATAGCTAAAGCTGTATATTATTTTACTTCCTTGCTTCCTTCTTCACTTCCCTGTGCAATTTTTCCAGAATATTTGTCATTCAAAAGCATAAATTACAAAGTATATCATTGCACTATTATTATCAGGGAAGCAATTAAACTAATGAAAATTGCATTCTTAGTGAGTTAATCAAATAGGAGAAAGCGATGTCTTTGAAAAAAATTAACCAAAAGGTAGAGATGCGTAGTCTTTCATACTGAGTAACCTCAACTAACTGTGAACTGTAAATATTTGTTTAATTAAGAGTAAGAGTGGAAAGACAGTTGGGATCTAGTTAAAGTGGTCAGTGCAACTCATTCGCATCTCACCATGCAAGACAGGCCAGTGTAACACGGCACTCGGCTTCTACCTTGACCAATTAATTCCGTGAAAATTTGATTTAAATTAGGCATCTGATACACATAGATAAAAAATAATTATTTAAGTACTTTTATTTCACTGCTTTCATTGTGATAATTTTTTATAAGAGACTTTTCTTTTTTTAACTAATATTAGGTTATGATTTTGCTTAAGATCCTCAGCGCTCCAAAATATTAGAATTGTAGATGGCAGAGTAATTGCCAGCAAGACTGTTGTGCTTGGCAGCTCCGGCCCACCAGATGCTGCGGGTGAGGCTGGCGGAGCTCCACTCCTCGGTCCACCCCCCTGCCCTTCCACTGGCTGAGTTTGGGGTTTTATTCAGTGTTTGGGAAGATATTTTATTCTTGCCACAGGGGAGAAGGAAATAAAATTGAAAAGAGGACTCTTGTTTTTAGAGTATTTTGAGCCAAGGATTTGGAAATTGAGTTATTTTTCTCTCTCCCTACCCCCCAGTCTCTCTCCTTCCTTCTTTCCTCCCTTCTTCTCTCCTTCCTCCCTCCCTCCCTTCCTTCCTTCCTTCCTTCCTTCCTTCCCTTTTTTCCTTCCTTCCTTTTTCCTTTACAGGAAAGGAGCTAATATTTTCTGAACTCCTACCATATACTAGGCGCTGTGTCTATTAAATAATAAGGGAAATTAAGTGTGTATTGCATCATTTAAAAGTTGTAAGTAGATGTGATCGGCATAGTTAGCATAGAGCATTTCTGTATCACTCTTTGAGGTTTCAGTTATGGAAGAGCTGCAGTCATTAAGACTGGAGGTGAGAAAGCCATGTGCTAGTATCAAAACAAACTGTGGGTCTTAGAATGTGATTACTCCAGTAGTAGTTGAGTGAGGTTAAAAATATAGTTAGATTTTAGTTGGAGAGATAATAGCTTTGCTTTAAAATAAATTGTTACAGGCAAAACTAACCTTAAAGGGGTCAGAATTGTGATTACATTTTCAAACTGGGAGGGGGCAGAAGGGAGGGTTTTAGGTGCAAAATGTGACTGGATCTGGGTATTGTTTTCATGGGAGTATACATAGGTAACAATTAATTGACCTGTAATTTAAAATATGTACACTTCACTGGGTAAGTTATACTGTCCTCAAAAAAAAAAAAACCTTTAAAAAAATAACTACACCTACAGTACAGCCAAAACATGCATTCTCTCTCCTGATATATGAATAAAATTCATTTGCAATAGCAATTACAACATGTAAATGTATTTTCAAGGATGTTACATACCCATTCATATTCTATATTAGACAGCCTAAGTTAAGCAATTTGAGAAAACATATATATTACTTTCAGATGAAGATACAGCCTTCTAAACTTTAAATTGGGAACAGTCCTCTCTCACTGACATTAATGATAGTGTAGAAATATCTTCTGAAATGCAAGACAAGCTTGAGTAGGGCAGACTCCCTTTGTTAGAACGTGTAAGTGCAGCTATAAAACCTGACAGGCAGCAGAGACTCATCAGACCACCCTGAGAGACAGGGAACTTTACACACATCAGCAGATCAGTACGCTTCAAGGATCACTTCTGCAGGCCATGTGGTCAACTTTTCAGAAATATTAACATCATTAGTCACATGAACTTTAATAACTATAATCAGAAAGCAATGATTAGAAAATGAATTAAAATAACATATATATAATTTAACATCAACCTACTGTTTTGTTTACTTCAATCATAATTACACAGAGACAATACCTTGCTCCAGCAATACAATGAGGCTCACTTGTTCTGATAATTAGTATTTTCTTCAAAACTGGGACTGTAACGTAATGGGCTGAAAACATAATTAGTTTGCACTCAATTTGTAAATTATCACATGAGCTGACAGAGATGATGATTCTTCACAGGCAGCACAATGTGTAAGTTGCCAGTAATTTTTCCCTATAGACATTATCTGGAATGTCTACGGTATGTTGGAAGCCGATTATTAAAGTGTGAATATTGTGGATTTTGGTTTCAGATTTTAGTAACCAGAATCAGACTTGTCTCAATATGTGATTTCTATATCTTCTTAGCTTCACTATTAGAGCATAAATTTCATGAGGATAAAAAGTTTACTTGGCTTTCAAACTATGGTGTTTTGTTCCCTGGGGATTCTTAATGAATGCCAGTTGAGGATGATGAAATTGATGTTGATCGTTGAGTGTCCCTGTCGTCTTAGTGCCCGTTCCAGGAAGACTGTTGTCAATGTAGGTGTATTGCAAACTTGGTAAATGCGTTGTTGGCGTCATTTTTGCACAAACTGATTGGAGACTTTTAAGGTATATGAAATGTATCCCCTTGCTATTAGTGCAGTGTGGTTAACAATTAATGGATGAAATAAAACACTTCTCTTTATAACTCTAATTATTTAAAAACTCAGGTAACAGAAAAGGAAGACTCAGAAGGAAAATGCAGGATAAGATTTGAAGGCAAACACTGAGCAGCTCAGGCTGACTTTGATTGCTTCCCCATTTTCTGTTACTGTTTCTCTTTCACTGCCTCCCTGCCTTCCTCTCCCTGATCATTTTGTCTTTTATTTCAGTGTCTTTGGTATGTAAAGCCTTAAGTTTTTGTTTTATACATAAATATAATCAAGGCCAGGAAACCTCATTACACATTCCAATGTCTCTTAGCATATTTCACACTAGCATGTTTTCATTTAAGCTTCTTCCTCTTTCCTTTTTTTTTTCCCCCTAAACCAACCTCTCTCACTCCCCCCAGGCCACATAATTCTCCTTCTATTGACCATGTAAAATCTGTTGTTTTCTTGTGATGTATGATGAACCTTGACTTCGTACCAAAGAAATGTTTTCTGTTTGATTGTCAACATCCTCCCTAATAAGGCCAGCCCTCTGGGGACTTCTGGTCATGATAACATATTTGATTCATGTCTTTAGGATATGTGAGCAATGGAATACATAACTATAAAGGAAAAATATTTATTTTTATATTTTTATTTTTATTTTTCTCAGTGTGTGCTGTATTTGTGGGCCTTGAAAATTCTTTACCCCAAAACACTGTTTTTACTTCGTGGAAATCATGAATGTAGACATCTAACAGAGTATTTCACATTTAAACAAGAATGTAAGTATATACTTCAAGCCTCTTCCTCTAACACCATGTGTGCTAAATAATCATTTTCATCCATATGCAATCCACTGCCTAAAAGTCAAAAACTTAACGTGACACTTTTTCGTTTTATTCCGTGTTTCTTTTAAAGCATGGACAGTTAGGAGAATACAGAATTTCTTTTTAAATTATGACTTCTCTATAAAGTGATCGAAGAATTTGAATTAAGATTTGATGTAATTTATTATAAGAAACAATTGATTTATGGATACTACTGCTTGGGATAATAATTCTACCCTTTAATCTCATATCACTCAAGAAAAGCAAATGGGAAGGGTGAATTGAACACTATGCCTCTATTTTGGGGCCCAATAGACATTAGCCCCTAGTGCATTTTATAAAATTAAAGATGACTTCCTTTAGATATAGACAGTAGGAGTGCAGAGTACTTCCTTTAAATTTCATTTTCCTCCTCTCAGTTTTTTCTGTTGTGCACTGTAACTTGTAAAGATACATAAAGCTTAAAGTTTTTGTGCTGTATGTAAACACGGTTAAATTGAAGGCCAGCTATTGGTACTACACATACCAGTATTTTTCTGCTTCATTTAGTTCTATATTCAGTGGAGCATAAAAACTTCTCTCAAAACATTAGATGTAAGTCAATAAGGGAAAAGTGAGATGGAAATGACTTTAGAAAATTTCTTGCCTTATGCTTTTCTGTAAAATCATTCAGGAGTATCAACCAGCCTCACGGCTGTTTTTCTATTGGTCTTCCAGTTGTTTGTGTATATTGTGATAACATCTGCAGATAAAAAGCCAGAATGTATATAAAAGTTCTCCCCTTTGCTATATAAAAAGTTATGAAAAATTGTAAAATGTAGATGAATGACAATAAGAAAAAAACACCAGATATAAAAAGTCAATCTGTAACTCTTAAAAAATCTTATTAATTATATTTTGGAATTTGCAATGTATACTTTTATGCTAATGATACAGTCGTGACAAGAAAATGTTTAAAAAATATTTTAATGAAATGATCCTAGCTATAAATCATGAGAGTAAATATTTGGTTTTTTTATCACATTTTAAAAGGTAAAATAAAGTATTCTGAACGCGTATATGACGCCTGTATGGATGCCTTTGACTGCCTCCCCCTGGCTGCCCTGATGAATCAGCAGTTCCTGTGTGTACACGGTGGTTTGTCTCCAGAGATTAACACTTTAGATGACATCAGAAAAGTAAGTTCTTGGTGGCTCACACCTGTCATCCTAGCACTTTGGGAGGCTGAGGCAGGAGGATCACTTGAGGCCAGGAGTTTGAGACCAGCCTGGGCAATATAGTGAGACCCAGTCTCTACAGAACATCAAACAATTAGCCAGGTGTGGTGGTGCTTACCTGTAGTCCCAGCTACTCAGGAGGCTGAGGCAAGAGGATGACTTGTACCTGGGAGTTGGAGGTTGCAGTGAGCTATGATGATCCTGGTGTACTCTAGCCTGGACAACACAGTGAGACTCTGCCTCAAAAAAAAAAAAAAAAGAAAAGAAAAGTAAGTTCTGTTATTTTCCAACTCTAATCATTCTGTGTGCTTCAGTAATAAACAGAAGATGTTAATTGCCCCGCCTTTATCACTAACTTTGAATTAAAATGACTTAAAGTGGTCATGAATCTCTTCTTTACGTTAAATTTTTATCTAGAAAGGAAGCTATATTTATACTTGGAAGAGTTTTCATCTTTAGAACCTCAGGGTTCACCTTGCCATGTGACATGTGTCATTGGAAAAATAAAATATTTGATCTCTGAAAATGAAATGCTTTTTCATTTCCCTTCAGCTTTTTTCAAACAATTCAGTGTATATTCATGATACATTATGGTAGAAATGTTGCTTTGCCCTTGGGAAAATATCACAACTTGACCTTTGAAATATGTACCTTTTATGGGTTTTTTTTTTTTAATTACTATTTGTTACAGCTTAAAACTTTGAAGTAACAATCTCTAACAAAGGCAATGATGATATTCTATTGATTGCATGGAATGGCTGGGTAAAAAACAATTGAGTTAAGTTAGTCATGGCTATTGCAGTTGCTTTAGCCAGCAAAAAAGATGAGTTAAATTGAATTTGGAAGTGGATTATGTCTTTTTCTTGAGAAAACATAATAATATGGCATAGTTTTATATAGTAGAAGAGACAGTCTTTTATTTTTTTAATTATATGTCTAACTCCGATAATTGCAACAATGTAAGGAAAAGAATGAGAGAGTGATCAAAAAACTCTGCATATTTTCTTGGGGCCAAAATCACTAAAGGGAGAAAGCAATGTAAATGTTTTCTTATGTCATCTTGAAATAATATTATTTGGAATTATTTTAAAGTATGATAATTTGTTCACATTAATATTTATAACATGTTATATGTGATTGAAAGATTGTGTTCTATCTTTCTATCAAGGAAATCTAATCTAAAAATCCTTTGTGAGAATTATGAACAGTTGAAAGCTTTAGTTATTTTTAGGACCTTCTTTCCTCTACTTTGAGAGACCTAAGAAAATATGCTTGTGCCTATCCCAAAAAAGAAAAGAGAGCTGGGAATAATTCTAACCTTTTATTACTATTCTCAACAATAATTTTATCAAAAATAAATTGGTCGTATTCTAACTGCAAAAATCGAGATTTTGCTGAGTTTTGTTCTAAAGATAATACTATTTAGTGTTTATATTTTAAATTCTAATGTATTCTGAGTAGACTTTGGCTTTAAATAAATGATGCACTAATCTCAATGAGTATAGAATTTATTACTTAAGTATAGGTTTACTTAAGAATAATCAGGGACACAATTCAAATTCTAGCTCTTATCATTTCTGGGCATTCATACAAAGATTCCTTTGGTGTCACTTGTTAAAGGGATTGCCATTTAATCATTTTTTCCATTTCCCTGAGTTTGGAAACTTCATTGCCAACTCTCAAATCTATATGTTGAATGACATTTCTAAGTTAATTCCATCAGCTGCCTTAAGCTACTAAATTAGTAAACAGTATTTTTCCATGGTGTTCAGTGGATAAGGAAATCAAATGTTTTATCTATTCATATATGCATGTCTCCCATTAGTAACCTGATAACCACTTGCTACGATAGGTTTGGAAAATGAAGTCAAAGTACAAATAAGCGTAGTTGTTCTGGTAGCAAATGTTGGACTTCAAAGATAGGTAGTTATGAGGTCTGTCCAGAAAGTATCCGGCCATTGCTAATATCGCAAGAACGGTTTGCACAACATTGACATGACCTGGCAGCCGAGGACAGTGGACTGGAATGTCTGTGTGGACAGCGATGATGTCACTGCACTAGTCAGTGGGGCGCTAGGTGCCCTGGAGTGAGTGTGTGTCCTGACAGTGTGGCCATTGCCTTCAAAATGAGCAGGTGGAGCAAGGAATCTGCATCACATTTTGCATTAAGCTTGAACCTTCCTCCGCAGAAACTGTTCGGGTGATGCACAAAGCTTTTGGGGACGATGCAATGAGTGCAGCACAAATGAAAGTGTGGCACAAACGCTTCAAAGATAGTCAAGAATCTGTTGCAAGTGATCCATGTTCTAGAAGGCCTGCAGCAAGCAGAACGCCTGGGAATGTTGAATGGGTGTGGGTCAGGTCAGGAGACGCTGGGAGACATGTGTGACGTCCCCAGGGGCTTACTTTGAAGGGGACTGAGGCGTCATTGCCCTGTGTACAGTGTTCCTTGTCTCTCGTGTCTCCTGCAATAAATGTCTCTGTTTTTCCTATTATCTGGCTGGATGCTTTCTGCACAGACCTTGTACGTTTTATTCTCTTTCCTTGACCAGATGTCATGGGCTTGGCTGGAAAACGAGGAACTTAACAAGTGTCCTCCTAAACAGGGGTATTAGGGAAAGGTCACTCAAAATAGCATTTTCATTATTTGAATAAAACTGATAATACTATATAAAGTTCTGTACCCTGGAGAATAAATACAAAAGATAGGCTGTCGGGCTGTTTTGTTGAAGATGCAGTCATCAGCAAAAAAAGCTATAAACCGCTACTACAAAATTAATAACCATTTTATATGGTTCTTATTTATTGTGTTTCTTTAATACCTTTCTTCATAGGAGTTGGCGTTGAGGAAACGCGTTATTAAATTATGAATATATTTACATATCATAAATCTCTACTACCTACCATGAACTCAGTATTCTTTTACAAGTTCATTGGTTTTTAGAGAAAAACTATGTTTAGGGAAGTTAAAGCATTCAAGTTCTTCCTTAATACACTGTCATCAAGGTTCAAGTGTTCAGGTGTAAAAATAATGTTGTATTTACTTTCCCATTAGAGGGGAAATGCATGCTTTTTATTTTAAAAATTAAACAAAAGTACATCAAATACACTTTGTTTCCTGCTCTGTGTGTTTGTGTCTTTTCTTGTAGGAGACTATTACACACTTGCTTCTAGTGTTCTGTAACACACAGAGTATTGGTCTTGCTCTGTATTTAAGGTACTGTAGGGATATGATATGAAATATAGTCGTGGAGTTCAGGTATAGAATTGTTCCTCTCTGCATAAATGTAAGCAGTTCATTCTTCTATAATTTGATGAACTTTTAAAAAACAAATAACAGCTCATTATAAATTAAGTAGTTTTTTAAAAATATCACCTGTTATCCCCAGGACTTACTTCCTGGCGTATTTTAGATATTTTGTTCCATTTTCACATATATCATTAAGCTTTTAGCTATAAAATGATTTTTAGGTTTGTATTTTCTCATATGTTCGTTTGAGTTTTCAGTACACTTCTTTAATTAATTTTATATTTGTTTATTTTTATTATAAATGGCATTAACTTTTAGAATGTACTCTATAATTTATCTAGCATAAATTATATATTCTGGTTGCTTTGCCAAACCTTTAGTTGAGGATTCGTATTAATCAAAGTTTCTCCTCCTCTGCTGTCCTATCCCTAATAATAAGTTCTTGTTTCTCAGAAAGAAGTTCTGCATTTTTATGGACGAGCATTATTTTTTTTCTTGAATGAATTGTTCCAGAAGCATAAATTATTTAAATCTCTTCAACAAGTCTAAGTTTGCAATGAATATTTTATGGCTGACATAATGGTTACAACATAAAGAGTCTTGTTTTCACTGAGTGTTGAAAATGTGAAATACTGCTTCATTCTCTTTAGATATTAGTAAAAATTAATGTGCAGCAAAACCATTATTTAGATCATCTTATACATCCCAGGAAAAATCGAGAATTTGGTTGTTAGCCTAGTATATTCACTTGTCTCTATTGGACATTTTAAAATATTATTAAAGTGTTGACTATGAAGAATATCAATTCTCAATAGATTTTCATGGCTATTTTATGCTTTTATTCAAGAGGCTCCATATTATCTGCTAATTCACCAGAGATCCTTTAATTACATTTAAATCAGAGTAAACTAAAGGAAAGTGACGGTGTTATAAAATTGTTGGTGAAATGTTATTTCCAGTGATTACATTACTCATATGCCTTCTAAATGCACCTTTTAAAATTGAAATATGACTTTGCTAAGCATTTATAGCTGGAAAATGGGTTCCATGGGAAGGCTTCGGGTAAAATTATAAGGCCTAGAACTGTACACTGAAGAAGGACTTGCTAAATTGGAGGTTATTTGACCGCTTATCATTACTCTTATTTGTGTCCAGTAAGATCCACGACAATAGGCTTGTACTTTATAATCAGAAGCCTAGATGGCCTGTAAGGAATCACTATCCAAAATGTCATATAGCAAGTGACTACTTTCATAGCAAGTGACAACATGAAAGCTATCTATTCTCAAAATCATATTGTTAAACATAGAAACCATAACATGGCCATGAAAACCTAAGGCTGTTCCCCATCTGGACTTCTGAATTCACAGTTCAACAGAGGCGGTAATGGGAATCTCCCCAAAGATAAAAGAAAAGCGCCCCTACAAATTAAGCACCGAGAGTCCCATTACCTGGTAATGACTCAAACAGTGGATAAGTAAGGAGGAAGAAGGATAGAAGGGAGAAAAGGAGTGAAGATCAGGGATTAAAGAGGCAAGGGGGTAGGGGGAGATGAAGACAGGTCATGAGTGAGCTAGTCAGGAAAGAGGAAGGGTGTAGGAGCAAAGAGGAAGGACAACAGGGACTGGGAGAGAAGACAGTTCGCCCTGAACTGCGGCTGGCGAGAAGCAGGGTTCTGCACAGTGCTGGTTTGTCGTATTTTCTGAATTGCAAGTTTCTAAAGATTAGTATTTTGCTCTCTGTCTTCTATTTTTTTTTAGTTAGACCGATTCAAAGAACCACCTGCTTACGGACCCATGTGTGACATCCTGTGGTCAGACCCCCTGGAGGATTTCGGCAACGAGAAGACTCAGGAGCATTTCACCCACAACACAGTCAGGGGGTGTTCGTACTTCTACAGGTGAGGGGGGCTTGTGTCCCATCGTCTGCCTCGGGAATGCTGGAACTTGCTGGTCCAGGGGTTTGATTTATTGGTGATGTTTGTGCAACTTCTTTAGGAAACCAGTATAAATGAAAGGCTCACTTGGAAAGTCTGGTTCAAATGGGTTCTTAGTGCTTGAAAAATGAAAATATAAAGAAATGAATAAGTGAATAAACAAATGTAAACTATACGTGCATTTATAGACATACCTTGGAGATACTACAGGTTCAGTTCCAGACCACTGCAGTAAGGTGACTATCGCAATAAAGCGAGTCCCACGAATTTTCTGATCTCCCACTATTTATAAAAGTTCTGTTTGGCCGGGCGCGGTGGCTCACGCCTGTAATCCCAGCACTCTGGGAGGCTGAGGCGGGCGGATTGTTTGAGCTCAGGAGTTCGAGACCAGCCTGAGCAAGAGCGAGACCCCGTCTCTATTAAAAATAGAAAGAAATTATATGGACAGCTAAAAATATATATAGAAAAAATTAGCCGGGCATGGTGGCGCATGCCTGTAGTCCCAGCTACTCGGGAGGCTGAGGCAGGAGGATCGCTTGAGCCCAGGAGTGTGAGGTTGCTGTGAGCTAGGCTGACGCCACCGCACTCTAGCCTGGGCACCAGAGTGAGACTCTGTCTCAAAAAAAACAAAAAAGTTCTGTTTGCACTATACTGAAGTCTATCAAGTGTATTGTATTTTTTAAAAGTGTCCAGACCTTAATTTCAAAATGCTTTATTGCTAAAAAATGCTAATGACCGTCTGAGCCTTCACTGAGTCTTCATCTTTCTCTGGTGGAGGGTCTTGTCCCATTGTTGGTGGCTGCTGAGTGACCGGGGTGGCGGTTGCCGAGGGTTGGGGTGATGATGGCAGTTACTTAAGATAACAACAACGTTTGCTTCATCAGTTGGCTCTTCTTTCATGAAAGATTCCTCTGCTGTGAGATGCTTTTGATAACGTCTCACCCGCAGTAGAACTTTGTTTTCAAAATTGCATTCCTTCCTCTCAAAACTCACTGCTGCTTTTCCAACTGTTTATGAAATATTCTGAGTCCTTTGTTGTCATCTCAACAGTGTTCGCAGTGTCTTCACCAGGAGTAGATTCCATCTCAAGAAACCACTTTCTTTGCTTATCTAAGAAGCAACTTTTCACTTGTTTGAGTTTTACCATGAGATTACAGCAGTTCAGTCCCCTCCTCAGCCTCCACTTCTGGTTCTCTTGCTGTTTCCACCACATCTGCAGTCACTTCCTCCACTGAAGTCTTGAACCCCTCAAAGTCATCCATGAGGGTTAGAATCAACTTCTTCCAGACTCCTGTTAATGTTGATATTTCACCCTCCAACCATGGATCACGAATGTTCTTACTAACATCGAGAATGGTGAATCCTTTCCAGAAGGTTTTCAATTTACTTTGCCCACATCCATCACAGGAATCACTACCTATGACAGCTATAGCTTTATAAAGTGTATTTCTCAAATAATAAGCTTGAAATCCAAAATTACTCCTTAATCCATGGGCTGACAAGTAGATATTGTGTTAGCAGGCGTGAAAACAGCATTAATCTTTGCGTATCTCCATCAGAGCTCTTGGGTAACCAAGTGCATTGTCACTGAGCAGTAATATTTTGAAAAGAAGCTTCTTTTTCTGAGATGTAGGTCGTAACAGTGGACTTAAAATATTCAGTAATCAATGCTGTAAACAGATGTGCTGTCATCCAGGTTTTGTTCCACTTATAGAGCACAGGCAGAGTAGATTTAGTGTAATTCTTAAGGGCCCTTGGATTTTCAGAAGGTAAAGTGAGCACTGGGTTCAACTTGAAGTGTCCAGCTGCAGGAGCCCCTAACAGAAGAGTCAACTTGTCCTTTGAAGCTTTGAAGCCAGGCATTGACCTCTCTCCAGCCGTGCAAGTCCTAGGTGGCATCTTCCAAATGGAGGGCTGTTTTGTCTCCATTGAAGATCTGTTGTTGAGTGCAGCCACCTTCATTTTTCTTAGCTAGATCTTCCGGATAACTTGCTACAGCTTCTACATCAGCGCATGCTGCTTCCCCTTGCACTTTTATGAAGATGGATTTTTTTTCTTAAACCTCATGAACCAAGCTCTGCTGGCTTCCAAGTTTTCTTCTGCAGCTTCCTCACCTCTCTCAGCCTTCATAGAACTGAAGAGAGTTGTAGCCTTGCTGTAAACTAGACTTTGGCTTAAGGGAACATTGTGGCCAGTTTGATCTTCTACTCAGACCACTAAAACGTTCTTCGTATCAGCAATAAGGCTGTTTTGTTTTCTTGTCATTTGTGTGTTCACTGGAGTGGCACTATTCGTTTCCTTCAAGAACTTTCTTTGCATTCACCACTTGGCTAACTGTTGAGTACACAAGGCCTAATGTCCGGCCTGTCTGGGTGTTTGGCATGCCTGCCTAACTAAGCTTAATCATTTCTAGCTTTAGATTTAACACGAGGGACCTGTGACTCTGCCTTTCCCTTTAACACTTAGAGGCCATTGTAGGGTTATTAACTGGCCTCATTTCAATATTGTTGTGTCTCAGGAAATAGGGAGGCTTAAGCAGGGGAAAAGAGATGGGGAAATGGGGCCCCAATCTCTTCTTGTTTGTAAGATATCAGTTGAGAAATCTGGCGTAATTCGGATGGGTTTTCCAAAATATGTTACTTGTGAAGCATCCCAAGAATGGAAAAATAAGCACCACATGTACTCACCAGAAAATTGGTTTCCCTGATCATCAGCTAAGTGCACATTTGGGAATAACACCAACTGGGTATTGGACAGAGGTGGGTGATGGGGTGGGGGAGGGGATGGGTGTATACCTACATGATGAGTGTGATGTGCACTGTCTGGGGAATGGTCACACTTGAGGCTCAGACTCGGGGGAATGGGAGGGACATGGGCAATATATCTAACCAGAACTTTTGTACCCCCATAATAAGCTGAAATAAAAAAAAAAAAAGAGAGATGGGGGAGAGGCCACAGCGGAGCTGTCAGAACATACAGAACATTTATCAGTTACGTTTGCCATCTTATGTGGATGTGGTTCATGGCACCCAACACGACTACAATAGTAGCATCAAAGACCGTGACCATGGATCACCGCGATAGGTATAATAATAATGGAAAAGTTTGAGATATTATGTTGGTCACTAAAATGTGGCACAGAGACATGCTGGGAAGACACACTATCGGGCAAATGGCACCAGTAGACCTGCTCAGCGCAGTGTGGCCACAGACCTTTGCTTTGTACAAAACATAACATCCGCATCGTGCAACAGAGTGAAGTGCAGTAGAGTGAGCAATGCCTGTCATAAAATTTCCATGAAGAACAGAAAAGGCAGAAAAGAGCATGCAGTGTGTGGCTACTGACGAAGATAGTAGGATTTAACAGAAAATTTGTTCTGCTTCAAGAACTACATAAAAAATCCAATGCCAACGTTGTTTTTTTAATTCAATGAAGTAGTCATGTTTAAAAATGTTACCAGTTTTCCTATCTTGAATTCAAAAAACAACTTTACATTGGTTAATGAAATTATATTCAAGTCATTCTTTTTTTTTTTTTTTTTTTTGTTTATCAGGCTTCCTGGGTATATTAACATTGGCAGCTACACAGTGTATAGGGACCATAGGAAATTTATTTTTAGCAACTTGACAAGCCAAGTTGAAAATAAGTCTTATAATAATTTTTTACTTCTGCAGATCTCTAGGGTTTGCCCATTCTGTAACATTTCCGAGCGCTACCGGGAGGAATCTACAACGCGATTGGGCTTCTGCCTGGCCTCTCTGCCTTTCTGACAGATCACCTCTTATCCTTCTGCATCTGATTGTCCTCCGGTGTCCTGGGGTCCCTTATCATTAGACAGACAACTTACGTGCAAGTCGCCAGAGTCAAAGAGAAAAGAGGATAGGAGAAGTTGAGAATTTTAAATGCTAGAATAAATAGTATTTTGCTGTTATTTGGCACTTACAAAACAAACCTGATGTTCCCTGAGGTTAATGCTCAGTCCCAGGCCTGGCAGCTGAGCGAATGGCGAGACTGGAAGAACCTGTAACACACATCAGCCACCTCTTGTGTCTCTAGCATGAGCAAGTATCATCCTTTTGTATGACACTGATCAGATGTCTGTTTAGCAGTAGGACATTTTGTTCCATATATTAAGTTTTTTTATGGGGGTAAAAATGTCCCTTTTTTCCATCTGTTGATGTGATTGAGACATTAAAGTTTGTGAACAGGAAATCTTACATACTATAAAGCATCATTCAAAGAATAGTTCTTCTTTATATAAATATTAATAGAGAGGTTTGTTCTGAACTTAACAGAAAGTTTACAGTTCACGTCTGTATTTTGGAAGTTTGGGCACCAAGTCTAATGAGTTTATTTTGGCTGAAATGAAGACGCATGATATAGTATTTCTGAAAAGCCTAAGGTTTCTTTTCAGTACTTAATTTGGGAGGAATTTTTTTGTTAAAGATGTTTAAACTTTTAATGAAAAGTTAAGTATTGTTGAAGTATATCAGAGCCATGTGTTCAATTTTCCAAATCTAGTGTTAAGTTTCTAATTATACCATAGGTGCTTAAATTACCTGTTTGATATGAGTTGTGCTTCAATAACATAATACCAAACAAAATCTATACTCTTGATTTTGATATTGAGTCGTATTGCATTAATTTGTAATACAGCATTCTGCTTGTAGTTTTGTGAGTCAGTTGTTCAAATAAGTCATATTCTGAAAAAAATTCCAGAACGAATTCACATGATGTTATGGTATTTTCATTTTATTAATATAGAGACAACCGTGTTTATGTCAGGAATAGAGTCCATCAATTTTAATATTAGGGGATAATTAGAGAATTAAGCATGTTTTCACACTTTTGTTCTCAACATTACGATTATTTTAACTCGTCTCATTAGAGCTTCTTAATAGCTAATGTTAGGAGGCCGGGCGCAGTGGCTCACGCCTGTAATCCTAGCACTCTGGGAGGCCGAGGCGGGCGGATAGTTTGAGCTCAGGAGTTCGAGACCAGCCTGAGCAAGAGCGAGACCCCGTCTCTACTAAAAATAGAAAGAAATTATCTGGCCAACTAAAAATACATATAGAAAAAATTAGCTGGGCATGGTGGTGCATGCCTGTAGTCCCAGCTACTCGGGAGGCTGAGGCAGGAGGATCACTTGAGCCCAGGAGTTGGAGGTTGCTGTGAGCTAGGCTGACGCCACGGCACTCACTCTAGCCCAGGCAACAGAGTGAGACTCTGTCTCAAAAAAAAAAAAAAAAATAGCTAATGGTCTTTAGCCATGACAAATACAGATAATGTGGATGGCTGCTTATCTAAATTTACTGTCTGTATAGAGACTCTGACTAATGGCAGAGCAAGCTAGATTATCTTTTATCTAAGGAAGAGGAAAATCTCTCTCTCATTCTCCTAGAGCTTTTTGATCCTTTTGTCTTAGTGCCAATAAGGCATGACATCATGGTTTATAAAGTCTATCCCGGTGGGCAAAGGCGAGCCATCAAATTGGTGGAGAAACTTGGTGGCAATGACCATTCTGAGTGATTGGCAGTTACTTTGATCCCTAACTCCCAGTTTTATGTTGCATGTTTGTATACAGTTGGCCTATGTACTTGGATGTGCCACTCTACCCACTGTATAACATGGTGTCTGGGCCATGATTTAAAGGAAATGAAGTTATACAGAAAAATGCATCAATAAGAATTTATTAATGGTGTACATCAGACAGGCCAAAGACAGAGAGGAAAGATCCTTAAGAACTATGTTTTGTCCTAGTGTCACCATTATCTTTATCATCTTAGACCAGAGTCTGTCGAAATCACACTGGAGCTCTCGCTCCCGGTTTCATCCGTGTTCTGCACCCTCCCCTCCCCAGTTCAGACTCTTCCACTCATGGGTGGATTTTTCTTTGAGAATTCATTCACTCATTCAATTATTCAGCACACATCAGCTGAGCACCTATCTTACATGCTCTCTGCTAGGTTGTGTAGCTACTCAGAGTCCCTGCTTTCAAGGGAATGACAGTCTGGTAGCAGAGACCGACAAGCAGACCAGACAAGTAAGATGCAAGGTGAAGAATGCCATGATAAGTGTGCACACTGTCACACACACACACACACACACACACACACACACACACACACGGACACACAGAGTCGAGGGGTCCTAACCCAAAAAAGGGATGGATTGGGACTCAAGGGACTACTCATCATAAAGGTGTTACCAGACCTGAGTTTTTAACGGTTAGTGGAACATCCAACAAGAATCACTGGGGAAGACGCTCTCGCAGGCAGGGAAAGTGTCGTCCATGAAAAATACGAGGGAGGGAACATTCCAGAAACTCTGCAGAGATGCCACCTGAATGGTCTTACTGTACTCCTGCTCCCAGATTATATTTAGCTGCTTCATTTTATATTAAAGCTGAACTTTAACGTAACTAAGCTATTCCACTTCTGTTTTTATATCCAGTATCAATTGTGTACATATGTGCACCAAAAGATATGTACGAGATTGTTTGTAACAGCAATAATCATAGTAACCAAGAAATGGAAATAACCCAAATATCCATTTAGTAGAGGGAATAGTAAATTCTAGTATATTTATACAGCTAACTACAGCAAAGGAGAATGAGTTACCCAAAACTGCACATAACAACATGCATGAATGTCCCGAGTATAATGACACGTGGAAGAAGCCAGGTAGTAAACAGCATGTACCGTGAGTCCATGGACGTAAGAGTTCAGCGTCAGAGAAAACCCATCGTTAAATGATAGCGGTTACCCTCGGTGAGGAAGGGCGGTGAGGGAGGTATGAGGAGTTCCTGGGTGCAGGTAATGTTCTGTCTGTTGAGTGCAGATTACAAGGGTGTTATCATCAGGTTGTCATCTTCTGATTTGTGCCCTTTTCTGTATAGATGTTTTGCTTTAATAAAAAGTTGGCCTTAAGTGAAAATCACTTGCCACACCTGAGGCAGACAGCAGCCAGGTGCAAGTGAGGATTTAAGCTCTGGAGAAATTCTGGCAGGAAGAGTTCGGGCCCCTTAGGACTGGATCGCCACTGGGTAGAAACCAAACTCGTTGGAGAACGCTGGGGCCAAGAAGAAGCACAGCAAGTCCTGGGAAAACACAGGCCTGGTGGCATTTGGGCCACCCCAGGGTACCCCAGGGCTGAGTACCCATTGCCAGGCCCTCAGGAAGCAGAGGAGGGGTTGAACAGTCGGGCAGGGCCCTCCTGCTGCTGGGGCTGGAAGAGGGTAGGGACTGCTTGGCCGAGCGTGGATGTGGGAAGGAAACCTTTGCATCTCCACCTGCTTGCCTGTCCCCGCTGAGTCTACTTCAGCACTGGAGCAAGAGCTCCAGCAGGCTGGCAGGTCGCTGCTCGGCATTTAGGATGTGAAAACAAAGATGGAAAAGCAGAGTTCCTCTCCTAAGGCTGTCACTAATGCTGGAGAGCGGATGTGTAATCACGATTTATGCTGTGATAAGTGATATATTAGATGCATATGTTAAAGGATACATATGTATGCATGGTGGGTACGGCAGTTTTGTGCACCTTAGGGTGAGGCAGGCTTGAGAGGAAGGCGTCGGGGTAATTTAGCTAAGACTTGGCAGAAGAGTAGGCCTTTCCAAGGAGAAAAAATACACAGGGAAAGTATCTGTGAGGTCATAAAAGCATTAAAAAAGCATTTTAATAATGCCTGCTGGCTAAATCATGGTTAAAGAGTCTTCAGTCCGAGAGATTTAATTCAAGGTCTAAAATATACTTTAATATTCTGTAGAAACAAAAATAAGAGAATTAAACAGAATGAATCTAATTAAACAGAATGAATCTAATAGTAACCATTTGCTGTAGTGCCGAGCCAGTTTTTCTAGCATTTCTCACATTTTTGTCTTTTCTACCTTCCTTACCTTTGTTCATGCTCAGTCAGCTTCTCGTCCATTGTTCACGCTTTTTGGAGGGAATTTTAATCCCTTTCCTATCGATTGATCCACGTACCTCATTTCCTTCAAGATCTATGCAAGATAGATCTTTTCCAAGATTTCCCTGATTAATTTCAGACCTAAATGCATCCTTTCTTGCTTTATAATGTCTCTTTAAAACTTTCACTATTCTTTTTTTTTTTTTTTTTTTTTTTGAGACAGGGTCTCGCTTTGTTGCCCGGGCTAGAGTGAGTGCCGTGGCGTCAGCCTAGCTCACAGCAACCTCACACTCCTGGGCTCAAGCAATCCTCCTGCCTCAGCCTCCTGAGTAGCTGGGACTACAGGCATGCGCCACCATGCCCAGCTAATTTTTTCTATATATATATTTTTAGTTGGCCAGATAATTTCTTTCTATTTTTAGTAGAGACGGGGTCTCGCTCTTGCTCAGGCTGATCTCGAACTCCTGAGCTCAAACTATCCGCCCGCCTCGGCCTCCCAGAGTGCTAGGATTACAGGCGTGAGCCACCTCGCCCGGCCTAAAACTTTCACTATTCTCTCTTTAATGCACTTTATGCTTCAATTTTTTTAAAGAATATTTCTTATAATGTTCTGTGTTCCTACCGAGATAATAAATACCCTCAGGGCAAAAACCACACCTTGCACATATCATACTACCCTAGCCTGTAGTTCACACTGTCTTTGAAAAATGGAACAAATCATCACTGAATCTCTGAGAAATTTGGGGGGATACGTGATTTTTCAATTCTCTGTGGTGCTAAGGTGTTCAGAACGCTGCTTTTCCTGCTGTTCTGTGTATGTGTGCATGTGTGTATAAATAAAATGCTTTTCAGCTTGAACATTTTGTGGTTTATGATCATTCCCCTTAAAAAGCATAAAAATGTTGCAGAATTTTTGGGTTTTTTCCTAATACTATTAAGAACTGTAATGTGTGCTAGGCAGGTAGTTCACCAATAATGGGAATCTAGATGATATTCAAGTATTTTCAAAATTTATTAGGAAAATGTTTGTAATTCTTTGAAAGGCTGAGTATTTGATTATGCATGTTTTTGCATTTCTGAAGTTTTTCTTCAAAATGAGTTCCCTCCAAGCAAATAATGCAAGGAGGTCTCACTTAATGCTGTTAACCTAGCAAATTGCTGCTTGGTTACTTTTATTTTTTTTAAACAATTTCCATTAAAAATTATAGATGCATATATTTCCATTGGGAAGAACTTAGCTTAAACACATAGGGTATCAAATTTAGCATGAAGAAAATATTTTAAAGTAATGCTCTCAGAAGACTAGCGTAAGTTGTTTCAAAAGAGGGGAGAAAAGCTCCAAGCCATTTTGCCTAAGAGCAAAAAAGTGACAAACCTCGACATGCAACCTCTGTGGCAGTAGTGACACGGCAACAACTGTCTTTCATAAAGAGGCATCGTGAAGGCACAAGAAATACAGAGAAGGCTCAAAGAGACGGGGAAGGAATGTTTATTATATCCTTGTATCATTTCTCCTCTCTTACAAAACACACACACACTCACACACACACAAATGTGTGCACACTCGTGAAGACTATTTTCAGTTTCAGGTCTATTTTTGCCAAATAACCATCTTTTTTACAATCACTGTCTCTATAACTATATGCCATCTTGGTAGTACTTTTTTCCCATTCATCAGGGAATTTGTACAAAATATATAGCACAGAATCTATTCATCTTCCCTTTTATAATAAATTATTTTAGTGACATATACTACTCAAATATTTTCCCATAGGGCTATTTTTATAATTGAGGAATATTTCCTATGGTATATGTAGTTTAGGTTCTAGTGAATATTTGCAGTTCGTTTATAAGTATTGGTTAGCTGTTCCTTACATTTATCTCATTAAAAATTCTTAGAGCAGAGACTGTAATCATGACTGTAAAGAGTTTTCCAAGTTTAATTTGTAATTTGAATTTCATTTATAATGAAGTTCTTTGAGTTTGAGACTTTCTTAAAAGGCAAACAAAGTAATTGTATATTGGATTTTTTATTAAGTCGAGATAAATAGGTCTTAAGATACAGTACTGCTAATTACATTTAAACTACAAATTTTAAAACCTTGTGACTATCCATAATTTTGTTTAGATTTTGAATGATATAATCAGCTTGATTGTACCCATGATGTCAGGTAAATTGATAATTCCTTAGTATACTTCTCTTCCATCTGCTAACTCATTCATAGCTGTGACACACGCACACACAGATTACAAACTGAAAATTGCAGTCTGCATTTTGGATTCATTGTCATGTTATATTTATGCTTCTGTTTACTTTGGGTTTAAATGTGGACTTGTAAAAATTGATTTTCTCTGAGAGTGGACACTTGTCTAGTGGTGTTATATAATGGCCCGTGTGTGCGTGCTTTTCTTTTTTTTCCGATTCACACACCTCGACCACTTTCTGTTTATGTAAAAAATATAACTGTAGGTGCTTTCTCTGCCACAGGGAAAAACCCGACAGCCAGGTGGCTTGTTTCATGAATGATGAATTTCTGATTCTACTTGATCATATCATGTAGATCTGGGTGCTAGAGATAAATGTGCTACTCCTGATAATTTCATGACAGATGCTTCTCTTCTCTTTTTGTCTCTGACAGTTACCCGGCTGTATGTGAATTCTTACAGCACAATAACTTGTTGTCTATACTCCGAGCCCACGAAGCCCAGGACGCAGGGTGAGCGGGCTGGCGGGGGGGGGGGGGGGGGTCCTGAAAGCCGTGCAGTCGCCCCTTTGTCAGAACCACCTGTTCTGACAGAACAGATTTGCCCCTTTGTCGCCCAACCTGTGCGGGTTCCTTTTCCCAGACTCACTCCCACAGGGGCTAGATCTCAAAACTGTCCTCTGATGGGTGACACAGGAGTGGCAGAGTCCTGGTTAATGAGTGGCTGCAGATGTGTGATAAAGTCCCCTTCAAGGGGCTTCCGTCGTGGCCTTGCACAAGTCGGTTTTTAGCTATTTTCTTAAACATTGCAAAGACACCACCTTTTTTTTTATTTCTCTCAATTCCTGCCTTTCCCGCCGCCCTGTGAGCGAGCAAATTCCCAGCTGCTTCTCAGTCTTGCTTGGGAATGAGAATTGAGAATACACGTAAACGTTTAGCAGACACTGCACGTTGTACTCTTGTTTTAAGGAATGCCATTCCTGATCCCTTTAAAGTTTTAAAGGAAAAAAATGGGGACATTTAAAAAAGGAGGAAATCCAAGATCTGACGGCCAAATGATTGCATGAAATGGATTTTGTGTTGTCAGGTAAATTTTTAAGTTGCAGACCAATTTTAAGTGTTTAGGAAACTAAGAAACATCGCATATTCACTTTAATGGTATATGACATCTGCATTAGGGAGAAATCGGCATAATTAATTTTAAGATTTGAGGTCCGATACCCATTCCCAGTTGGCTGCACTGATAGATATCGCTTGCCTTTAAATGATTAAATTCATCCCTTTGTACTCTGAGTGTTTTGAAAAGTAGGAATACTTTTTTTTTTTTAACCTGTGTGCTGAAATTGGAAATATAGATGCCTGTGTTCTGAAGGAGGCCCATGTCTATGATGTCCCTGAATCCAGGCACATACTAAGTTACTTTCAAAATTAGCTGTTTTCAAGCAAGCAATCAACGGTATGGACTGATCTAATATTATATATTCAGTGTGTAGCAGCTGATATTTGAAGTAACCTGTTATATACCCAACCAGTTGGGTCTACAGATAATTTTTCTCCCTTCTCAGGACTGTAGTGTCACCTGCTATTTTAGCTATTAGCTGCCCATTGGGGGCAGATTTATCATAATTGCACTACATACCTGAAATCATTGGCTTACTTGAAAATGTGTTAAGCGCATCAATTACTATCTAGTATTTTTGTTTGAAACAAGCAGCTGATTGATGCATTGGGAATACCGAGATCATGCCATCCTTTTTCTTTGTTTTTGTTTGTCATGAAGGAGGCATAGCTAGCCTCGGTCCAAAAAGTCAAGGTACTAGGATTAAGAGTGTTACTATCTTTCACACTGACTCTTACTTCCACAACAAAGCTTGGTCCCATAATCAGAATAAATATTTCTAGAACATTTCAAAAGGCTTTTAAGGGTGAACTTCCTTTTGGGTAATGCAGTATGTCTGAGTAGTTACAAAAAGAGAGGAATCAAAGTATTTTTAAAATTATGCATTTTAATGTGGCTATGTATTTGTCTATCTAAAGGTATTTTTTTGAGCTACCTTTAGAACCCAGCTATATTAGGAGTAGTTAGTCTACCGGAAGTAGCTGACATAGAACACTGAAGAAATGATAAAATTCTGTTGTTTTACAGGGGTGTTTCTAACCTGATATTCCTTAAATTTATTATATAGCAGTCATGACATAGATTTGCACCCTGGTAGAAAAGAGCTACAGTCTCCTATACTTTTTGATTGTTAGAGAACTAAAGTGTTGTGTCATAAATCAGTTTTGTTTTAGTAGAAGAAAAGTAACTGGATTGTTGGTTTATTTTCAAAGTTCTTGTGAATATTTTATTTTTCTATTGATTGATTACATATTACTCTGCTGAGACAGTAATCATTGACCTGTAGACACAAGCAGAGATTGGTAATAAATAAAACTCTAAAATAGAGACAGTCTTGATTTGTAAAATTCGTAGATTTAAGGAAATATTCTTTTAAAAGAAAAACCACTTAGTCTAAGCTAAATGCCTATATATAACCTTTACAGAATTATTGTAGATTTATAGAATAATGGGCATGGTGTAAGTCTTTATATATTATATTGCTCTGCTTATTTGGTGTTTTTCTATTGAAAGTATTAGCTAAAAATTATGGTAGGTCCAAAGCATTTGAGTTAAATGAGTCCTTGTCCTCTCTGTTGAACACATGGATATGAATTATGATTTCCCACTGGATTCCACTCTCCCTTGAGGTTTGCTGACTTCAAAAATACCTATTTGGAAGTTACACATCCTATTGTAGACTTTCATGGCACCTCTGAAAAAGATTGATGTCTGTGTGTAAGAACTTTAGAATTTTTTATTTACTGTTATGTCATTAGACCTCTTTGAATGGTACAACTTAGCTCATTTAATTTTCTAAGTCTATAATTTGATTTTTTTTTTTTCCTATGCTGGCCTGGTTTTGACTTGTGTTTGTTGTTTTCAGGTACCGCATGTACAGGAAAAGCCAAACGACAGGCTTCCCTTCTCTAATTACAATTTTTTCGGCACCAAATTACTTAGATGTGTACAATAACAAAGGTAAATGTTTTTAATCCTTAATCAGTTTTATATAATATGTATGCTTAAGGTGTTTTATTTTGGTTTGGTCTTAAGTATTCTTAACCATTCTTTTTTCCTCTTACTTTTTCAGTTATTGTTTGATGCGAGTTTTGTGTTTATCCTCAGAGACACAGAGTCAATTGGTCAGAGGTTGGACCCAGACACTGTTATTTTTTGAATGTTTTCTAGGACATTTTAATAGATAGTGGGGTTGACAGGTACTGCTGTGCTAGATAGACTTTAAAAGAAATAATAATTGGAAGTAATCCAAAACCATGCTTCTTAAAAGGGATGTGGATTTAAATAAGAATAGTGTGATTGTATATGGAAAGGAGCAAGAAGATAAGCAAAAAAAAAAAAAGGTGTAGCTTGATGTTCAAATTCAAATTGCATTTATTGATCACCTACCCTGAATCAGCTCCTGTGCCAGACACGTACCTGTTCATTTCTTAAAAAAAAAAAAAAAAATTAAAGTAAATTTCACAGTAAATATTATTAGCCACTTCAGCTCCTCCTTTTTTAATATGCAGAGAGAGTCCCTGTGGTTAATTGCTGGTTAATTGCAGTGCCCAAGGTCACTCAGTTAGGAAGTAATGAACTGGGATCAGATGCACACCTCTGGTCCAGTGTCCTGTGCTTTCTGTCTGAAACTCCATACCTGTGTGTCTGAAAGAAACAAACAAACAAAAGACACCAAGAGGGCATTATTTACTTTAGGGAAAAAAGGAAGAGCAAAGGATGCATTATTACTTTCTTTAATAAAGATAATCTCTTTATTTGGAAATAATGTGAAGGGTTTATAGGTGTCCGAATGGGTCATAAAATGTGAAAAAGCCATTAACTCTAGGCAGCATGGGTCTGGGTGTTGTATACAGGCCACGTGACTTTCTGAGATTCAGAGAAATGGAGACATAAAGAAACAACGATCAGATGATACGTACAAGGTCAAACACAGCCCAGGAGAGTCAGGAAAAGGCGGTCTAGCGTCTGAGGTGGTGTGGGCACTCCTGGTATTAGAGCCATGCCCCTGCGTAAATGAGTCGTGAGACGTGTCTTCCTGGCCTGGGCCTGGTGTCCAGGATGCCTGAGACGGCCCTTGGCCACCTTTGTTCCCAAGCACCTGTTCAGTGTCCTCAGTCCCTGCCAGCTTTTGTATAGTTCTCATTTCACAAAGTCGAAACTTAAAAAAAAATACACACCAGTGTATCACCATCTTTGATGGTTTGTGGTTCTTTCACTGTGTTCCCTTGCCTTTGGGGTAGATCACAGTCTCTCAGGAAGGAGATAGAAGCATTTCATTTTGGGAACCTTTTCATAAAAAGAAAAAATTTTCCTTAGAGAAAAAGATGAACTGATAGGGAGAGAAAAGGTGTATTCTTCAGTTTGAGCATAATTTCAAAAGAATTTTGTGTAAAATTTCTGAAGCACTTTGAAAGCTATTATGCTAACAGTGTACGTATTATGTGGGAGTGGGAGTCAGTTATTCACCGCTAAAGTGAGGATTACTGTATTTGAATGCAATTAGTGTGAACTAGAATTTTTTAAAGCAGTTCAATAAAATTGGGTTGCAAGCATCTTCAACATATGATCAGTGGAAAAAGAGCTCAGAAGATTCTGTGAGTTAACCATTTGATTCTTAGAAACAGATGATCGTAAAGGACTCTGGAATTATAACCTAATAGTTAAAGTATGCCTTGATTGTTAAGGCTCCGTAGATTATGACAGCAATCATACTCTCTTGCAAAACGAAAGAATGAGAAAAATAGGTTTATTCTGCCATCTTGAAACCAGTAGTAGCTGTGATCAGATTCGTATTTAACTGTCCAGTAGTTCTGGTTAGTAGTTCGTACTTGTCTGCAGTTAACAAGCAGCATTGACAAAGTCATGAGGGCTAAGTGTCCTGCCCCATGGTGTGACCCAAAGAATGCATGTGGACCCGTCCTTCCCAGACTGCGCCAAGCGTGTCTTCTTTCCTGTCTTCCTGCTTCTGTTTCCTCACTGACAAATTCTGGAGTGAGATGCCAGAGCAAAAAATGTTGGCATGCGTCACAGCTCTGCCATTAAACAACCAACTCATTTAAATTTATTGGACATGCAGTGACATCTCTATAAAATGAGAAAAAAATGTTCTTTTGTGAATAATGCCTAAAATTGCTTTGAAACAAAATGTTGTGCAATAGTAAGATATCATCACTGAATATTTTATGTTGTTATTACTCTGCCACATGTCAGCGCAGGGCTCCGCAGAGGCTGGCAGGAACTTCCCCTCTTCCTTGGTTTCTGATTTATAATCCTGCTGGATGACTCAACCCTGGTGACCTCTCGCTCTGCTTCTCTCTGGGAGAGCCCTTTGCTGTAGCCAAATTGCTCTGCTCATTTCCCTGAACAGCTTCTGGCTTTCTGTTTCTCCATATCTGTTCCCACATGCTGCTTTTCATCTGAATAACTTGTCTTGCTCTCTTGCCTTTGTAAACGGACCAGACCCACTCCCGTCTGTGTTTCCAGGAAGACTTCTGCTGTAGCTCCTTCTCTGAACGTCTGAAATGCCAATCTTTTGCTCTCATACGTACCATTTACTTTTTTTTCTAATTAGCTTTTCCATGCATTCCTGTTACTTCTCAATGAGACCATAATTAGTTTGAAGCATGAGGCTTTTGGATACACTTTATATAGCCAAGGTGCATGCCTCATGCACGATAAGCAGTCAAGAATACATGCATCGATTGAAGCATTTTTTTCCTGAGAATTAATAGCAAGACAGTGCCGAAAAGTACCATGTCAGTATTGACTCAGAGGTCTTTATCTCACTTTAAATTACTGCCATACCCAGTGCTGATTATGGGTTCCAAGTCGGAGTTAAACATTTGCAGAGCACTTTGCACATTTGAATTGCCAAATTGTTTTTTTCCTGTAAATCTGCAGCTCTAAAGGAAAAGCTATTTCCTATTTACTCAAATACACCAAACACCAGAAAAAATGCAGTAATGATGCATAGCTTCAATTTTTTACACTAATTTTCCACCTGTAAAAGTGAGTTGAACCCCGTCCACTCACCAATGCAACAGACCTTTATTGATAACCTACTATATACCAAGCAGCATGCTGGGTGTTGGGGGTGCAAATTAAACAAAACAGACATGGTCTTTGCCCTAGTGTGCTTAATAATCTGGTAGTATGTTAGGCATCAAATAAATAATTCTGCCAATGTTTGTTTGTGTGTATTTAGAAAATACTACAAAGAAAAGAGTGGGAAGATATGAGAGTGAAAATTAGTCCGTGGGGATAAGTCTAACCAAGGGAATGACATTCGAGCAATCTTAGAGTGAAAGCTCTCAGGATTGAGAAATACAGTAGCAGATGTGAATAGTAGCTTAAATAACTCAGTTTGGCCAAAAATTGTAATACACCTTGACGTACACACTTAAATCCATTTTCTTGCTAGACAT
>CM052454.1:10858279-10906255 GCA_028533085.1 Varecia variegata | reverse complement strand
TGGGAAGATATGAGAGTGAAAATTAGTCCGTGGGGATAAGTCTAACCAAGGGAATGACATTCGAGCAATCTTAGAGTGAAAGCTCTCAGGATTGAGAAATACAGTAGCAGATGTGAATAGTAGCTTAAATAACTCAGTTTGGCCAAAAATTGTAATACACCTTGACGTACACACTTAAATCCATTTTCTTGCTAGACATACACATGTGCTGCAAAAGAATCTAATGTAAATTACAGTAGATTTCTATGTGGTACTGGCTCTCTGTAGCTCATGTGGATAGGTGGATGGATAAATGATATGTAGGGAGAGAAATATACATACCAGGGCTATGTATTTCAGTTCCAAGAAATGCTAGTGACAGTACAATTAAGGAAATTTATTAAATGAAACATATTTTGGATTTGAGAGGGAAATCTAATGGTAACCAAACTAATTTAGCAATCAAGACCAGAGATTAAAATGACAACCAATAAAAAAATCAGGCAGGTTATGGTGGCTCACGTCTGTAATCCTAGCACTCTGGGAGGCCGAGGCAGGAGGTCACTTGAGGTCAGTTCTAGACCAGCCCGAGCAAGAGTAGGACCCAGACTCTACTAAAAATAGAAAAAATTCTCTGAGTGTGGTGGTGTGCACCTGTAGTCCCAGCTAGTTGGGGAGGCTGAGGCAGGAGGATCACTTGAGCCCAGGAATTTGAGGTCACAGTGAGCTATGATGACACCACGGCACTCTAGCCTGGGTGACAGAGCGCCAGACTCTGTGGGAGGAAGGGGGAGGGAGGGAGGGAGAAAGGAAGGAAGATTATGATGTCTTGGACTTATAAACAAGGCAACTTGATAGAATCGTTGATAAAAAGCTTCTTAGTCTTATCAAAGCTTGACCTTTTCAATATCCTCACATATTTTCAAATCAAAAAATAGTCATGGGCTTCATGAAGATACCATTTATAAATGAAAAGAAATCTGTGGCCTGGAAGGAAGATAGCAGTGTAAGAGAGGATGGGCTTGCTGATACGATGAAGCAAGTGAAGCATTTTCTTGGCAGTCACGATGGGAACATACAGGAGCAGGTGCAACATCTCAGAAGCTTGTCTTGGTCCCCTGACTTCCGACAGGAGCCCTCAGTGACACTGTCTGCACGGGGTGGTGTGACCAGACCTGAGAAGCTCACTCCACATGGCACCACGACTTTTCCCACTAGGAGATGGTTCTACCATGGAGGAACATCTTCCACAAACTGACAGATGTCTGGTACCCTCTGCCTCAGGGGCCAGACTCAGAGCCACTTAGATCAGATCCTCGTCCTGGGTGGGACAGGGAGGTGAGAGATCTCTGAAAGGAGAGCTGGACCTCTGCCCAGGCTCCCCTGGGGACAGCTCTGTCCCCGTGTCCCCAGCACATCAAAAAGCTCACCCCGCTACAAAGTTGAACCCTATTTATTTCACAGCAGAGGTTCATTTCTGTGGAGTCTGAGCCTTGTCCTAAGCATGGACTTACCCTTTAGCATCGACATAACCATTTTTAAAGCATTTTTGTGTCCGTACAACCACAGGCATAACTATGCTCCTGTTACCCACCTCATAACCTTGCTCTTTTTGCTGGGAGACGGGGGCAGAGGGCAGGGACCGCAGACTTGCCCCAGGGCTCACACAGCTCGTGTCACGTAGACATGGTCTCAAACCTAAAGATCCTCTTGATTGGTCTTGAGCAGCTGTTCGCCCCGATCTCTTACTTCAATACAGAAAACGTAAACAGAAACTCATGGCAGTATTCGGTTATTTGATCTTTTCTAACAAATTGTAGGACAATGGGTCTGTTTGTTTTTGTTTTTTTGACTAAAGCAGAACAATAAGTAAGACACCCCCTCCAAAAAACTCATTACTTCATTTATTTGATAGAGATTCTTATTCTTTAACCCTATGCTAGAATCATATATACTAAAAAGATAATTTGTTTGTAATGATTATTAAACCTTGAAGCATTTTTCTCTACTGAGAAATGGTATGGAATATAAGGATTTATGAAGGAACAAAGCAGAATCTATAAACAAAACCTCTTAGTATTAACTCCTTTTATTATCAGTATGAAGTGGTAGAAAAAAATGTATATAAACATTTAAGGCTGAAGAGAACTTGAGGTTCAGAAGTTTTGATTGGTTTTCTGGCAGATCATTCATCTGGGATGGATGGAGAAAGTTCTCTACAGAGAGGTTTCAACACAGGGTCTCTTCTCATAGCTTGTTACAGCCAGGACTCTTCAACATGTGTAATCCATCCAACCTTGATTATAATTTCACTTACCATTGTCATTGTCACCTTGAGTGATATAGCTTGATATATTTTTTTTAAAGTCTTAGGATCCTAATATATTTAGTAAATGTAAATATTTATTTTTTTATTGTGGTAGCATACTATAATATGCTGTTGGCTTTGCTTTATTTTTATAAATAGCATATAATAATAATAAATAACATTTTCCCCACTTACTACGTGCCAGACACTGCTCAAAGAATTTCTGTGCGTAAATCCAGTAAATCTCTCAGCAACTCTATGAATTACCTGGTAATCTTGATTTTTTTGATGAAAGACCAGGGCACAGAGGAGTTCACACAGATCTCACAGGGACTGAAACAGCAGATTGACCCTGGATCCAGGGCAGTGTTTACACTGATCGGCTGTTGAATTCGTGGCTCCGTTATGTGTAGGTGACTGACTATTCTTCAATAAGAAAAGAAAAGCTTTTGAAATGAAGTCATTTGTTACCACTTCAAAATTACATGCGTGTTATATATCCAAATATATGCATTTTTTTTTTTGAGACAGATTTCGCTCTGTTGCCCGGGCTAGAGTGCCGTGGCATCAGCTTAGCTCACAGCAGCCTCAAACTCCTGGGCTCAAGCGAGCCTCCTGCCTCAGCCTCCCAAGTGCTATGATTACAGGCGTGAGCCACCGCGCCCGGCCCAAATATATGCATTATTAAAAGAATGCAGTTAAAGTACCTTTTACATTTTTCTGAACTAAATAATTCATTTCTCCTTTTAAAATGTATCCTAAAGCGCTTACACTTTTGCTTCTGTTTATTGGGCTCTGCTGGGAAAGTGTCATTACTGCAGCCACAGTCTAAACAGGCTAGTTTTAGTCCAGTAGTTGCTCACATTTAAACATTTAAATCTTGGAAGGGAGGGTAAAATAGAAAATAACCTACAGGAAGTTCATATTTAAAGCTTGCTCCTCACTGTGTATTTTAATCGAATTAATCTTCATGTAATCTATGTATCTTTGCTCTTAGCAAACAACCTTCTTGATTGCTTGAAAATCACTACTCTGTAAACTCAGTAAGTGATGTCATAGTGAAACTTCAGTAAACTAAAATGCGGTGTGTAAGGTGATCCTTGCTTCTCACAGAGCTTTAGGTATAGAATTGCAGTGTTTCAGATCACAGAGTTGTGGGAGTTTAAAGGCAGTTTAGTGGGGTTTAAGGTGGCACCTCAATATCGAATGCTCCAGACAGGGGCATTGCCAAGTGCTCTCCTGCAGCCAGTTGAATAAGATCCATCTGAGTACATCCTACAGCACTGAATTCCTCTTTTTCTGATAGCTCTGGTGGTTATTTGATTCTTAGGCTGAAAAGTACTTCTGTAGAAATCTAATTCTGTATAAAGCATTTAACGGAGAAAAACAGTAACGATATAAGTAATGCTAAAGATTCGAATGAATGGATTGTCACTTGCAATTCATTATCTAGACATTCTAGACCTGCAAGAGACTCTTGGACTTGACCCTAACGGTGTCAAAAAGTCTTCCATGACATTGCTTCCATGGAAAACAATGTTGCTATCAAGTGTATGAACTTAACACAGTGCCAAGGACATCTTGGAGATAACAACTTAGAACCATTGACAGCTACAGCTCAAAGATTGATACAAAGTCCAGGCTTGAAGGTGACAAGGATATGGTCGCATGCAGATAACACCAGTTTCAAGGTGCCTCCCACCAGGGGACAGCTCCCCTTTTGCGTTTGGAGCTGGTAAGTATCAAGTGCATTAATGAGAGCAAGGCATAGGCGTGGTGCCGTCTCCTCCAGTAGCTTGAAGCTTAAGCTAAATCTTTCTCTGTTTTAGTCTAGGTTTGCTTAAGCCTCATTTTAGCATTATTACAGTATGGATTGGAACTTAAAGGAATGTATCAGTTGAAACTGGTAAGGAACCCATAACTGCCAGTGATTCTTTCTCATTAACAACAAAAAATATTCAATAGAAGAAATTAAAATACTCTGTGAAACTATAATGTTAGAAATTATTCACAGTGTCTGACTGGACTTAAGCAGCTTCCAAGGATCAGTTTGGGGCCCTAAATTCTCTGGATCCCAGTATGTAGATGTGAAACATTGGTGGGAATTATAAAATGGAAAATTATTAAAATTAAATAGCCTTAACACCCTGAGGAATTTGAAACTGACTCACAATACTTTACATTTCTCAGATCCCAAATATTTCATCTAATTGCATATATGATCATGTATATTAATCATATATATTATTTTATTTGATATTTATACTTTAAAAATGAGAGGGGAGGTATTATTATTCCTGTTTTGCAAGTTTGGAAGGTAAATCTCAAATAAGGAGAAATATTTGCCCAAGTTCACACAGCTACTATGTGACAAAGCTAATATGATTTCCACTCATATCTGTTTTACACATTTTTAGAATTTTAAAACAAAGAGTTTAACCTCTGAGGTGACCCAATGCCTTCTTCCTGAATTCTTTCATGGTTCCCTCAGACTTCTGTTCATATGTGGTTAATTGTATTTTTAGTATTTGATGAGTTATATGTTTTATGTTTCTGAACATTTCCTTTTCATTCTCATTTTGCAGGCCTTCTTTCGTTTCTTCCTCTCTTTCTTCCTTTTCTCCTTCCATTTTCTATGTCCATTCCTTAGGTCTTTTCTTCAATACTACTGAGCACCAGCCACATGCCAGAAACACTACATAACACTGTAAAAGGATAAAAAAGATCTATGCCTTCTTCCTCCCTCTTACCATCCTCCTTCCACTTTCTTTACCCAAAATTCAATATTTAAATAATAACTTGGTTCAGAATTTACTAACATTACATTAAGGGAACACACACACACACACACACACGCACACACACACACACACACACTCAGAAGATTGGCTCATATTGTTTCATAGAAATCTCTAGTATAGTCTCCTTCCTCATGTAGGTAGGAAAATGTCTTGCAAACTTTATCCAGGAAACTTGTAATAAAGTTAAGGAAGATGTTGTAGGTACCAGGAAGGATGTGTGTACAGAGTGTAGGAGGTACATGAAGGTTGAGACTGCATTTCCACCTTGTAAGAGGAGTAAGGGCCACAGGTGTGCATAAAAGGATTGTATATAGTAGGACACTTGTGTTCTTGATACAAACAAAACCACTATCCCATAGCTTCAAGTAAGTTGTATGTACCTACTGTTTATAGCCATCAGTAATAAAATATTGCAGGTTTCTTGGTTTAGTCATTACATGGAACTTACTGAGAATTTGCCTATAATTGACCCTACATTAGGTACTGAATCAAACAGTATAAGCTTTAAATTTCTCTTCATGAAGAAAATCATTATGATCAAATTACCTAAAAATTGGAAACTTGAAATTCATCTTCATAAATGACTTGAAATATACTTTGTGCCTAAGCTCATGAGCTATAAAGGAAAAGTGAGTTACAAGTGTAACCCTTGCTCAACAAATGCAGAAACCATTAAGAATTTGTAAATTTCCCTTTACCTAATTGATTATTAATAATAATAATAAAGGAATCTTTTTAAAACAGGATCCATCAAGCAAGAATAGGACATTGAGTGGCAAAAAAAGGAGACAGGAGCTAGGAGTCTGATTTAGATATGGAAAGAGTTGTCAACACTGTGTTCATACACGCTATAATACATGCTACAGAGAAGTATGCATATATGTGAATATACATATATATCTTCACAAATCTTAAAATTATACTTCAGAAAAGTAATCATTATGAGAAAATATAGACTTTTTTAAAAAATGCATAGCATCTCTCCCAGAATTTTTTGTTTGTTTTTGCTATTTCTGGATGGATTATGATTCTGGAATGCCCCATTCGGTTCCTTCTCACCTGTGTTTCTTTTCTGTCCTCCTTTCCCATCTTTTGAAGATGGAAGTGATGGTCACTTAGAGATAAGGAGATGAAAGATGAATGGTGAGAAAAGGAATAAAATTCAAGTCATTCCCAGTCTTCTGACCTTTCTTCTCCCATTTCTTAAAACAGGGCTAGTAGCATTGAGAATGCCTGAGGTATGTTGGAAGCATTATAGTTACTAAAGTTTTTTCAGGAAAAGAACTTTGTATTCTTCTTGGAATCCACTTGGTATGTGCTGAGTCCATCCATGGTTTGGTGAACTAGTCAATGCTTCTTGATAGCAATATTTTGAGAGCTTTTTTTAAATAATTAGAAGCTCCCCTTTGACTTTTTTTTTTTTTTGAAACAGGCTGTCACTCTGACCCAGGCTAGAGTGTAGTGGTGCCATCATAGCTCACTGCAACCTCAAAAACTACTGGGCTCAAGTGATCCACTCTTTTTCTTTTTCTTTTTTTTCTTTTTTTTTTTTTTTAGAAAAATGGGATCTTGCTGTGTTGCTCAGGCTGGTCTCAAACTCCTGGCCTCAAGCAATCCTCCCACCTTGGCCTCCCAAAGTACTAGGATTACAGGTGTGAGCCACTGCACCTGACCCTGATTTTTCTACTCTTGTCATTTATTCCTTTGTCACCAGCTTCTGTGGGTGATTAAAAATTGTAGAGGAGATGTTGAAAAATGTTATCAAGTGCTTATGAAATATTAGTTTTTGCATCTCATCAAAATTTGAAATTAAAGTAAGAAAGACCCACTTATTTTGCAAATCTGGATACGGTCTAACAGTTTAGCACACGGCTTGGTTGACAGAGAGTGGATTAAGATAATCATTCCATCCCTTGGGCTTCCCTGTAGACAAGTGGGCCCAGCCGTGTTATTAGGAATAACAGGTCCAGGGCCCTTTCCCCACTCACCAGGGAGTAGGCTCTTGAGTGCTAATTTTACCTCTTCTCCAGCCTGCCTCCGAAGACAGGGTTCTGCAGGTGCCATAAAAATGATCGTATTCTGTAACTTTTAAGACTCTAATTCTGACATCAAAAAACCAGCTAGCAGCCAGGCTCCCAGATTCATGGGATTAGTATTCTTTTCATTATTCCAAATTTTCTTCCAGCTCTTCTTCATACTTGCAGGTGCAGCCGAAGAGCATTTATTTCTGTGCTGTCTGGTCTGCTCTGAGTGACAGTCACTAACACGAGGCCCGTATGGATGTCACAGTCTCTGTTCAGACCTCTGTTACAATCATCCAGTGACATGGGGTCCCGTGGAACTGCCAGTGTAATAAAGGGGCCCCTTGATGGGAGACTTTTGTCCTTTTGTCTCCCTCTGTTTTCTCAGACGGGTCTCGGGAGGTGGCCCTGAGTGATTCTGGAGGTGCAGCCCTTTGTATTATTTATGTCGCCCTGGAGATGAGCGTCCTTCCAGCACTTCAGAGAAGAGCACACCATCAGGGCCGCAGTGGATTTTGCAATCCCAGTGACAGTCGTAGGCGGGTGGCAGGGGCAGGGGACGTGGGAGGCAGAAGATGAAACGTTAACTGTGAATTTCGTGACTGCAGATATTTGGGGCTGTTTCAGGTTTTTTTTTCCCGTGTGTATTTTTGTGATATGTATTTTTGTTACATAAAAATATCAAAATAATGAGTAACTTAGTCATATAAGGTGATTCTAAAACTACGTTTCCATGAATATATTATGCTGCTGAAGAAAAGAGCATACATACTGGTGTATTTGCATTTTTAAGTGACATGTATTCCTTTTTTTTTTTTAATCTAGAGAAAAATAAGAAAAAGCCTTATTAATAGCCTGCAGAATTACTGAGAATATTAATCAGTCATTGCATTAATGATGAAGTCTTTCTTTTAGAAGTTTGTTAATATCATTCAGGTTGGGAAGAGATCATATAAATTATCTAGATAAACCCAGGTGGTTAAGTAAAGTAGCTGAGACCTACCTTAGAGACATTAAGTGACCTTGGGTATTGTCAATAATAGTGACAGAATCATCTAGCAGCCTGGGCTCCTGGCCTCCAGTCCAGTGCACATTTTTGAAGAGACTAAACAGGAAGGAGAAAGAATCTGTGTCTAAAACTTGATAGACATTCAATGTCT
This sequence comes from Varecia variegata, assembly GCA_028533085.1. Classification (NCBI taxonomy): domain Eukaryota; kingdom Metazoa; phylum Chordata; class Mammalia; order Primates; family Lemuridae; genus Varecia; species Varecia variegata. The sequence continues at coordinate 10,897,986 of CM052454.1, read as the reverse complement.
ATTTATGTTGTCAGGGTGAATATAGTGTATATTATGATGAGGGACTTTAGATTCAAGCCAAAACTGAAGTTTGCTACTTCCTAAGTGTGACTACGGGCAAATAACTTAAACTCTGGTTGCTTCTTTTCAAAATGCAAATGATCGGAGCCACTTTTGAGGAATATTGTGAAGATTTGTGGTTATATTTGTAAAGGGCCAAACATAGTACTGGTATATATCAGATAGTAAATTGACAGCTACTGTCGAAATTTATTATTTATTATTTATATTAATAAACAAAAATAAAATCTGAAAAAGTATTTACTTTATCAGTAGGCACTCAGATAAATCATGTTGAACCAAGATCAAATGAATAAGTGCTTTTATCTTACTAGCTATAAAACAGAACTACTTTTTTATTTATTGAACAAGCCTCACCCTCACTTGTGAATTTGCATCCTGTTTCACTCAAACATGTATTTTGGGAAAAGCTAAAACCTCTTTAATTATGAATTACATGTGCAAAGTTAAATTAGTCTAACAGCTAGGACTTACATTCATACATTTATAATTAATGAGAGGCAGCAGGGACCGGTTGGAAGGGAATGAATTTGGTGTCAGGAAGAGCTGAGTTTGAGTATGAGTGAGATCTGCCGATGACTGGACGCATGATCTTGAGCAAATTTCTTCATTTCTCAACCTTAATTCCTTTGTCTGTAATGTACGAACACTCACACCTGCTTCTCAGATTTGCCGTGAGGATTATTACAGAAAGCTTCTCCCTGTCCTCCAGGGCACTGTTAGTTATAATACTTATTTTCCTTCCTCCTGCTCCACCACCGACCTAATGCTAATAAAAAGTGGGGGATCTTAGAGGAGAAATCACGCTTCGAAAAGACAACTTAGAGCCTTTCAAGGATTCTTTTGAAGCTAGAAGGGAACATTTCTGTTGTGAATATGCAGTATTCAAAAACAGTAAAGACCTTTTACATGGAGCTAGTGCTGTGTCAGCACTTAGCAAAGGTGGGAAATGCTTCACTTTTCCATCCTGCAGATCAGAGTATTGTATTGGTATGGTAATTTGCCATGATTTTTTTTTTCCATTTGGCATGCTCTTAATGCCATGTAAATGTATCTTAGGCCAAATGATGTACGGCATGAATGAGAGAATGTTGTAAAAGGCAGTGGGTTTGCAGAAATATGTGCCGGATTCGGTAAAGAGATGACTCCCTCATCTCAGTGTTGACTACGCTATCCACGTTTCTTGTCCCCAAAGTGTCTGTGATTCTATGTTCCTTGGAAGCATACTGGTGAGCCAGAAATATGACTCAAAGCAAAGGCCCTACCATTCATAAGCTGAGTGGAGTTAAATGTAGGCTGCTGCAAATACCGTATCGTTAGGCTGCAGTGTGATATAGGCAGTATCCACACCACAGACAACTCTGTATCCTCCGCATACTCTGCACTGATCAAACCCACCTAGAAGATTATATTAGTTCTGGGCCACATTTTAACAGAGGCATTGCCAGTCTGGCCTCCATCCAGAATAAGGATGAAGCAGGAAGAGTAAAAGTATCAAGAAGCTGTCTCATACAAAGCAGAGTTGACGGGATCAGGAATAATTTGCTTGAAAAAGATTGTAGGGGAAATCCCAAGATATGTCTCCATCTTCTGAGCATCTACTCCGAGCAAAGTGGCTTGTGAGGCACAAAGAAATATAAAACCAATTGTGTGGTCCTTGTCCTTAAAGACAGTGGGAGGAGTTAGGCATATACACATATGCATAAAATAACCATGACCAAGTTGGAATATTAAGTGCACTATGGTGGTATAAATTAAGGGCTTTTGGAATTCAGAGGAAGGAGAGATTATATCCACCAGAATAACTCAGAAAAGGTTGCATGAGGGGCTAGTGTTTGGACTAGCGCCAAACCAGGGAAAGGATTTGGATATTCAGAGGTTTCTGAGGAAACATTCCAGGTACAAGAGCAAACGCAGTTTGAGAGCATTGTAATGTTCATGTTTCATCGAGTAAAAAGTTCTGCATTAATGTAAAATCAAGCTCAGTGAACATTGAAAAACTTCAATAAATAGATTTTTAAGGGCTATCTTTGTTCTATTAGCTGTAATCACATGCTCTAACATGTTCTTATGTAAAAAACGTAAAAAAGTAATGAAATGATGAATTTTTGGATGTTTTCAACCCCTAACCAAGAAAAAGTCATTTGACGTGTAGGATCTGTTCATTCCTCTCACTACTGTGTACTAATCATGCCATGATAAGATGATGAAAGTGAATTCTTGCCAAAGCCCAGGAAGGTATGATACGGTATTTTAATATTTAAAAAGTTGGCATTTAGCAACAGAAGTATACTTGTTCTGCATTTTTCCAGAAAGCAAAATGAAAATCAGAGTGTAGTAAAGCAGGTTTAAACTCACCCTGAGAATTTCTTACAACTTAAAATTGTCTGTCCATATACTAGGCAGCCCCATGAAAACAGGTGACTTTTCCTCTATTGAAAGTACTCACAGAAACACGCAAGCCCAAAGCAGCAGGATTGCTGTGGAGTGAATTTCTGAATTTGGTTAGAAGTCAGACTAGCTACGTTCTTAGGATCTCTCCAACCATAACAGCCTGTGTGAGTGTGTATCTAACATAAAGACACCGAGCAAAGCAGGCTGTGAGGCACACACATTCATTTTTTGAAGTCATTGATGGTGCATTTTTTCATAAGTCAAGGGTAAAGTCAGATAGTGGCACGTTATTTTTATGTGAGATTCAGTCCAAACATTTTATTTTATGAAGTCAAGAAAGCAATCTAAACTATTTTGTACAACTGTTGTGAGTTCTACTGGAAGAAAAGGTGTGCTTTTTAAAAAATAAAAGATAAATTCCATTCAGATATTTGAGGAGATCATTAAATTATGTCACTAACTTAGCTATGCCACCTTTACTAGTGTCTTCAGAGATTAGACTAGAATGCTAGACTATTTTATATAAATATTTGTCAAATTGTAATGCCTTATCATATTTATATGTATGTATATTATATGTATATTGCACAGTTACATATTACCCTGAATGATAAGTTTAAGTCCGTAAGTAGCATAAGCATTCAGGGCTGATTAAGCTATTGGCCTGGATGTTTGAAAACTTAAGTCAAACAGTTGAATTTTCTTGATGAACTAAAGCCGTGTATAGAAGCAGAAACATGTGCTGTGAATCTAACATCCTTCTTTGTGTTCTTTTTAGCTGCAGTATTGAAGTATGAGAACAATGTCATGAATATCAGGCAATTCAACTGTTCTCCTCATCCATACTGGCTTCCAAATTTCATGGATGTTTTCACTTGGTCCCTGCCATTTGTTGGGGAAAAAGGTGTGTTGTGGAACCCCGAGATGTTCTGAATAAAATGGAAGGAAGGACAGGAACTATGTTCTGTTTTACCATGAAACACCCAGAAACACTTTGGCCTGACCAATAAAACTCACAGGTTGCACCATGAGAGAGGTGATTTGAAAGTGTCTCACCGTGTACCCCATTAACAGGGGTACAGTGAGCGAATTAAGGTGAAACAAAGGAAATGAAGAATATGTAGGAGAATTTACACAGTCTCATTAGAATAATGTAACTTTTAAAATTAACAGAATTACAGCTTTACCTTGTTCTAAGCAATAATGTCTACCTTTTTTCCTTACCCCTTTGTCCTACAATTCCAAAGTATTATTTTATTTTACTAATTACCTGTCAAATTCAAAGGTTAGGATAACCATGCTTTCCTTACATTTCTGATGTTAATAGTACCATCATATTAAGCTCCAGTGCTTAATGGCTACACTATTTTGAAGGGCAACATGTACAACAACAGAAAAATGGTTCATTAAAAATATAATGGCCATTATGATTTAATTTTTGTATATGGTGAGAGGTAAGGGTCTAGTTTTATTCTTCTGCCTGTGGATGTTCAGTTTTCCCAGCATTAGCATATTACAATGTACAGAACAGTGAGGCAAATTTACATTTAAAAAGTTGTCTATTTTAACTTGCCCTGATTTTTCAGAATTAGACTTTTCTTTCTTTCTTCCCTTCCTTTCTCTCCTTTTTCCTCCTCCCCTCCCTGCCCCTTCCTCCCCTCTTTCCTTCCCCCTTTGTTTTACTTTCATATTTTGACCTAAACCTCAACAAAAATTTTGAGAGAAGGCCTTGCCCCAACTTTGTTTCTAGTTCCGGAGGCCTAACCGTGATAAGCTGAATCATTTCTCATGCATCTTCTCACACATCACACGAGAAGGTGAACGAGCATCGTGATACACATAAGATTTGTGCATATTTCAGAAAAATGATGTCCTTTGTTTCAGAGAAAAGCTACATATTTTTCAGAAACCCTACAATATTTTTTTTCTATAAATGCCCTGAAATAATTAGACCAGTCAAGTTATGAATTGTCAGTGAAGAAGTCTTCCCTTTTGATACCAAAATAAATCAAAAGCAAATTTTAACGTCCCTGCTGAGCGGTCCCAGTGCTACTGCACATTGCTACTTTCTTGCACTCATCAAGTCACAGCGCCCGGAGTGTCATCTCCTGGCTTGCCCGGAGACTGACGCAGTGTGAATGCTGACACTACTGGGCACCCAGTGAACACCCTTTAGTTGGATTGTTTCTGTTAATTACTCAAATTTTGGATGCTTATTAGAAATTAATACATTAATATACTGGTATACATAATCCAGTTTTGACAATTCACCTGAAACTCTGGATCAATGTTGGCTTTGCTGAAGATTTATCTTTATCATATATCTTTAATGCTAAAAGAGTAGTTTTTAAAATATCACATTACTTTAAAAGGTAGAGCTTAAAGAAGCAGTGGAGGCCAGGTGTGGTGGCTCACGCCTGTAATCCTAGCACTCTGGGAAGCCAAGGCGGATGGATTGTTTGAGCTCAGGAGTTTGAGACCAGCCTGAGCAAGAGCGAGACCCCATCTCTACTAAAAATAGAAAGAAATTATATGGACAGCTAAAAAAATATATATATATATATATGTATATATATAAAATTAGCCGGGCATGGTGGCGCGTGCCTGTAGTCCCAGCTACTCAGGAGGCTGAGGCAGGAGGATCGCTTGAGCCCAGGAGTTTGAGGTTGCTGTGAGCTAGGCACTCTAGCTCGGGCAACAGAGTGAGACTCTGTCTCAAAAAAAAAAAAAAAAAAGAAGCAGCAGTGGACAAGCTACTTTTAACATACATGACAAAACCCAACCTAGTTTTAAAAAAATGTTAAAAGCAAACACCATCTACCGTGGTGTAAAAGTAATACAGTACTAATTTCTTGTGCACGACACTTTTATATAACCCTCTTGTCATCTGTGTACTTAACTAAATTTCTGATTAAACTGTACCTAAGCTGTGTTTTTCAAGTATTTTTGACAATCAAATTTAATGATATTTCTATCAACACATTCATTTTAAAGTTAGCATTCTCAGAACAACTTCAAATATATTAGTTTATCAATCAGCTGTTTTTATTAAACACAAAACCACATGCCTCTCACTGCGGTGTGTTCTCTGGGGATTAAAAAAACAAATGCATCATTCTTAGTCCCTCCAGAAAAGAATTTTGTAATCTGATCCAAACCAAGCAGCATAAGTGTACAAACAAATAAAAATTCGAAAATAACCGCTTCTCTCTCATAGATGTATAGTATATTCACGTCTGGTTATTTGACTTGTTTATTATCTATCAGCTGATGGCTAGTAAATGATTTAGGTTTCACAGGCATGAGCTAACAGTGTTATAAACAAAGTCCTCATAGAATCACAAAGAAGCCTGTTGTCTTTTATGATCTAGGTTTTATAGAAACTACTTTGTAGGAGATTTTTATATACAAACGAGGTGAGAAATGTCATTGCTAGGCTTGTACATTAACAATGCCAGAGTAATGATTAATGTTGTAGAACAGCTGGATTTCTCTCACTCTGTTTCTTTGCTTTCTCCATTTAGTGACCGAGATGCTGGTGAATGTCCTCAACATCTGCTCGGACGACGAACTGGGGTCGGAAGAAGACGGATTTGATGGTAAGAGGCTTGAGCCTTTGTTCTAACGCCATTTGCCAGGTAGTGGCTTGGAGTCTCATTGCTAACTGTGAAGATAAATTTCTAAGATTTGGATTATGTTTAAATCATAACATACTCTTGAGAATGAAAGATAGAATTTTATTTTCTACTTCCTGTAAAAAAAAAAAAAAAAAAAGTGTAAGAAACAAAAACCATGAGAGAATTTTCCCATTACTTTGAAAACATTGTTGAAGTAATAAACTGTTTTAATAGCCATCTTTCAGTAGCTCACATTGCTATGTGACATTTTTTGGCTACTTGATAAAAATGTCATATTTCATTTTCTAGCAAATGTTGCCATTTATTGGGCAACTTTTAAAAGTCACCTTTAATGGGCTTGTTCCTATTCATTATTCAAATTTTGATATTTAAAATAAAAGAAGGCATTTATCTAGCGATATATTGGTATTTAGGTCAGTCCTAACATTTTTTTCCTATCTGTAGTAATAGGTAATGAATAAGCTATGAGGGGTATCCAATTCCCCTTAAAGAGTATGCTTTTTCTACAAGGGGTACAGATTGTTAACAATGGAAGGAAAAACTATTCTGAGATTTACAAAAGCACCCCAAAATGAATGGAAACCTACAAAAATGTAGTTAGAGAAGGAAAGTGTTAGAGCAAACTTTATTTTCATAAACATTTAATAAGTACAGTTGGACTTCCATATCTGTGGGTCCCACATCTAAGAACCTCAGATCAAAAACATTCAACAAAAAAAATCACATCTGTATTCAACATGTACAGACTTTTTTGTTTTTCTTGTCATTATTCCCTAAACAATATAGTATAGCAACTATTGACATAGCAGCTACATTGTATTAGACATTGTAAGTAATCTAGAGATGATTTAAAGTATACTCAGAGGTCCTAGAATGAATTGTACCTACTCTGAGTAGGACACCAGAATTCCAAGTCTAAAGACCTATTGGTTGAAGAACTTGCAGTCTGGTTAGAGAGACTAATGGGTAAAACAGATAATACCAATAAAATATGACAAATCATAAAATAAAGGGCAAAGGTGGCAGGGGAGACTGGATATTGTGATGAGATTAAATGCATATTGACACCTTTAAAAACTGCACCAAGGTAAAATGAAAAAAGAATTTGGCCCTTTCTGGAACTTGCTGTCTGAATGGCATTATTGAATGTTTATTTGAACTTACTATAGGTCACAGCTATAAATGCAAAATAATGCTTCAGGCAAAAGTAAAAGAAACCTGTCTATATACTCATATAAACAGTCTGTATACTTAGGTAAATTCAAAGCATAAAAGTTATTTCTAAAATCTCATAGTTTTGCTACTTTCTGTAACTTCGTTAGTCTTCATTACTTGCCTCTATATACTGTTTTTGAGTCATATACCACATTGCAAAGGGGATTCCAATATAGGCAAGGAGAGGGGAAAAGGGAGATATAAAAAAAATAACTTCTACTGGGGTAAAATTAAGAATAGTTATGAGAACTTAACTAAGCAAATATATTGATATATTTTGAACTATGCAGATCAGTGGATATTTTGTGCTTTATCTAAATTCTAGATGTCTTATATGTTATAGCCATAGATTCTTACTGTTAACTTTTTCATAGATAGTGTTATCATTTAATTATCTTTTAAATGATAACATTATCTATGCTATTTTCATAATAGCAGAGACATTTTTCCTAAAAGAACACTAACCAAATGTAATCTAAAAGTTAAGAAACATTTTGCAATAGTTGCCTTTCACTATCTTCTTTTTATTCCTCAAAAGAAAGATTAATCAGCATAAATACAGTAATACTCCACTGTTAACGTAGTTCCAGTTCTGCTAAGTCCATTGACCGATGTTTATGATATGGGCAATAAAAATGGAACATATATAGAATAAAATGTGTAGACCTACATATGTTTGTAATTATACATTAATCTATTCACTCAGCATATATATATTGGGTACCTACTATATGCCGGGTACTATTAGCCAAAAATGTCGCACATTTCAGCGAGGCAGGTTATTTTTGCACAGTTGAGCACTACAAAGACAAAGTTGGTGCTTCCTTCACTGCCGTGGGCTCTCTTCCCCACCCCTCAATCACTTCCATGAAAACATATGGTCTGTGACTGACCCTGCTTTAAAATAATTAGCTAAAATCACTGTGTGATCCTCGTCACCAATTGCTTTTAAAACCCTGTCAGTTCCAATTACAGGAGCGCGTGTCCTTCTTAAGGCCCTTGGAAGAATTTTTTTTCTTCTAAGCAGACCCCTGAAATCTACCTCTATCCCCCTCAGTCCTAGATCAGTCCTGCAGAGAAATAACTTTGCCCCACGCAGGTGCAGGAATGGGGAGGGTTGGTTGGGAGGATCCACCCTGCTCTTGTCAGTTGGAACAGAAAAACCTTTGTCCCTGACTGTTTTCAACTTCTTTCAGTCGTCCACTCCTGTCAAGTTAAGCATCATTAAGTCCATTCTCTGTCTGAACACAGTTTCTTCTGCTTTCATTTGTTTTCACTCGCTACATTGTCAATAACATTAGTGTTTTCAATTTTTTAAGCAAAATTTATGCACAGGCTAATTAAAAATGTATAGTGCATAGTAGAAGGGATAACTATTATCAATTTGGGGTTGAGCAGAAAGAGGTAAAGTTATTGTTTATGGTTCTTAGGGACAGTAAATTGCAATTTCCTTGATTTCCTGATTCTTGGACTTAGGTATTCAGTGATTTTTTTTTTCCTTGTCTTTTTTTTTTTTTTCCTCTTAAATTTGTTGGTTTGTTTCCCATAGTCAAACTAAAGAGAAGCATTCCAGCAATGCTATGCTTTATGTCTTTTGTGTATATGGTATGCCTGGAGGTGGAGAGAGATGAGGAGAAATGAAAAGAAAAGATCTTTCTGCCTGGTGGGCCTTGCGGGTGTGGCACTGTTTCCATTAGGAATACCAGATTCAATGTCAGGAAAAGAGCTGGGAGGAACTGAAAACGAGAAGCCAAATTCGACAAAGGCACCATATGTATCTAGAGATAGATTATGATTGGGAAAAAATTGGATTATATTTTTACCCTTTGTGAATAGTTTTCACCTCACTACATAGGGTGATAAGAACCCTGGACGCTTCTCCATTAAATTTGGTAACTGTTGGGCTTAACATGTATAAGGAACATGCAGAATTTATAGCATTGGTATGATATTTTCTGCCAGCTCCTAAATAGATAGGAGTTTAAGAGCATGTTTGGTGTAATCGTTAAGGACTTCAGGGACCCGAGTCTGAAATGGCTGAAAGTTAATGTTAATAGACACTCTCCTCTCATGTCATAGCCGTGGCCTCGAAACATGATTTTTGAGCTCATATCTTGCAAATTTTCCCTTTAAGGAAAAAAGCATAGAAATAAAAGTTTTAATTAAAATGTTTAACTTAGGATATTATATATTTCGGGGTGAGCAATCAGGAAGGAGTCTTAGCATTTAATTTAACAGGGCGTAAAAACTATGGATTTCTTCAAAGGTGCTCAAAGAATAATTTGTAAAGCTTCTCAGAACTCTGATACTCTTTGGGAATCTTGTTTATTGAGAGCATGTATAGAAGTTTCTTTTTTTTTTTTTTTTTTGGTAACATTATTTCCAACCTTAGGATAAAGTTTCCAGTTCTCCCACCCTGCCCTTCCTGCAGGCAGCCGGCAGGGTCTGTGCTGTGTGGGGCTGGCCCGCTACTGCCTGCCTGCCAGGCTCCTTGTTTTTGCTCAAAGGTAAAGCAGGACTCAGAAGACATCAAAGGGCTTAATTAAAGCTTGTCCTTACGCTGCTGTACTATACTCATCTCTTGATGAGTCATTATCAAGTCCTTCCCAATATTGTGTTCCATATCCAATGACAACTGAAAAGTCAAAGGTAGCAGTTGTGCCTCTACAATCCATGAGTATCTTTTTATCTGATCAGATCGACTTCTTAGTCTTTATAGGGGCTACAGCAAGTAGGGCTGCTCCTCATCTCCTTAGAATCTGTCAGCTCCCTTTTGCTGTTTAACAATGATGGTGGTTACGATGACAGCACCTAGCACGTGTTACGTGTAATACTCAGTCACTTAGGTGTGTTATTTAATTTATTAATTTTACCTTTTGGCCAGCAATAATTTATAATTATTAACTATCATTTATTTTAAGTTTGCTAAGGCAATTTACAGTATCTCTAATCCTCAAACCAACCTTCTGATACAGGTACTACCATTACCCCTAATTTTCCATAGGAAACAATCAACACTTGGTAAATTGAAAGCCCAAGTTCACCCAGCTAGTGAGGGAACAGAGCCTGGATTCAGATTAATGTCTGCCTGGCTCTTAGGCTCTTGAACTTCCCACAACCTGTGATTACAGTGATTGAAATTGTTTTCATTCAAACAGCATGATGCCTTTTTTTCTTTTTGGTAAACAAAGCAATACTAATAAGCAAATATAATATACTTTAATTCTGTTAAATACACTGTAAAATAAAGTAATAGATTTTGTACTATTATTTGGCCATGAAAGTCAATGCAGATGAAACAGTATCATTCCACTCTTTTAACCTTGACCTACTCTAAGAGGTTACAAGTGTTTCATCTTGTTAAAAATTTAGGTATATCTGAGAAGACAAAAAGTCCTCTGAGTCCTCCAGGCTTCTGCTGGGTAGAAACCACGTCATGATTGTCTCCTTCTGAGCTCCCGCCTTACAAATTAGGGAATTCGATAGCCTATCAAAAATCGTTGCTGTTTTAAATTGGCCTGTGGTATTCCGTGTTGAAAATAAAATAGAAAACTTATGTTATCTGGTAAAAGTTTGGAAGCAGCTTAATGCCAGTGGATGTCTTTTGATGATCTGATTTATATGTTTTGGGGTCTTTGTTTCCTGTTTCTACTTCTGATTTTGGATGATAAAAATGATAGTCTGGTTTCAATTTAGGGTTGTTATTCACTGAAACGTTGTAGAGAAGAGAAGAAAAAAATCCAAGTAGATGTATCTCATTTGGTAGATAATCCTCATTAATGAAGAAGATTCATTTTGGACCAAGGATTAGTAAGTGATTCCAAAGAAGAAGGAAAGACTGATAGAAATCAAGCAGTCTTCATCACAAAGTTTCTTTATTATTATTATAATAAGGAAGTCTGGAATAGCAGTAAGCATTAGAAACTTAATGATAGTCTTGTGAGTTAGGAATATTTATTTATCCTATCTGCAACTTTTAGGTCTTAAAATCATAGGCTCTGAGATCACTTTTTTAAATACATGTTATGTTTGAGACTATGGTATGTGATAAGTCTCACTAACAAGGTAGAATTGTGGAGGTGAAACTGAAATCCTGTAGAATAATAAAGGGAAGAAAAATAATAAAATGAATACATTTTTCAAGCCTGATACAGTTTCAGGCTGCACTGGAAAAACTTAATATTAAATTAGAATTTATGTGTCTGCTTTCATCTAAAGAGCAAACCACATGGTAGAGCTCTTATCTTTTATCCACATTTTTGCCTTATCCTAATATTAACCACAAGCAAGTGAATTTGGGAGCAGAGCAGTTTTTTGCATTCCTTTATGAAACCAGCTGAATTGTATGTAAGAAAATTATCTCCCATAATCTGCTTTGAATTATTAGATAATTCTTCAGGTCTAATATCACAAGTTCCAGAGTATCTGCCTACTTACTTCTGTCTAGTTTTGAAAAGTCATACAGAACTTTTTAAAATGCAAAGTTGGGAATTAAGAGGACTAACGTAGCATCTTATTGGTCCCTTGAGGTATATCTTTGTAAAGATTTGATTATATTATTTTCTACCAAAACTGTATTTATTTGCCATGACGAATGTTTGACCCAGCAAAAAGCATTTGATACTAATAACTCTTCTGCTGAAATGCCTTAGCACCCTAACTATGAAGAGATTACCCACTAAATCATGTAATTATTCATAACCTATTCACAGTATTTAAATATGATTAGTTAATTTAAAAATCTAAATAGAATGAATAAATGAAGCCTGAAGATTTATTTTAGAAAGTTCCCTCTGTTTTGTGCATCTGGCAGCACATATACCAAGAGCCATTAGCTTCTTAGAGCTCTTCTTATGGCTGTAATTACTGTTATTTCTGAGCAACTCATTTCAGCCTTCTATATTTCAGGTTCCCAATCTGAAAAATGGTGTATGCCCCATAAAAATTGATAGTTTAGGATGTATATATTAAAATTTAATATGAAAAGTAGAAAATATCATTTAGACTTGCCAAAAAAAAGTGCTCTGAGGAGCAAGATGGTGATGAGATTCTTATTCTGGCAACATTGAAGCCTAATCTGAAGGTAGTAAGTAAAGAAGTAACATGATAAAAGCAGTATTTGAGAAAAAGCTATGACTTTTTCCAAGCGTGGATAAATGCTTGGAAAGTGAAAAGGATGAGTAGGTATAGAATTCAGGAACTGAAGAAAGTATCTCGGAATCACAGTGACTATATCTGAACAAAAATACTGTTGAGAAAAAATGAAAAGGAAAGGAGCTGTTCGAAGAACTTTCCATGGACTTACGACTGTAGACTCCCCAGGTCTTAGACAAAAGGGCAAAGGAAACAAAAGCTGGTTTTGATGGTTCAAACCTAGGTCCCCTAGGAAGGACGATAACATTTATGGAAAAACCAGTTCCAGGAGAAAGGTGTGTTCTGCTAGAGACAGGAGTTTGACCAAAGCTGGCACAAATAACTCTGGAAATGCCCAAGCAGGATTTGGAAATGGAATCCTGGAAATTAGGAAAGAAATCTGGGCTGGTGACAGAGGCGTGGAATTAAGTCATAACTGAAGGTATTAAAAGTGATATAGGCCTCCAAAGTTGTTGATACCAGAAAATTGAGGACTGATCCTTAAAATTAACCTATCCTGATGATGCTAGAGATGAAGGACCAGCAGGTGAGGGAGGGGGACGGTGATCAGGGACAGGGCACAAGGACCAGGATTACGTAGCAGTTCAGGCAACAGTTAAAAATATTTGCACCAAGTGCAGAAAAATTAGTGGGAGATATGACTGGCCAGAAAATGAAATTTTAGGACCATGACTTTGGTTATCAGCTATAAGATTGTTGATAAGAGGTGAATAGCAAAAAATGTATTTTATTTTTACCACAGCACATAAAGAAAATTGAATTCCTTGAAAAAAGCAAAAAATAAGTAAAATTCAGAGTACCTCAATTTTAATATCACATTTTTATTGTATATATTAATTTTATTTATATGTATTCATTTAAAATATTCACAGAATATCTTTTATGTGTATTCATTGATGAACAAAACACGTGGTCTCCGCCTTTGTTAGACTTAAAGTCAAGTGGAACAAGAATTTTAAACACGCTGGTTATACAGAGGATTCGGAAGTTTAGGGGAGGAAGCAGAAATTGGCATGAAATATTTGATAACTAAAGGAAGAACATGGGGGACATCTTTCTTTTCTTCTTCTGAAAAAGCAAAGAAAAATGCTTTTATATATTTTGTTGCTTTAGAAGGTATGGCCATGTAAGAAAACCATATATTTTTTCCTAGGAAATTATATTCAAGAGTGGATATCAGTTTGTTAGTTAGAACTTATCTTTTTATAATAACTGAGTGTGCATAATGGAATTAGGGAAGAGGAAAAGAAGAGGTAAAAAGAAAGGTATTCAATATCTTGTAAAAGACTCCAGTTTCTTCTTAGGCTTTTGTTAATTATCTTCCTAGTTTATCATTGATTTTTTTTCAGTTGCCTAGTATTTTATGTCTGATTTAAAAGCCAAATAATTTTTATCACTATAAATTTATTCTTTTTACTTTGTACCCTTTGTAGTGCATATAATTGCTTGTTTCATTATGCTTACACCTTAAGAAAGAAAGAAAGAAATATTATATCTAGTATATCATTAAAACTGAAACATGTCTGAGCATTTATTAGGCAGTGGGATATGATTCCCATCATATTTACGGCTGTTGACATTTTGGGGCCTTGACTATCAAGGTATCTGATTAGCCATCATATTTTAAATTATTTTCAAGTTCAGCCTATCATATTTGGTTACAATAATTAAAATCCTTTTAAGTCACTAATTGAAATGATGAAATAACATAGAAATCAAAAGTACTGCCTTCTCTTCGTAGTGTACTACCATGACTTTGGGAAAAAAATGCTTCTTAATGATCTGGCATAATTTTCACACTACATGGAAGCTCAGACTTTGAAGAATAAACTAAATATTAAAAAAAAAAACCAGCCATATCCCTGTGGCTAATTGGTTGAATAATGTCCACCACTGGCCAGAATACTATGCTCACAGTAAGATAATACTCCAGATTTTGTACTGTATTTTCATATGTAGTATTATATACAAATATGACCTATGATATTTTTCGCCATTTTAAAATTATATATAATTGATCAATAATTATATAATTAATTAATAATTTTATAGTGTTAGACTCTTCAACTTAGTGATGACAGCCAGCTTACACTAAACATTAGCTATTGAATATCTAAGCTTAAATATATTTATAAAATTTATTTGACGAGGCAAACCATATTGCATAATGTCAAGGGAAATAAGCATTGTGGCTCTATAAACCTTAATGCATTTTTTTTTCCAAAATATTAAGGGGGTGCAAATGCCTTTGGTTACATGGATCGCTTTTGTAAATGCTTGAGTCACAGCTGTAAGTGTAATGCATTCTTTATTTGAAAAGGATTGAAATAGAGAGCTCTGTCAATGAAGGCAAAGATATTGTATCTATGTATGTCTCTATATTTTAGAAAAACTTCACTTCTCCAAACAAGGTTGAGATAGTTGGTGTGTGAAATCGGCATTCTCCATAGAGGGAACGCAGTGGTAGATGTCCCCTTGCTGGAAGGTGACACCGTAAGAAAATAAAATACACCCTTTTCACTTTTCTGGCACAGCGTTCATGGTTCTCTTCCTAATAAAGCATTTGTAGCTTCAGGTTCTCAACTAGGAGATTGTGCTTTGATAAGAATCATTAATAACAGGAGCACTGGTGTTCAAAATTTGTAAAACATTTTCTTTAGAGTGATTGATCTCGAGTGGGAGGCTTAAAGGCTATATAAAAAGTTCAACAAATGCCCACACAATTTAAATGTTAAAAGTATTTTGCTATGAGATAGCCTATTTTCACTCTTCTAAAAATCTATTGTTTCCTCTTTATTCTTCTCTCATGAGAAGTTATAAAAAAGTGTTCTCTCTTTTTTTTCAAAACTTTATAGAAATAGAAATCTTTTCATTTTTATTTTTATTTATTTGTTTATTTATTTATTTTTGAGACAGGGTCTTGCCCTGTTGCCTGAGCTGGAGTGCGGTGGTGCCATCATAGCTCACAGCAACCTCAAAGTCCTGGGCTCAAGTCATTTTCCTGCCTCAGCCTCCTGAGTAGCTGGGACTGTGCACTTGTGCTACCATGCATGGCTAATTTCTTTTGTTTTTTGTAGAGGTGATATCTCCCTATGTTGCCCAGCCTGGTCTTGAACTCCTGGCCTGAAGCGATCTCCCTCCCTGGCCTCCCAAAGCGCTAAGATTACAGTCATGAGCCACCACACCCAGCCAGAAATCTTAATTCTGCTTTGTGAGCCCATCTTTTGGGGGATGTTCCATTTTCTGAAAGTAAAGCCAGCAGGATCCTGGCTGCTGGGGTTCTCTCCTAAGTGGATTTTCCATCATCTGGGGGCCCTTTAGCCTGGTTAGCACAAAACACAAGTGAGGCCCCATCTCAGGGTAGCTTGATGCTCCCCAAGGTCACATAATAAGTCTTTTAATTTACAGAGAGCAATTTAACTATTAGAAGAACTGGAATATTCCTAACTGCACAGATATTTTCTTCTTAATAACGAGCATTTTTGAATTCTTAGTACATATGAAAGCTGTGCTAAGTCTGTTAGCAGACAGCACAGTGCCTGGTACATGTGTGTGTTGAATGTGGAGAATGAATGAGCGTGTTACTTATTTAATTTTTCTTCCCACCTCTGCAGTAGGTCAGTCAGCTGGCACTCCTGGCTCTGGGTCACCTCCAGCTCATGACCTTGGGCAAATAGCTCAAGGTTTCTGCTCCTTAGAGTTGTCCTCTGTAAAATGGAGACTGACAGTGTCATCTTCATGTGGTTATTGTGAGGATTCTGTGAAATAGTGCGAATAAAGCATTAGGACATTGCTCGTTATCTGGATGAGGAAGGGAGCCTTCAAGAGGCCACGTCTTTGCCAGGGCAGCCCAGGTCGCGGGGAGAGCTGGGACTCAAACCTGGGTCCGTGATTCCAGAGCACAGGCTCTCCACCACTGTGCTGCGCTGGCCCTCACGTGCCTGTTGAGTTATAGGTCTTAAAAGAAGCGGACGAGCCAAGTATTTATGACCCGAAGCCTTGCAGTGGGGCCAGCACACGCAAGGCCATTGGCCCCTGGACAGGAATCGCTGAGTGATTTCACAGGCTTCCCGCAGCTCCTCTTCTTCACCGTGCCTCTGTGCCTGACCAAGGCGTTTGGCTGGTACATCTCTTTCTCCTAATAAGATAAGAATACAGTTAGAAGGTGTTCAAGTCTCATGACCTGGGAACCATTCTGCCTTTGGAAGTTGCGTGTGCATTGATCACTGGCCAGAACCTAATGATCATTTCCCTGTTTCTCCTTCTTGGGCAAAACCTCACTGTGTTGCCCGGGCAGTCAACACTCCCCGCCTGGGTCGCGAATAGCACCAACAGACCTTTGAGTGACTTCGTTTCAGATGAGCCCAGGCCATTCTCCACTGCCAGGAGAAGGAGTTGGTTCTCACTGTGCCGTCTAGTGACGCTCAATTAACTTTATCTGGAGTACAGCACGTGGCACAACCAAACATATTTTGCTGTGTTTGTCCATTTCGTCTCTTCAGTTTTATAAGTTCAGAGATAACATTTAAATAGCATTGTAGTATTTCATAAATTTCTAAGTCCATAGGGGTCAAGAGTTAAGTTCTAGTCTGAACGCATTCTTCCAGCGCTTAGCATATGTGCACAATTAGGTCCTTAATAAATATCTTTTTAAACTGTTATATCCTCATCCATATCCAGAGCAAATCTCTGATACATTAAGCATCCAGGCATTATGATTGCTTCCCTGTTAGATAATAAATTTACATTATTAACTTGACGTGTATTATTGCATTCCATTTTGTTTTTATTTTCTGTTGTCAGTTTATAAAATTGATGTTTCTGTCATGATAAAGGGGTTGATCCAAGTAGGATTTCACGGACTGTTAGTTTCTCCTATGGTAATAATAAGGCACTGAAATGTCCTTTGTAAAGCATGCGCTGAATATGTGACAGTTTCCTGAAAAATCAACGGAAGGAACCTAATCTACTGTAAAATCCTTCATTCTCACCCAAGTTAGAATTCTGCTTATAGTCAATTTCTGTGACTCTACCAAGAAATTGTTAAACAGATGGAACGCAACATCTTAGGAGAACAAAAGTACATAGAATCAGATTAGAGTTTGGAAATTAAAGTAACTTTTAACTAACTAGAAAGTAACCAAATGATGACAGTAATTGGACCTTTAGAAGTAGTCTGTACATTTTTATAAAACGTAACATTCAGTTATGTTTTATGACGAGAGGTAGAAAAAAAAAACATAGTCTAGGCTCTACTGGTCTTCCTTAAAATCTTTCACAGCAGAGACTTTATTTTAAAAAATTGTGTTTTAAAGGATCTTCTGTTGGTTTCAAAATGGGACATAAGACAGAATAGCTTTGTGCCAAATATCACACCATTCATTGCAGACTCTGTGACATGCTGAGATTTTAGTTAAGTTAAAAGACATATGGAAGAAATTCAGAAGGTGTGGTTTGGAGTGGTTTGGAGTGAGTAGCCATTAGGCCCCAATTTTATCACCTATGGGCGGGGGGGTAATATAGTAGTTAGAATCCAAATTAGAAAGGTGTTCTAAACATGTTAGGTTATAATCCTCAAAAAGATGGATTTTTACAGGGATTTTTTTTTTATTTCTTGTCCTGGGTGTGTTTCCTCTATCTATAAGAGGAACTCATGTAGGTGAACATAATGCTGGCAAAGGACAGCAGGTAACAATCTCTTTGGATTCAGTTTAACCTCAACCGTATGTGGATGAGCAATGTAGGATTCCCACGTCGATGACCTGTCAGGATCTTCCAACATCTGTCAGCTCTGGAAACTGAGTCATCTAATTCTTGAGAGAACTGCAGCCCTCAGGCAGGGGTTACCCAGCAACATTTCAAGGGGGGTGTAACGGGAATCCACTTTCCCATCCTCACCTTTTCTAGAAGTGAGCAGCTGAGAAGCCACCTCAGCTGGAGGCTGGAGGCCTTACTGCAGCTTCTCCTTTCCCACCTGCTCTTTTCACTTGTCCCGTTTCCATTGTAACCCAAAGCACAGGTCTCCCTAGACATAATCACTGTCAACATTGCTTTGAGATGCAAAACTCTCTGGTAAGAGACATTGGAAAAACAGAGTATCTAGAAAATCTCCTTAATCAAGGTAGTGGAATTTCCTTCCCATCTCTATCGTTAAGAGATACATTTGAATGAAATTTCATTTCTATGCATTTTAATATGTATAAACATTTACCATATATTCGTGTTCTCTAGCTCAATTATGAACTACTAATAAATTGTGATATTCATTCCAAAGGAATTTTTGAACACTTAGGACCTATCATCTCTGGAAACTTTCAAAAATAGATTTAATTGAAATTTATTAAACATAATTCGACAGCAAGTAGTAATAAAAAGATTTTATTTATTTATTTTTATTTTTATTTTTTTTTGAGATAGGGTCTCATTCTGTTGCCCGGGCTAGAGTGCCATGGCATCAGCCTAGCTCACTGCTAAAAAGATTTTAAAACATAGTCTAGGCTATACTGGTGATAAAAAGATTTTAAAGTTTAAATTTATAATGCATTAGAGTAACATTAGGGAAATTGAAATGGAAATACAATTTCAAAGAAAAAAGGACTAATAGATGATTTCTAAATACCAATGAAGACCTTGTTAATGGATTTTTCTTTCAATGGAAGATAGTGGGACTCAAATTGCTGAGATATTTATATGCCATTGGAGTAATATAGCCAATATTCGTTTTTAAGTGATAATGTTTACAATATTATTTGCAGCTATTGAAACTTGGAGGTGGGAATAGCACTCTTTGGGGATATTCTTTTGTGGTGCATGCGTAAACGTTGCAAAGGCTGCAGTTGTGAGGCCATTTCCATTAGAGGAAACACCATTACCTGTTGCTTATGGTGCTTTCCCTGAATCCAGGACTCCAGTGCCTGGTGGCGTAGGTGAAGCTCTTGTCATAACTCACAGCCAAGGGCAAAACTGGGGGGATGTCTGAGTAGCTTCTGGGTAGCAGCATCCCTTTTGGGACATAGAAGCTCAGTGTTTGTTATTGTTAAATTAGGTCAGGAAAGAAAGAACAAGGAGATAAGGTTTAGGGATTATAGCCGTGGTTTACCTCGAATTTGGGGAAATGCATGCTCCCAAATAAGACAGTCTTTTTAGTCATAGTTTTCATCATCATCTGTAAAAAGTTATAAGGACCAATTACCCAAGTTTTTTAGAGGCATCTGGAGTCATATTCTGTCTTTTGTATTATTTCTCTCTTATATTTCAGAGGTGCTGATTTTGGATGGAAACCAAACCCATTTTTGTCTTGAATATAACACAACAAAAGATATTTCTTATCTTAACACCTTATGCTTCATTCTATCAGTAGCCTTTATTCACATTCAGTTCTTGCTGTATTTCACAAAAAAATACACAGTTACAGTTTAGCTCTGGGAATGTCCTGCTTCTCTTCCCACCCTACCCTCGCCTCAGTGCACCCAGACTGCACTCACACCAGACTTCTCACCCATCATCTGAACACACCATAGACTCCTGCTGCCTCGACATGCTTAAAAATTCCCTATGGAGAATATCATTCTTCCTACTCTTTGATGCTTATATATCCTTCAAGATCCTTAACTATGAAAATTTCATTGAAAATTTGTCTTATGCCTCCAAGCAATTAGCAGTTGTCCTCCAGGGGAAAAATGGCCCCGGTTTGTAACATTTGCAGATTTCCGTGGTATAAATTCCCACCCCCCAGCTGATTTCAAGCTACCACCTTGAAGTTACCGAATGTGAAGTTAAGAAGGATACACTCGGTGGGTGTCAGCTCGTCAGCTGACAGAAGCCAGCTACAATATACCTCTGCTACTTCCTCTATAATATTTTTTGTCACATATTGTAGTCATTCACGTGACCTCCTAAGGCAGAGACGATGCCTTACTCCTACTTCTGTTGCTAGCACGTGGCAGGCTATATAGCACAGAAGTCATATGAATACTGGATGAATGAATGAATGATTCGGATAATTATTTGTATTCTACTTAGTACTTTCTGTACACCCCTAATTCAGTTAAAACTGAGGCATGTAGTAGTAGCTCAGTGGTGGTAACTGAGCCAGGTGGCAGGGCCAGCGTCTGTACTGTACAGCACATATCCCTGCAGAGTCTCTCTTCGCCCGAGCACTTGGCCCCTCCTCTGTGTGGCATAGCTGCCTTTTTCTAGTTCTTTCTGAGGCTAAAATCCACCCTGTTGGGGATACAGCACTCCCTTAACTGGCCAGCTGGCCACTTGGCATAGATACCTTTAAATGTCATGAGAGGCCAGGCGCGGTGGCTCACGCCTGTAATCCTAGCACTCTGGGAGGCCGAGGCGGGAGGATCATTTGAGCTCAGGAGTTCGAGACCAGCCTGAGCAAGAGCGAGACCTCGTTTCTACTAAAAAAATAGAAAGAAATTATATGGACAACTAAAAATATACATAGAAAAAATTATCCAGGGATGGTGGTGCATGCCTGTAGTCCCACCTACTCGGGAGGCTGAGGCAGGAGGATCGCTTGAGCCCAGGAGTTTGAGGCTGCTGTGAGCTAGGCTGATGCCACGGCACTCTAGCCCAGGCAACAGAGTGAGGCTCTGTCTCAAAAAAATAAAATAAAATAAATAATGTCACGAGAAGTCAGCAAGATGCCAAGTTCAGGGCAGGCAGAACACATGTTAAAAGCAAATCTTTAAAAATTCCCTTAGTCTGTATACTGGCCTTTCCCACTTGGAGGAAACTGAGCATGCAGGGTTGCTTAGATCCTGGAAATGGTAGCCTGGCACCCCAGGCATAAAAGAAGATCTCACCTTAAAAAGTTGAAAAGAGAGGCCAAAAAAAGAAGTGGTCATTATTTGAATGGAAACATAAAATGAAATTTTACTTAAAATGATTTTTTAAGGATACATCATAAAATACTGCTTTTCAGCTTGGGACTTCCATGTTGAAATAAGTGATTATAGTATTTTCAATGAAAAATAGTTAGCACAATTTCCATGTAAAAGATATTTTGTGTGTCTTCATTATTTAATATGCTGGATTTTAATTTGAGCTACTGTGGTACATTTCCACAATTTACACAGAACAGTAACCAAGAATGTTTAATATGACATCATATTTGCATGTTGTAGCTAGTAAAATTCTGAAAAACATGATGTTGATCTTTCTATTTAATTATGAACTGTGGGGACTTAGAATGGAATGTAAGTTTTGGAAAAAGAGTTTTAATGATCTCTGGCAACTACCAAAAACCAGGAATAACAATACTAAGTACAGTATACCGGGACATTTACATCTGAACTTCATTCTATCCTGCTATTGTTCAGCTCTTTTAAATTCAATTACATATGAATCCAGATAATTTGTTTGTATATTTTAAATCTTTGTAAGATTATAAATGTGTGGCATGACCTAATTTTGATTTTCAGTATCTGGAAAATATTGAAGGTAATTTCCAGGATAAAACATGAGGAAACTAATTTCTAATTTCTCTTCTTACTACCTACGGTCAGGTTATTTGACTTTTTGAGTAAATATATTCTAATTTTATTTTAAAAAGTAATAAAACTTCTTAATTACCTGGATTGAGAAATTTTTAAAAGAGAACACTTTTTCTTAAGAAAAGTACTATAATTATACTGTGATTCACCATTTATTGGGAGCACATCTGTGTATACATGAAGCAGAATATTATGTGCTCTCCAATAATTCATTTGATCTGAAAATACAAGGAATGGTGTGTGGGCTCTGACTATCATAATGTTCATTTTACATTTAAAGTTTAATCTTTATTTGAACATTTTTCTGATCATCCGCTCACACTGAACTAAGAAGCACAGTTCTACGTAATTTATTTCCCTTATTTTCCAACTTAGTGTTCTACATTTTGTTGTTCTGGTTATGGTTTTCACAAGTCCTTTCATGGAATTTCTGTGAGGTTATTCTTATATATTTTTTACTTATTTGAGTTTATATTTTCCCCTTCTCATTTCTCTTAAATATATGCAATTTGATTTCTAGACATTAGCAGTTAGATTTCTAAACAGTCCTTGCTGCGTTTCTTGTTGTGCTTCTAAATATAGTCACCATGTTTGGAGTTTTCCCACATTTGTGTTCTTTGTGGCCATTGGATTGACTTCACAATCTGGCCATTACTGTTTGTTGGAATTGGCCAGAATCTTCTCCCTTACTTAGCGCAACACTATCCCTGAGTTAATCTGGTCAGCTGGGGCAGGGAATATTAAACATAGAGTAATAATAACACAGTGTTAGACTGAAAGGAGCATTGAACTGAATAACTGAAAATATATGTATAGGGAGCCCACCATAAGGAGCCCACTTGTCAACACACAGTAAAAAAAAAAAAAAAAAAAAATGCATTTCTATAGTCTCTTGGTCATGAATCATCTAAAATCCAAGCACAGAGAATTCAGACTTTTAGATGGTTTGTAGGGGAGGATTTGTTGTATAAAGAATCTTAATTACAAATCGTGGATAATAAACACTGTTACAGGCTCAGAATAAGGTGTGAGGCAGGGATCCTACACACACCTCACTTTCTCCTCCCGTGTTCTGGACAGTGGAGTAGTACCTCAAAGTATGTAGCGACTGAGAACCCATGGTTTTGCCTGATGACCAGAAGGAGCAGAGTAGAGGGTAGCTTTCTCCCACAGGGATATAAGTTTACTCCACCCACTTGTAGGCAGAACAGCTGACAGTGGTAAGTCCTGCCCAATGGCTGTGTAGGGAGGTGGCTGCCATGGTACGATCGCCACAAGAGAGGAAAGAATGGACAAAAATGGGGGCTGCTTTGGAGTCAGAGGGAAGGCAGGAGAAAGCCGCTTCCTGGCTTGTGCACACACTCTGGGGGGCACTGTGGGACGGGCATGCACCAGCATCACCTGGGAAAATAACCCAGCCGGGCAGAGAAAGGGCCCCATTGTGGTTTCCCCTTGTTGGAGTGGAGAGAAGAGCAGAGGCCGTTGGTCCAGCCATTTCAACTATGTGTGTGGCTGCGAGTTTTCTTTCTTGTAGAAATGTCAGGGTGTTGATTCATTGTTTGACCCTTGTCAAGTGATGAAAAAGATTCTAAATTGTATTCATAAAAGCCCCCTAAGGGAAACAGCAGAAATCTTGCCTTCTAAAAATGTCAGAAAACTTGCTCTTATCACAGATTAAAAGACCAAAATGCACACCAGTTATCACTTGTAGACTGTGGTCTCTGAGCAAATTACGTGACTTACACTGTTCATTTGGATTGGAACATTCCTGACATCCTATGGAAGGAGTATTTTGTAGTATATCTATTAGAGGCAGTGGAATAAGAAAGCCAATCTGTTTGCATTAACACTTTCTATAAAGTCCCATAAAACGTATAAAAAGGGTAACTTATCCATTGCACCTTGGATTATAGAAATCTTAAGAAGAGAGGAATTTTTCTGTTTTTTTACTTCTCCAAATATACCTTGGGGGTTGAAGAAAAAATAAAATGGATTCATTAAAGTTCATATAGTATTATTTAAAAACAGGAATAAAAAAGGAAATGTCTGTAGTAACAATAACCTATATAGATTGATATTTTTTAATTTGGAAAATGTAATACGTAGTAAAATTCACCCAGAGAGACTCGTGGAACTTTTTTACACAGCAGTAAAATGCAAACCTCGTGCCGTCATCTCTCGCTACGTCCAATTTGTCAGTTTTCCACGTTTTTCTCTAGGACTCAAGAACCAACCAGAGGATGGAAGAGTATCAAGTGCTAGAACAAATGGTTTATGACCATTAAATAATATAAATGATGTTCCAATGAATATAGGGAATTAAGAGGCCTTCCTGCTTTGATCACTTATAAGGATAACTTTTGAAAAAGCAGTTTCCTACAGTAATCTTCCCAGCATAGCGACTGGAGTAGAGGATGCCAATGACTCACCAACTCTTCTTCCTGATGCCTGTTTTCTTTGTACCAGTAGAAGAGAAGGGAACTCAATTAGCAGAGGATAGGCACCTACCTCTACCTGATCAGTGATTTTGTAGTTATAACTCCTTACCCACCTGCCCCAGGAAAGCTCAGAAGTTGTTCTTTGGAATTGTGGGACCCTCTCACGGGTTGCATCGAGTATCGACGGGTCAAAGGCGTGGGTTTTGAATGGCTCAAATGTTACACTCCACCAAAAATGGCGGGCATGGGCCAGCCATCCAGTCATGTTTGCTGGAAATACGGCAGCCTGAGTGTAGACAGACTTCCCCTGAAGCGTGCAGCATCCTGGCTCCCTGCTGATTGCAAATAGGCATTTAAAATGTGAATTTGAAATCAGGTGTCTCCATTACTTCTAGCTAAAGTGGCATCATAGGTGTTTCCTACGTTTTAAGTCTTGGATAAGAAAATACTCCACCAGTGTCTACCATCTTTACCGTGAACTGTCATGGAACCTTCATTTTTGTGTATTCCTACTATTTCCTCTCCATCTCCCTGTCTTCTGCACAATCATACCCTCTCGCTAAGTAATTCAAGCATAAAGTCCTGGGATATTGAAATCACAAACTTAGGAGAAGGAATGAGATACAACTGGTATTTTCACAGCCTTTTGGCCATCACAATGTCTTACAATCAAAAATCAATTAAAATTATGTTTCAAACACTTGACAACAAATTAGAAGAAATGGTGCACCCTCCACAGAAATAACAAAGTTAAAGTGGATCTTTTTCTCTGCAGGTACCAGTTGTAAATGAGAATGAAGTAGGGGCCCAAATGCAAAACCAAAAACGAAGTAGCTACACGTAGTTAGTAATTTCTAGTCTGAACTGTAACTGAATATTGTGGCTTCATATGTATTGTTTTATATTTGTACTTTTTTCATTATTGATGCTTTGGATTTTAATAAGAAAAATTCCAGTTTTTAATGTCACAGTGATGAGACTGTTTTGAACAATGTATTCTAGAAAGCAATATGCTAACTGAAGTGAATGCCTGTATATATTAAGATAGCCTTAAACCTTTTTCTCTAAGGCCTTAACGGTCAAATAAGTAAAACTTTCAAAAGCACAGGACCATGGTCGGCATGCTGGACTGAGAGGCAAACACTGATGTAGTCAGAGCAGGTATCGATGCCATCAGTGTTCGGCACCGTGTCCTCAGCTGTGTTTATGCTACAAAACTGCAACACTGGAGTCTAGCGAGCTGGTCCTGCTGCTTCATGCAACTCCAAAGGATAAAACAGGATTGGATTAAGTGCAAAAAAAAAAAAAGCATGGATTTTCAAATTTAATTTACAGATAAATCCTTTTATGGGAAAAAAAAACCCTGATTTTGCTTACTGCAATCTATTATATATGTAATCTGTAAACTTACAATTAGATTAAAAAGTCACTGACTTTTTCAGTTTTACATTTTAAAACTGAACTCTTCTGTTTCAAAACGTAGGAGCAACAGCCGCAGCCCGGAAGGAGGTGATACGGAACAAGATCCGAGCCATAGGCAAGATGGCCAGGGTGTTCTCGGTCCTCAGGTGGGTCATTGTTCCTCTGGCTCTGTTTTGAATTTTATTGGGTGTCATTTGATAAATATTTGAATGTTTTAATCTGGAGATTTAAATGTTTTACTGGAAAATATTTGCCTGTCTTCACTTACCATTTTTCCTTTTAAATTAAAAATGAAAGGAGAAAAATTAAACTCAATGAGGACATTGTCACTTCCTCACTCTTTCAGTTAAATTGCAGCCTGGCGAGCTATTTCTGTAGAGAAGCCATCTGCAAATGGGTTGCA
Organism: Varecia variegata; assembly: GCA_028533085.1. Classification (NCBI taxonomy): domain Eukaryota; kingdom Metazoa; phylum Chordata; class Mammalia; order Primates; family Lemuridae; genus Varecia; species Varecia variegata. The sequence continues at coordinate 10,871,753 of CM052454.1, read as the reverse complement.
TCACATTTTATTCCTCTGTTTGCTGCAGGACTTTAAGGCGTTTATTTCACAACAGGCTGAACATCTTGGGAAACAGGAAAAGCTGTTGTAATCCTTTCTGGTTTTCATGCCGGCTCTGTGATAAAAGATGAATTTGTCGGATGCATTTTGCTAGATTTCTAGGAAATGAACATCAGCCTTAAAGCTGTTCAAGTGACTCTCTATTATTTTAATAATTGAGAGAAAAAAAAAGTTACCGAATGTTTCAATTTCCATAGAGTAGTATAGTTTTTAAGTAGATCATGAATCATTCTATTACTATTAAGCATGGATTTAGAAAACAAATATTTTCTTAAAGGAAATTCACTATACTTCAATTCAGTTATGTATTTCTAGATACTATAAAGTAACTATATTTCTCTTCAAAAGATTAAATTATGGCATGTTTATATGTGAGGAGTATACAGTCGGCTGAACTACACACATTGACAAGGGAAAATGGGAACACCTTGGGAAGTATCACATCTACAATGGTGTAATTTAACAATCTAATTGTTGCCAAGTTCTGCCTCAGCTCTTTCTCATGGAGTAACTACACTGGCTCTTTTGAGTTCTCCTCTTGCTATTTCTATCCTACTCCTGGTGCCGTCACCGAAGAGTAACTAAATGGCTGGATGCAGAAAGCAGGGAGCCATGAGAAGGATGAAAGCATCACCCTCCTTCCTCAGAGACCCCCATGAAAGTTAGGGTGCCTGGCCGGGTGCGGTGGCTCACGCCTGTAATCCTAGCACTCTGGGAGGCCGAGGTGGGCGGATTGTTTGAGTCAGGAGTTTGAGACCAGCCTGAGCAAGTGCAAAACCCCGTCTCTACTAAAAATAGAAAGAAATTATCTGGCCAACTAAAAGTATATATAGAAAAAATTAGCCAGGCATGGGGGCGCATGCCTATAGTCCCAGCTACTCTGGAGGCTGAGGCAGGAGGATCGCTTGAGCCCAGGGGTTTGAGGTTGCTGTGAGCTAGGCTGACACCACGGCACTCTAACCAGAGCAACGGAGCGAGACTCTGTCTCAAAAAAAAAAAAAAAAAAAAAGGAAGTCAGAGTCCCCTGTGGTGGCACCGTCAGGACAAGCTGGGGTGGAGCAGCTGCTCCCTGCGGCTGACGAGCGAGGCTGCCTTGGCTCTGTTGCCCCGCATGTCTAACTGCGCTTGCAGGATTTACTCATTCATGCAATAAATAAGTATAATCAAACGTAAAGCATTGATTATGCACCATGAAGAAAAAAAATAAGGCAGTATAGGGGGATAGCAAGTGGGAGATGAGGCACTCATTTTGGTATGTGACCCCCAAAGAACTGAGCCATGCGGGGTGACCTTTGTGAAGAATGGGGTAAGGGAGGTCAAGGCAAAGGGAATGACAGGCGCAAAGATCCCCAAGTAGGAGCAAAAGCAGCAGTTTAAGGACCAGGAAGGAGGCCTGTGCGGCTACAAATGTCCTATGGGGGCAAAGGACTGTATGAAGATCGTAAGCCCAGTAGGTGTCCTGAGTGAAAACTTGCTTATTTATTGTGCATTAGATTTACCAATCAATTCTCTTACTTTCTTGTTCTATCTCAAGTCTCTGGGGGGGGGGGAGGCGTAATAACAGCTCTAGCGTTTCCATGGACTATTCTATGAGAAATGGATTATTTGCACCCAGTGATGATCAGTGACTTAAGATGGCACATATTGGTAGAAAACAAAAACAAAGTATATATCATTGTTTTCCTGTAACAAAGGCATCTGTAGTATATTCACAGAATAGAGAGAGAGCAGAGCCAGAGAAGAGTGAGTTACGCTTAGTAACGATGGAGCATTAAATGTGTACCATAACTGAGTTGGGCAATCCAGATACCAGATCGGAATGAGAGGTATGTAGATAGTAAACTAACCCAAGACAAGGAAGTGTGTGCCGAGGACGTGAGCAGGTGCTCTGCTGTGTCACTGGACAGCAAGGAGTCCTGTCTCGTGCCTGGGCTGTGCGTGGCGAGGTCGGCACTGGAGGAAGACTGGGAGGCCTGAGCTGGGTCAGCAGGTGACCATCGTGCTGAGGGCCTTCCTGGAGGCGGAGAAATCATCAGGAGCACAGCCCCACGGTCCTAAGAGCAGTATCAGTGGCATCCGTTTAAGGGGCACTTGCTAAGGGTCATATGCACTGGACAGCAATCTGCACGGGCAGCTTGCGAGGTCAGGGGGACTTCACTTTGCTCTGAGGAAACTGACACAGAGAGGCTAAGCCGCATGTCCAGACTCGCTCACGTGGCAAGCAGCACGAACGAGAGTCCTCCTTGAAAGTGCACAGTGTAATCCGGCATGAATTCTGAGTAATGCTAGTGGTCTAGTGGTGGATTCTATGCAAAAGGGCTGGACAGTAAAAGACACGAAGGTGAGTGAGGCATCTAGCGAAAAATGAGGCTGAAAATGTATTTAATGTCAGATCTGTGAGTGCCTCGAAAACCATGGTAAAGTGTGTGCAGTTTTGTGTGTAGGCGAGGAGGGGCCAGGGAATGACTTTCGTGGGGTGAGAGGCGTGTTCTGAACCCGTGTTTCACTGCGTACGACGGGAATGTGAAGGCTGGCCAGCAAGATGACTTGCTGGTAACAGAAAAAACATTTAGGGAGCTGCTGAAGTAATTCAAGCGAAAGGTCGTCAGCCCAGGCTATGGGAGGAGAAATGCAAAGGAAGGGACAAACAGCAAGAAATTTGGGAAAACTAGAATTTGGGAAAGTAAAATATAGTAAATCAATGTCAATGGGAGTACAGATTCGGCAGGCATCGTGGCCCAACATGGTTCTTCCATTCTGGAAATTTGCAACATCCTAAGGGAACCAGAAACTGCCTTTCAGCAACACCTGCAGGTGAGGGACAGGCACGTTGCCTGGGATCTGCCGATCAGGTAAACACACGTGAGGCTTCAGTTTCCCAACGAGCATCAGGGGGAGCAGCTGTTTCCTGCTAAAATCAGCCAGCATAGATTTCTGTTGTTTGCTACAAGAGTAGAACTCTTACCTATAAGGCGAGGAGTTACACGAGAGAGGAAGTATTCTAAGAATATTCGATCACAGGTACCAGTGATTGGTAGCATGCTGTCTGTCATCTAAGGAAGAGGACGTAGGAAGATGGGTCTTTTTAAAATACTTTATGGGCTTAAGGCAGCCACGCAGGAGACCTGTCTCTTGGGCTGCGTGTCCTCCCAGCACATGGGGGAGTGTGGGCTGGGGGCTGGTTTTTTAAGGCCCTTGTAGAACCTGCTAAAGATTTAGCCTTTCACCCACAAGGAGAAGAGAAGCCATTAGAGTTTTGGATCGAGCAGTGACAGGATCAGGCGTAGGTATTAGAAGGGTCACCTGGCTGCCTTACTGAGGACAGCTGTGCGAGGAGGGGCTCAGAGGGTGACAAGGATGGAGCAGAGGGACCATTCAGGAGGCTGCTGCACTCCGGGAAAGAGAGGCTGGGGGTGAGCGGGAGAAAGCAGTCCCAGAAAGACCATATTTTGTATGATTGCGTTATACGAGTTCGTTGTATGCAATGTCCGGAAGAAACAAATCTACACCAAGTGGTTAGGGGTTACATAGGCTGAAGGAAATGACAGGCGACTGCTTAATGGGTGCAAAGGTTCTTTGAAAATGTTCTGAAATTGATAGTGGTGATGGTTGAGTTAATACAACTCAGTGAATATACTAAAGACCGTTGATTGAACCATAGACTTTAAACAGGTGGATTGTGTGCTGTAGCCGTCATATCTCAACAAAGCTGTCTCCAAAAGAGAAGAGGTAGTAGGTGAAGTGGTTAGATACTCAACATGTTCTGAGGGTAGATCCCTCAAGATTGGCTGATGAAGTGGATGTGGAATGAGCGATGATAATAGGAGTTACAGGGTGATCCTTTACTCTCAGCTAAAAAATGGAATTGCCAGTTTTTGAGATGAGGACAGATTGAGGAAGCAGCAAGTTTGAGAAGGAGTTCAGGAATTCTGTCTGAGAAATATTAGACACCTTTGTAAACATGTGGAGTGGGTAGTTGTACATAGTAAACATTATATACATGTATTTTAAACATTTTTTGTCTGGTTAGGTAGGATTGCAGTGTCTGCTATTATTTCATGGTTATGTAATCATTAAGATTTATTAATCAAAATGATTAGTAGTATCAAGTAATTAACAGATATAATTGACATGATATACTTAAACTGTAAAACAGTTATACTGTGTAATAAAATAATTTTTTATTAGCAAATCAGGAGGAAAGTGGCTGAAAAATCAAAACTGGAAAATTTTACCAGGGCTTTATTGGTTAATTGCCATTATTTTGCATGTTTTTCATGTAACGTGAAAATTCCTGAATTCCTTAGTTTCTAAAAATCCCCTGAATGGAATTCCTGGTTTCCTAATCCATACATCAGATTTGTTTTTTTAAATCTCTGGTGTGCTTTCTGGTTTTCCCTGTCAAAGTGAATCAGTTCCACTTGCTTGTGCTGAGCGTTGGCTGAAAAACTTCCATTGGCCCCCTCTGTGGCTCACTTTTAACATGTTCATTGGTGTCGTGGAGGATGCACGACAGATACTTTGTACTATGATGCCTGATTATAAAATCAGAATTGTTTCTGTCTTCAGTACTCAGAAGAGACTGAACCTCCACAGTTGCATAGCGTAAACTGTATCGAAGCAGTCATTTAGGTGACATTAACTCTATATAAATGTATTAAAATATGGTCTGTTTAAAAAAAAGATCCAGAGAACCAAGATCGAGGACTCTGAGTTTGTGTGTTTTTTCCTGCAAGACGCTTCTTTTTCACAAGAGGAAATAAAAGTTAATGCCCCCTGTCGTGCCTTGCAGAGAAGAGAGCGAGAGTGTGCTGACGCTGAAAGGCCTGACCCCGACTGGCATGCTGCCCAGCGGAGTGCTTTCCGGAGGGAAGCAGACCCTGCAGAGCGGTAAGCAGGCAGACTGGTACGGCTGTGTGGCTGGGGCATCTCGGCCGGCTGTGTCCCTAGAGCCCTGATTCATTCATTCATTCATTCAAGCTCCGTCTTGGTCTTCAGTTCCTGTCGGCTGGGAGAAGAGCTGAGACCCCAATCAGTTTAATCAGTCATGTCCAACATGGTAGCTGCTTCATTCCCCGGAATGTGGTCTTTACCCCACTTCCCTGCTCCCTCATTTACATATTAATCCACATACTCAGGCCTCGCCATAGGACAGTTGCCTAGGTTGTCTACACGCACAGTAGGATTTGACTACCTTGAGCCATTCAGCTGACAGAAACAATTTTTTATTAAATTTTTAATAAATGTTTGGTTATTTGATTGATTGCACACAAACTAATATATACCCGTAAGTCTAGATTTTAGTGGAGAATGGAAGAAGAACATAAAAAAAGGTGATTTCCTCATCCACCAGAATAGAAATTGGGAGCCACGTGCATCTTTTCTGACTTTTCAATCCAAAACATAAGAAACTAGGCAGAACCACACTTTATTTTTGAAAAAAGAATGATAACATTGCCTTTAAAAGAGAGATTTTGTGTTCAAATGTGTAGCTTTCTAGACCAACGCTGTCCAACAGAACTTTTTGTGCTGATGGAAATTTCTGTATCTGTACAGAAGCCACAAACAACTATTGAGAATTTGAAATATAACTAGTACAACTGAGAAATTAATTTTTTTATTTTATCTAATTTTATTAGATTTGATTTAAATAGCCACATGCAGCCAGTGGCTACCATGTTAGACAGCACAGTTCTGTTACGCCCTTTTACTTCTATTATTGTTGTTATCGATTTTAACTAATATTTTCATTAGAGTACAATTTTTAACAATATCTTATGGAAATTTTGCTATTAGATTAGACTTTATCAGAAAAAAATTAAAACAGAAATATGCATAACATTTTCAGAACGATCTCAGCCTCTTGCTTATTTTCCTATGTCTTTCCCTGAATCTTTTATATTTTCTTTTCTGTCCCTCCCCTTGAACCTAGAAGATTCAGTTATTCTTATGGTTACATTGTTTAGACACACCTCATCTACATGAAGTGCAATGATCAGCTTCATGAATACGCTCTTGCTAGATGATCACATGCTAGCAGCATCCCAGTAATTTTATTTTCAGATGAATGTATTCCAAAACCATTATCTTTGAGTTTTTACAAAAAGACAAACATTTTTGGAAGAGGGTAAGAAAATACATAGTATGGAAGTAAATTCCCCTTTAAATTTATAGCTAGAAATTATTTTAATAACTTTACAAGAACACAGAGGTTTTCCCACCACAGTAAATACGCTCACTAAAACAGTAGTATAAATGGATTGTTTACACACACAAAGGGTACCCTCCACCTCATGGCCTGAAGTCTGCAGTTTCTGATAAGCACATTTGAAGGCGCAGCAAGTGTATTGTCAGCAACTGTGGACCACACTGACTTTGGAAAGATACCTTAATAGTGGGCAGTACATACTTCTAGTGTCTCAGTGCTGGCGTGGTTCCAGATTTTTTCCTTTCCTGTTAAACTTAAGTTACTTGAGTTCTTCCAATTCTTTGTTTCATTTCCAGATTTTTATCTGTCTTTATCTAGGTTATTAAGGTTTTTTTTTTCCTTTTATTTTAAATGCATTGGTTTGTGTTATTCTATGTTGAGCTCACACACACGTAAAAGACTCATGGGCTGGAATCTCATTCGTCCTGAGAATTTGAAAACTCAGTATATATTTTAATCCACCCACCTTAATACAGCTTGAGAATTCATTCAAAGCCCTTCAATTTGTCTAAAAGGGGAAACTACTTAAAGCTTTGCTACTTAGCTCTTCTCCTTGGTGTGGTAACCATTCTCCATTTTTATCATAAAGAATCTAGAATGCACTGTAAGTAAGTTATAATGCACACTGGGCAGTTGCCGTAGTTTTAAAACCTTGAATTATAAGAAAAGTACAAATTAAAGTCAAGGGGTAGAATTTTAATGTTAAAAATTTTGGAGTTACAGAGAAGTCTGGCATTTTAACATGTCATTAACAACTAGCCTTAATAACATAGAAAGACTCATACATCCATAAGGTGAAGATACAGATAGACCCTAACCCTATTATAAAAATTTCTGATAAAGCAGTGGGCTTTTAAAGTTCTGCCTCTGGAATATGCTATTTCAGTATATTTATAGGAAACTTCATATGTAGATATATGAGGTTGCAGTATTTAGGCTGCCTATTCTTTAAAGTGCTGATAGAATTATTACCACTACTGGCTTGTTACCACTTAATGTTTTAAGAATTTCACTTCCAAAAATGACATTCTGCTAAAGAAAAGAAAACTTACTGTAAATTGGGCTGCCTGGCAGAAGTCTAGACTATTATCGTTCCCTTCTGCCTCTCCCTCTGCCCACCCCTCATCTCTAGTTTGTCTTTGACTCACGGATTTTATTTTTCCTTTAAATCTGCAAGCCCCTGCTTTTCTGTTGCATTAGGAACTAGTGCTCCTTAATATTGAATAGTGTGAGTTATTCTGCTGACATTATGGTGCTGCTTAAAAGCTCTGCCATTTTGTCTGGCATTTTTAAACTGTAAACCACCTAGCATAGCAGAGGTTTTACAGTACTCTGTCTAAGTCAAAAGCACATTTTAGATGCACAGAATCTGTTATAATTCAATGCAAGTAAAAGCATTTTTCCTCAGTGTTTTCCTAAAGGGGTTCATTGTTTTGTCCTGGATTTAGTGGGCAAAACCCAACGCAGTTCATTCAGATGAGTGTATCCAGTTCATAAATTAACCTTATTATTTTTGTGGTGTTCCTTTTTTTTATTTCTTTTTAGCATTTCTGTTTTGTTGTCTGTGCCAGAATCCAGCAACTTGCAGGAACATGAGTTCTCTTAGCTCCTTTGATCGTCACTGATGTGTTCTTAGAGTTAAAAATCCTCTGCTCATTTTTCTCATTCATTTTGCACCCTTTCTTCTCTTCAGCTACTGTAGAGGCCATTGAGGCTGATGAAGGTAAATTGGCCAGTCCCCTTTCTGTTGTTCCCGCAACAGATAAGGGCTCTGCTGGGTGTATTCATTTTTTTTTTTTTATTTTTATTTTTTTGCTGTAGCTTGTACAGAGTGTGTGGGTGTTGAGCTAACAGTTGTGGCTCAGTATTAACCAAAATGTTCTTGCTTTAAAGGGGAAAACGTCCTTCTATGGTTGGTTTGTTCGGTTTTTTTTTTTCTTTTCCCTTAAAGCTCATGTTTGACTTTTGTATGCAATGAACCTAGTGCAATCACAGAAACCAAAAGGCTTCTCTATCTCGAATGATGCGGGCTGGGGGTTATGGCAGCCGTTTTGATGACTGGCATATCAGACAATATTCCTTGAGCTGAATCGTGCCCCTCCCTCAAATCACGTTCAGGCAGCGCTGAAAAGGAGAGATTGAAAATAGCTCTATTAATTCTAGTCTTCCAGAAGTTGGTAGCCAAAGGGAAGAAAATAAATGTTCATTTGAATAGTGCTTTGTTGTAGTTCGACATTAATTTATGTCTCTAAAAAGTATTCCACCGTGAGACAGCCATGTATGAGATCAACAGTTCTAGTACTCTCATTAAATTCTCACCTACTGGTACTCGTAGGACAGTTAGCACCAGCGAAATATTACAGAGAGTTCAGAAGTGTCTAGTGGCCGAGAACAAGAATAGTGACTATCAGGTAATCGATCAATTGATTAGTGTCTGCCGTGTGCCAGGCACCGTGCTGGGAGCTGCATTGGAAACCAAGAAGCTCCCACCTCCACCTGCATCCTAGCGCTGCCCGAGGACGGTAGAGTTGACCCTGTAGCAATTGCTTTTTCCTTGAGTGCTTTCTAAATATACGGAGACGAGAGAACTACGTACCCAAATAGTTTTTGCTATTATACATACCCTATCCTCCGGAAATTTCAAAAAGAATAATTTGAAGTTCCCCTTTAAAACAAAATTCTTCAGTTGTATTTTGTTCTTGCAAGATAACTTTTTGTTTTTTCCCAAAAACGTGTGCATATGGTCCTTTGGTATGATGTAAAAAAGTGCCACTTTAGACTCTGGCAATTGGTACGTGATTTGGATATGGTAGGGAAACGAGAGCCCTGTAAGAGCAAATACAACTGCTTCCTAAATAGCAGTGGCCAAACTGCTATTTATGTGGGAATTCTCTATTCCTCTTGGCAAATTCTAATCTGCAGTGTGCATTCTTGTTGATAGTTTGGCTGTTTTCTGTGGTTTCTGTGACTCTGTGTTGTGTTCAGTATACTACCAATGTAAATTGCTAATGCCCATTGTCTGACCAGCAACTACAGCAGAGCACGCTCTTCCATACAAGGATGGACACAAATGCCTAGAAACGGAGCCCCATTCCAGAATCTGCCATTCCAGCTCGATTGCTCATTGCTACGCTCCCACCCTATTGGCTTTTAAAACCTAGAGATTCCACTTTTACCATTTAAATTACTAAAACCGCTTCATAAACTATAATGATGACAAACTTTTTATATTTGCTAATTATAATGAAATTATATTCACAGTAGTCTAGAAAAAGAGTAGAGTACACCTCTGTGCCACTTTTTTGTCCCTCAAAATAATGGAGTTAGTTTTCAGGGTGGGTGCTCATCAGACAGCTCTATGATGTTGCAATTTGTTACTGAATTAGAGAAGAATTAAGAAGCTTTGCTTTGGGCCTTGGTCTTTCCCCATTTCCTCATCTTCTTCCTCCCACAGTTGACTAATCACCATTCTGCTAACCTCTAAAATGCAGACGCGGGGAAAATCTATTTCTCATTGTTGAATGAGTTTCGAAACAACCGTGTTGTGTATATCTTTTGAGACTCTCCTCCACACTAATGAAGGCACTGCACGTTGCTGTAGGAGTGGCTGGCAAAGTTTCACCTTGAAACTGCTTTCCTTTTTTTCCCCAAACAAGGTGGGGAGGATAAAGGCGCCATGAAATTGTCCCAAATTGGCCATGGCGACGCAGTCCAGTTCAGCATTGGTGATTGGCCCATAAATACCTGGCTTGCACTTCGCAGGGACTAAAGCAAACTGATGTCGTTGGGTCCCCGTTTATGTGTTCCATCGGCAGCTCGCCAGCTGGTGACGCACTGAAGAAGTCATGAAGTTTGTGCACAGATGCGTATCTCTGTAGCACACTAAGGATTACGTTAAAAAAAATATATCAAGTATCACTGCTCCCACTTTGAGAAATCCACATTTTAATTGACTAGGAACCAAACCAGTCCAATTCATTTTTGCTAAAATTTGGGAAAGGCGTTCCTTAACCATCCCTCACGTCTTTACCGATGCACGAACGATGCGTCTTTCCTTGATGGGACCAACTGTACATCCAGTTTGACCTGTTCGCTGCAGAAGGGCAGACAGTGCTTTCCTACTCAGCGACCTGATCTTGATTTTTCTGAGTTTCTCTTAACTTGTCACTCACTCCATGCACTTCCAAAGTTGAGGGGGGAAACAGGAGTTTATAATTCCTTTTTTTTTTTTTTATGCCACCATTGAGTTGTTTGCTGAGAAGGTCTTTCTGGGATTCTGAGATGGCACGGGAATTGCCCTGTTAATTGCCTTATTCTAGCTCGTTCTAGCTTCGGCTTTGAGTCCTTTACTAGATTTTTAGGCATAAAAGACGCAGTGATTCTAGCACAATGAAGAGTAAAAGTAGGCACATACTGCAGCCTGTCTAGGTGAAGGCGTTTGGTGCGTAATCGTGCTAACCGTGTGGCCCATGGATGCTGGTCCTAGAGGCCTGTCCCTGGAAGCCACTTTCCTCTTTCCATCCCCACTTTGGATCGTTTTCAAACTAAACTTTTCACGGAGATGAGAGACATGCTCACATCCTAATAACTTCAAGAGGACATTTTGATTGGCAAGAGACATTGGCTGTTTTCAAACCTTTCGGTTCCTCCAAGTATGGTAAGGAGTCTGTCGTGTGGTGTTCAGGTCCCGTCACTCTGTCCCCTCCACTAAAGGGTTCCCTCCCACCGCGAAACCTCTAGTAGCACCTGCTGCAGCAGCTGTGCTCTCTCTGCCTTTGGCTAATCCTGTTTCTTCTTTTTTAATGATTTTCTGTGTAGCCATCAAAGGATTTTCTCCACAACATAAGATCACTAGCTTCGAGGAGGCCAAGGGCTTGGACCGAATCAACGAGAGGATGCCTCCTCGCAGAGACGCCCTGCCCTCCGACGCCAACCTGAACTCCATCAACAAGGCCCTGGAGCCCAACGGCACGGACAGCAACGGCAGCAACAGCAGCAATATCCAGTGACCACTCCCTGTTCACTTGCTTTGTTTTTTCTTTTTTTTGAGCTGCAGGGTGTGGTGGGAGGGCTGCGTGTCAGCAGTTGGGTGTTCTTGCCTCTCTGACGGTGGCTCGTTTGCTCTGGGGGCCAGGAATTGGATCCAGTTTACACTATCGTTTAAAAAAAACAGAGGGAGAAAGAGAATAAACTATATTTTGGTGGGGGTGGTGCTTAAACACCTCTTTGGGGTATGCCTTTTAAAAATGCTTATAGGGAAAAAAAAATTTTAAAAAAGAAAGCTAATGCTAGTCTAGACTGCAATGTTAGGGGAATGAACACGTTTTCCTACTGCATTGGGGACTTCTAGATAGATAGGTTAATGACAGGCCTTTTATTCTGTTACTGGACGTGAGAACTTTGTCTAATTTCTTACTCTATTGTACGTTTACAGTTGCAGCACTAAAAATGGATGACATCAAACATTTTTAACAAAATGATGTACAAACTAAATAAGGACTATTTATTGATAATGTTTTGCTACTCTTGTCAGACAATGGCTATAAACTGAATTAGGCAGTCTTAAAAAAAAAAAAACAGAAAAAGAAAAAAAAAAAAGAATGTTGCAAATTTGTTAAAAATGCCAAAAAAGGACAGTTTAATTTTGTACAGATTATGCTTTACCTCAGGTTTCTTTAGTGTGCTTGAATGCCCTTCTTTCCATATAACACTTATCTTATTAATTTGGCAATGACTATCTTTAAGTTTAAAAAAAAAAACTGGAATAATTACATCTATCTTTTTTTGCTGTTTATATTTAGGGGTTTTTGTTGATAAATCAAGTCTTGGTTGTGGCTTGCTGAATTAAATATTTATGAGTGGTGCATTTTTAAGTCTAGTGAACAAGACACCATATTAAGTGATAAAGCATCTATATTCTGTAAAAAAAAAAAAAAATCTGCCTATGCATGTTTTTTAAGGAAAAAAAAAAACGGCTGTATCGGCCTCTATGGGACTGCACTGCGCTTAGTGGTCTGACATATACTGGAAATGTATGTATACTGGCGTCCTTTATATTCTCTAAGATGCTTAATGCCTTTGAAATTTTGTAATCAAAAAAAGCTTTGAAAAAATCTAAAGGGGAGAGTATTCTTAAAAGTTTTTAACATAAGCTTGTCAGTGCACATATAGATAGTTAGCATGTTTAGCAAACCTTGTGAAATTTAAATAAGTTTGTAGTTACATGTGAAACTCTAAATGCATGGTAACTGTTAACGTCATCACAATTTAGTTATTTCGTTCTGTTCTGTCATGTGCCACCAAACATGTACTTTTTTCACTTTTTTCCCCTTTGTATATCAGTTACGGGTTACAACTGGTTCATTCTGAAAACAACAACAACAAAAGTCCATTCATATTTTTTAAGAATTGTATAAGTGCCCAAGTAATTCACTACAGCCTAAAGCCTTGCCTTTGTAATTTGACTTCTGAAATGTTGGCAATCGAAGCATGCACTTGTAACATTGAAAAAGAAAAAGCATTTTATATTACTACTCAATAAAATGTGCATGAACTTACAGAACTCTCATCCTTCCACCGAGTCTGCCGAAGGGATTCACGTGCACAGCCACCACGCGTCTTCGAGGTGCTGGCCCACGCCACACGTCACAGGCTGGCTTGACAGCTTCTCGCTAAGGGCCTTGTGATCTGAGGGGTGGTGCCTCCTTCCACCGTAAGAATCCTGGTGGATTTGTGTCTCAAATCAGAGAAGTCTATTTATAGAGCAAATGCCATCTTCTGGCTCCCACCAAAGTGGCAGCCAGAAACGAAACCAGAGCATTCCTTTTTATTGAAAAAAAAAAAAAAAACAACAACTTGTTATCAGGTTGTTTCAGTTGTATTGGACGCCCTGTCTGCTAAAGCAAAAAGAATTAGGCTACTAAGTGCATTTTCATCACAGAAGAGAGTTGCATTTGTATTAATATGAAATTTGTAAACCCGCGCTTCAGCTTACTATCTAATCACCTGGAGATTTAAGATACACCAAATTTCAGTTTGTTTCTAACATTGTTCATTTTTAGTGCACTTTGTTTTATGTAATAAAGTATGCCTGTTATATTAAAATAAGATTATGACAATTAGTGATAGAGTGTACCAAAACAAAGATGTTCTAGATATATTCTCTGACAAAGACTATCCCAAGTTTATTTTAATGAATCCAAACAT
>CM052454.1:10843712-10857779 GCA_028533085.1 Varecia variegata | reverse complement strand
TAATAAAGTATGCCTGTTATATTAAAATAAGATTATGACAATTAGTGATAGAGTGTACCAAAACAAAGATGTTCTAGATATATTCTCTGACAAAGACTATCCCAAGTTTATTTTAATGAATCCAAACATTTTTTTTCCCCCCTGTGGATATTTTTTCATCCTAAAAAAAAATTGACATCCAAGGAAAATATTTAGATGCAACTTACTAGAATGATGTGAAAGAAATGGTAATTCTGGTACCAAGGTGTTTATTTTCTTTCTTATAACTGTGGAGAAAAATATCCTGACAAAAAAAAAATTCATTTTTTTGGATTCGTTTCTTTTACAAATTGTGCTGAGGCAACTATGGCATAGAAATAAACATTTGACATTAAAATAAGCAGTTGATGTGAGTATTGCTTGGTCTTTCTGCTCAGTGGTTAGGACAGTAATGCCGTATATTTTTGCATATTAGTTTGGTCTATCAAAAAAAAATCAATAGAGAACTGAGGTTATTTTTCCAAAAGGGATAACACTGCCAGATCATTAGCTATTAAATGCATCTCCTTGACTTTTGGAGAAACTGTAGACTTCTTGAGGTGCTTGTGCCAGTGAACCTTTGGTGACACACAGACACAAACTCCTGTCCCCCGCCTGCCTCCTTCCCCTGCCCCCCAAGGTGACTTAATGCTCAGGGGCTCAAACTCTGCCAGATTCTCATCGAGCTTTCCAAGGATTAATTAAAAGCTAGATTTGACTGCCCCTCCATCAGCATTTTCCTTGTCTAAAATAGCCTCTACTTACATTATTCTTAAATGTTTTTTGAAGAAAAGAAAGAAAAATCTTCCTAGACTAGCCTTGTCTGATGAGGAAAACAAAGTGGAGGGAAGAGAAAGTTCTCCGCCCATCTGCAGGGGCGAAGCTTAGGGGGAGGTGAGGGATGGAAGGCGCTGGTGGCATCGGCCCAGGACATAGTGTCACAGAGATGCCGCAGCCCTGGGGATGATGTCATCCTGTGAGGTTTCCTTCCTCCTACGCCCGCCATGTGCATGTGAGATACAGTTTAGCTGACATCCAGTTTTCTACCCGGAAACCAGGGCCCCCAACATGCAGTTGGCCCCACGGAAGGACGGTGGCAATGGCCTTACATGCACGTCTCACTTTGACTTGACGACTTCCCATCTCTCACCTGCTGGAGCCCTCTTGTCACCCTCCAGTTAGAGGAGGGGACCTTTTCAGTTTGCCCTGCAAGTTCTTCCCAAACTGATAGCCCCTTCGGTGGAGATGTCCACACTGCAGGTATTTCCTTTCCCCTCGATACTCGACCACTTCAGTCATTCCACACACAGCCCCGCTGAGTTCCCCTCACTGTTCTAGGTTCTCACTTCTGCCACACATGCAAAAATGCCTGGCAATCTTACAGGCATGTCACTTTTTACTATATTGTTAAATGTCAGCATCACACCAGACAGTGAGTCCACATGTGGCTTAACACTGAGCTGCTTTTTACTTTTATGTTTCCTGGCTAATCCCTTCCTAGACATTTTAAGTTAATATTAACCAGAAAAGCCCCGGACGAGGCCCTTTCATGATAAATTCACTTTTTAAAAATGCACATATAGTAATGGGAGGCAGAGAAAGTTGTGAAAGGAATGTTGTACCTATTTCTGGTGATGGAATTTTCCAGAGGCAGCGTTGACAAATTGGAATGCCCGTGGGAGAATGGAGACCCAGCAGGGAGAGAGTCAGTGTCAAGGAGAGACTGGAGAAACTTAAAGGTGAACAGCAGGAGTCATGATAGCTGTAATATTGAGTTGGTTATTCCAAAAGTCCTTTTTTTTTGAGACAGAGTCTCTGTTGCCCGGGCTAGAGTGAGTGCCGTGGCGTCAGCCTAGCTCACAGCAACCTCAAACTCCTGGGCTCAAGCAATCCTCCTGCCTCAGCCTCCCAAGTAGCTGGGACTACAGGCATGCGCCGCCATGCCCGGCTAATTTTTTCTATATACATTTTTAGTTGTCCAGCTAATTTCTTTCTATTTTTAGTAGAGACAGGGTCTCGCTCTTGCTCAGGCTGGTCTCGAACTCCTGACCTCGAGCGATCCACCCGCCTCAGCCTCCCAGAGTGCTAGGATTACAGGCGTGAGCCACCGTATCCGGCCCCAAAAGTCCTTTAAATGAGAACAATGCCTAATTGGCATAAAGGAAGTCGCTAAGGAAGGAGGCTGGTGATCCGAGTGATCTGCAGGGACTGAGAAGGCCTCCCCTTTGCTCAAGTGCTAAAGCCTAGGCAGACCCTTCAGTGCCACAAACACCTCCTGAGTGACACTGCTGGAAGAAGCTGTACCAGACATCGTACAAGAAACTCTCTTCAAAATTAGAGCTTGACCTAGATAATATCTCAATTACCCTTCAACAGTAAGAGTCTAAATGGCGATTCAATTATTCAGTCTTTTGGAGGCACAGAACCTTAATTTCAAACTTGTCGTAGGTGTCAGGGTGACCCTGTGGTCTAAGGTGCCACCCTCAAGTTCCACGTCCCTAAACACGTTGTCAAAGCCACAAGGAGGTTTTGATCTACATCAAATTGCTCTTCACACAAAGATCGAATCATGGAGACAATGAGGATTGCAAAGGAAGAAAGGAATTTTTTAATACAACAGATGGCTTTTTAGGAGAACAGAAGACGCCGCCTACAATCTACGTCCCTGACTAATGCAGATCATGGGCTTTCGAAGGAGGGGCCTGTGCCTTGGGGCAGGTCGTGGGGACAGTGGATCTTGGAGCGAGGAAGTGTGCCCAGGGCCCTCAGAACCTCAGCTCCTCTGTCTTGCAGAAAATGCACCATTTCCGGGAAACAACTCAAAAGGTCGAGTAGTTAAGGGAGAGTCATAAAAAACACACAGGGGTCATTGAAAACCTGGGGTCACTGAGCTGTTGCAAGCTGCCCTCTAGAACCGCTTGTTTACAGGAATGCTGCCGGGGGGCTGAGCTTTCTGCATCAACCAAAGTAGCCCTTTTATGCATTTTGCACATTGAGATTCTGTCTGTATAAGACACCAGCTGAGAAGAGTCTCCACTAGCTTGACAATGCTTTAAATTGACAATTATAGAACATTCGCTCAGAACAAAGTTGACTTAAACTCCAGTCCTAAGGCATTCTTGTCAAGTTACATTTTCAAATATTTTTATACCTCGGAGCTGGGGACACCTGCGTTTCTTCTCAACAGCTCCAGATTGTCCCAGGACTAAGTCTAACCCTGTCGCCTAAGTCCTGTCGACAATCCGCAAGGTCACGTGGAAGTTCATGATCTCACTCCTGCCAGTCTCATGGACCCCCAGCTCGACCCTGAGCCTCAGACATGCTGGAGTTTTTACAATGCTGGGAGGACACCAGGCTTCCTCCACCCTCCGAGTCTGTAACCACGCATCTCCCGTGTGGAATGAGCCCTCCTTAGATGTCCAATTTGCCTGCAATCAGCTGGAATGAGTCACTTCCTCTTCTCTACCCAGACAGTATCCTGCACCACCTCTATCTCAGCACCTCATGCACTGCATAGAGTTGTTTATTGTCTTTGTCTGGCACTGGAGTGGGAATTGTTGCTTATCTTTATATTCTTAGCAAGCAACGCTACCTGGCCCAGGGTTTCTTGGAGGAAGGGGAGGTAGGGAAGGAGAAGGAAAATGGTTTTCGGTGTGGCCTCATGGAATGGGTCGCTCCCAGATTCCAACCAGCAAACCCTTATTGAAGAACAACTGAAACTGTTTCCCCAGTTCAGTGTTTCCTGCTTTTCCTTGTATGAATTTCCTAGCACCTGAGGTCTAGAGTGGAGCCTACATTTCAATAAGCATTCACCAAAATTCTTATGCTCAGACAGGTTTGGGAAACCATGGCCATTTTATTTCTATAGAAAACTTACAATTCAGTCCTATATTTTCACTTGTACAGATTTTATAGCACAAATATTTCACTGCTTACCTTGGCTGCTAAAAAGAATTATGCATGATGAATTTCATTTTTGTTTATAGTTGTTTAATGGATATGAATTTAGGCAAAAATGCGGGAATTATTTAAGTCTTTATGTAAAACTTAACATTCACAAGGAAACAGGTTATGGGGTGGAAGCAGTGGGCTTTTTGGGGATATTAGACTTGACCCAGGAAGCAGAGATTAAAGGTGGTGAAGTGTCTGGACACTCTTTGGGAAGAATCATTGGAAAAAGCTGCATTGAAGAGAATGGGAAGCTTTCAGAGTGAAAAGATTTCACATCTCCGCCATAGCAACCACGCCCCCATCACCATCAGCGTGCCAGAATTTGTTCAAAAAACACTCTTTGAATGTACAGTCAACAC
The DNA here is from genome assembly GCA_028533085.1 of Varecia variegata. Taxonomy (NCBI): domain Eukaryota; kingdom Metazoa; phylum Chordata; class Mammalia; order Primates; family Lemuridae; genus Varecia; species Varecia variegata. The sequence goes on along the minus strand of CM052454.1, from coordinate 10,853,451 downwards.
CATTTACCTTCAAGAATCTTAAAATGTCCCTGAAGTTTTACAGCGAGAGAGGTATTCCTTTGGGTCAAAAGTACTTTCTTTAAAAAGCCTTTAGTAAAAGATACAAATTAGAGAAGGAAACCACAAATCATTTTCAGCCACTAGTATCTTAGTAGGAATGAATTTATCACAGCTCCGGCAGGGAAGACAGGTGTGTTTATGGAGTGATGGATGCCACCGCTGGGGCACAGACAAGGCCTGGGCAGCGCAGACAGCTGAGCTCAGGGGACAGGACTGACGACCCGACCAACTGGGCACGTCTATCGCGTAGCGATCTGTGCTAGGCACGTGCCCAGCGGAGAAAGGAGTACTATGAAGTTCAAGGACCAGTCTGGTCTCCCACAACACGCAACAGCAATGGAAACGAATCAGTGTGTGTCTACACACGCTCACTTCTGCATAACGTGCTCTTTGCTAGTTCTGATACAGCTAAACCGGAGTGGGAATCTTCATAGCTCTGCTACTTACTACATGTCCGTGTGACCCTGAGAAACTTACTAAGCTTCTTGAAATCTGGTTTTACCCTTGGTAAAATGAAGGCAATGAAAGTAATTGATTCATAAGCTTTTCATGGGGATTAAAAGGGATGATGCAAGTAAAATACGTGACATGGTGCCTGGCAGAAAATAGACACTCAATAAACGACAGTTATTGCTGTGGCATTCGGCCACATGCTGAGTCACACGAGTGCTTAAATATTCTGTAGAGGGAGATTGTGTGTGTGTGCATGCGTGTGCATGCATGTGCATGGGTGTGCATGTGCACATAAGCACCTGTGAGTGCGGCGAGGGCTGGGAGAAACATGTAGTCAGAAAGACCTGCTAGAAGAAAGGTCGTTTGGGTGGAGCATTCCTAGGAGGGTGGACTGGCAGGGAAGCTGGGGAAGCCGGGGAGGGGGCAGGTGTGGAGCACACCCCAGCCTGAGAAAAACTAAAAGCAAAGGAGAAGAGCCAGAAAAATCGTGATATGTCAACCACTTTGTTAAAACACAGGAGGTGCAAAAGGAGCACTAGAAGCAAGGAGAATGAGAAGCTAGGGCTGGGCCAAATTAGTGTTTGCATCAGAAGGGCTTTTGGCTGCAAGTCACCAAATACCCGACTGACTGGGCTCAAACCACAGAGACATTTGCAGTTGCTTTCGAGGACATCTGGGACAGCATGGTCAGTGTGGTGGCTCAGCCATATCATCGAGAAGCCAGGCTCTCTCCATCCTTCTTCCCACACTATTCTTCTGTTGGCTTTGTCCTTGGGGCTGCAAAGGACAGTCACAGCTCCTGGCATCCCTTCCCTAGGCAACACTGTCTGACTGCTGGACAATACTACCAAAGTAGCCTATAAATAAAGCAAAACTGAGCTTATGGCTGGCTCACCACAGTGCTGTAACCGCTACCTTGGCAGAGTCATGATAAATCTAGATGAATAAGGAAAAAACATAACACTTATGATGGGTTTTTTTTTTAGTTAAGGTGGGTCTTTCCATGTAGGAGTTTAATAAAGATTAGAGAAAGTTTGACTTTATAGTTTAAAATTGGTAGAAACAGCAAAGGGAGAGTTACTAAATAAATTTTGAAGAGATGGCAGTAAATATCTAGGTAAAAAAATAATAGACTTCCCCCCTTTTAAGTTTATATATATGCACATATGTAAAGCAAAAATTATAAAATTCTAAGATGCTAATGAAAGAAATTAAAGAAGATCTAAAAAGTTGGAAAGATTCTGAGTTCATGGATTGGAAGACTTAACATAGTTAAGATACTAGATCTTCTCAAATGAATCTATTGTATAGATTTGATGCAATGCCAGTCAAAACCCTAGTAGGATTTTCTTGTAGATATAGACATGCTGATTCTAAAATCTATATTGAAAGGATAAAGAGCTAGAATAGCCAAAAGAATTTTGGCAAAGTTGGGCGAGGTTGGAGGACTCACATTACCCAACTTTAAAATTTGCTCTAAATCTAGAGTAATCAAAAGAGCATGGTATTGATGAAAAGGTAGAGACATAAATTTATGAAAAGAGAGTTCAGAAATAGACTCACACAAATGTCAACTGAGAAATGTACAGATATTCCAGTGGAGAAAAGGTAATTTTTTCAGCAAATTATGCTGGACAATTGGAGATCCATTGACAGAAAGAATGAATTTGACCTCTACCTCACACCTTATGTAAAAATTAAAATGGATCAGAGATTTAAATTTAAAACACAAAGCATAAACTATTTAGAAGAAAGCATAATATCCTCGTGACCTTCAGTTAGGCAAAGAGTTCACATATGTGACCCTACAGGCACAACCCATAAAAGAAAACATTGATAAACTGGACTTCATCAAAGTTATAAATTTTTGCTTTGTAAAGGACATTGCAAAGAAAATGAAAGAACAAACAATAGTCTCAAAGAAAATGGTCTCAAATAACATCTCTATCAAAATATTTGTATAGAGACTATATGCAAATGTATCCGAATTCAACAACACAAATTTAAAAATGAGCAGATTTGGCAAACACATCAAACAAGATATAAAATTGACAAATACACACACGAAAAGATGCTCAACATCCTTAGTCACAGGGGAGTGCAAATTAAAGCCATAAGATACCACTATGTACCTATTTGACTAGGAAAAAGAAATGCATACACACACACACACACACACACACACTAAATAAATAAATAAACAAATAAGCCTGATAACGCCAAGAGCTTATGCAGATGTAGAGCAACTAGAACTCCCATACGTTCCTGGTGGAAATTCCAAAAATGATACAGCTACTCTGCAAAACAGTTTCTTATAAAGTTAAGTAGCATCAGATAAAGTGACTGTATTTCCCAGCAATCCCCCATCCTAGGTGTTTACCTTACAGAAATGAACATTTATTTTCACACAAAACCAGTATACAAATGTTTAGCTGCATCACCCATAATTACCAAAAACCTGGAAATAGCTGAAATGTTTGTCCACAGGCAAACGGCTAAACAAACTGTGGTACACCCAGCCGGTGGAATTGTACTTAGCAATAACACTGCTTGTTACAGGTTGAATTACTCCCCACCCCAAAAAAAAAAGATATGTTGAGGTCTCGCCCCCAGTACATCGGATTATAGCTTCATTTGGAAATAGAGCCATTGCAAATGTAATTAGTTAAGATGAGGTCACACAGAAGTAGGGTGGGTCCCTAATTCAATAGAACTGTCATCCCTATAAAAGGACAGCCATATGAACACAGACACACGGGGGGTGCCAGCTGGTAACCAAAGTCGAGACTGCAGTTAGGCAGCTGCAAGCCAGAGAACGCAAGTGGTTCCCAGCAAGCACCAGGCGCTGGGAAGAAGCACGAAAAGGGTCCAACCTGGGCTTCAGAGCGAGCACAGCCCTGCAGACACCTGACTTTCTTACCTGTAGTCTCCAGACCCGTGAGACAAGAAATTTCTGTTATTTTAAGCCACCCATTTTGTGCTCCTTTGTTACAGCGGCCCTAGGAAACTAATACACTATTGCTACTATGTATCATAACCTAATGTATCAAAATGCATTATGTTAAGTGGAGAAAATGTCAAGAATTGTGAAGGGTCTGAGGTTTGACGCTGCTTACAAGCTGAACTATGGTGTCCTGGGTGCTGGCAGAAGACAGGGGACTCTTATGTCAGAGGCAAAGAACTTTATCACTCGCAGCCCAACAGCCAGAATGAGTTTCACGTTCCAATCAGTTCCTCCAGCCCCCAGTGGCACAATGGAGTCAGTGGAGTGGGAGCCCCCCCAAATGCTGTGTTCACAGTGGGTTTTTTGTCACAACGCAGGAACTCTACCTAGAAAACCCCCAATCTTATAGGCAGAGCTCCAAGCCATCCTGCCCAACCTTTTGCCTCGGAACTAGACACAACCTTTGTAATCCTGGTCCGGAAATAAGTCTGCCTTCACCCTCAGAGGGAGACACCACCTCTATCTTAGCAAAAGGCCTTGAAACTATCGTAGAAAATAGCCTCAAAAAGATAGCCTGGAACAAAAGCTGTCACGAGATGTGCAGAAATGCAATGGAGAATTAGCTCCAACAGAAGTCAGTGTCAAAAGATTACCTGTGTGATTCAATTTATATGACATTTTAGGAAAGGCAAAGCTATTGTGACAGGTTCCACGTAGACAAACGGTTCTCAGGAGTTAGGGTGGAGATGAGGGTCAACGGGACAGGACGAGGGAATTTTTTGGTGTGACGGAGCTGTTCTTTTATTTGGTTGTGGCGGTGGTTGTGTGAATCTATATGTGCTAAAACGCAGATCTGCATAGCAAAACTAAAGTCAGTTTTACCATATGTAAATTAAAATATTAAATTAACACAACCCAAATAATAAACAAAGAATGCCTGTTATAAAAAGAAGACATTGGATCTGAAAGGGTTAAAAATCACTGTTCTAACCATTCCTTCTATTTCTAATCCACTGATAGTATCTGAAATGCTGCTTCCACTTACGGGATCTGTGGTCAGAAGTAGCCTGGCATGAACCGTTCACACGAGTTTAGGAAAGTTCCTGTACACGTGTACATAGGAAATACAGACTACAAAGTCTTTGAGAATTAGAAAACAAACATTATGTTTTTAAATGTCTGGTTCTGATATTTGCTCAATTTAAGAGGAGTCTTCAGGAGAAATGATTCTCCAATTGTGCCAACTTTCAATTACTTTCAAGCAAACAATTATATGATCTATTTCTTTAAAAGATAAAGTTTTGACCTGACTTCCTTGGCTAAATCAGAAGACCAGACTTTTCCTGCCAATACGTAGGCATTTTTCATTTTAGAAATAAAATGAACACCTGACCTCTTTTCCCATCACAAACCAGGTCATCTGTGCCAAAACCCTTTTTTCCCCTTCAGTCTTAATTTCTTTTCCAACATTCTTTTTTCCTTATAAAGAACATTGCAATTTTACACACTTTCAGACCATGTCCTAAGGCAGAGCTGATGCTTTGGGGAACCAGCTTAAAATGTGGTTAATTAATTTCATAAGAAATATTTTTGATCTACTATTAAGGCTTTTCGCAAGGAGTAGATATATGTAAATTAAGTCACTTAGGTCAATAAATATGGTGGCTGAAAAAATGACGGAATGTTCCTGTGTTTAATTGAACACCTAAGTCTAACTGCTCATCTACGACTTGTCCTATAACTATAGCAATTAAAGCAATTTCCTCAAGTTTTTTGGTTCTTGAAAAAAAGAAGCAAAAAATCAATTATCCTACCGTACTTAAGAAGTCATCTAAAAAAAACTGAGTTAATTGTTCTTGCTTCCAGGCGCTTCTCCTCAAATCTTCTAACATTTTTATTTTCCTCTAGGCTCTCTGTTGAGGTCGGCTTCCTTGGGTTGCTTCCAATTCGTGTCCCCATGACTATGCCACATGCGGCCCTTACAGGTGAGACACACTCCGGACTCACATGTTCTATCTGTCACCTGTTGGCAACAGTAAGCTGTCTGGCATGATGTTTTCTTTCATCGTTCCATTTTTGGTTCATTATAATATGTACATGTCCATACACACATTTTTGCTGTTGAACACAGCACATTTCTAGCTAACGCAGTTTTGGGTACAATCACAGACACAAAATTTTAGGATGCAGAATTGCTCACAGGACCAACTATGACGAGGCCTCATTTTAATTATGAGAAAAGTTTGGTGGCTCCGTCATCGAAGACATTCAGAGATATAATGAAAGTGGGACTGCAGGTCTAAGAATTTGCTTTCTGGTCTCACTTCTCCGAGGGAAAGACTAGAGCAAGCAAATTTTGGCAGTGCAGTAGAATACTTCTTTGGAAATGGAACTTGGTAAAGTATGAATTACTAGCAAAAATCTACAGTCAGAAGCCATCGCTCCTTCTCTTAGGTAAATGTTGTTCAATGTGAACTTTGGAAGAACAATCCCTGCAGTTTCCAAACACGGTTAGTTTGGAGCAATTGTCTTGTCCACCTCTTCCCGGTCTATGAGTGACTTCGCAGTTCCATCCTGCTCAATGTCACCTTTGGCCACCATTATCAGTGTGCTCCACCGTCTTCTCCCAGGCTTACCCGTGTCCTAAATCATAGAGCTGCTTGTTGCCTTCTCAAGGTATTTCAATGCCATTCCCTAAAAGCGCCTTGGCTCACACCTTTCCCAGCGAACTACTGAACAATTTCCTTACAGAGCTGCTTCTATTCCAATAGAGGTAAGCATTGCTTTTATATCTAACCACCATCTAAGAGTTCACAAGTTAAAACCCTGTGTTCCCAAGTCAAATTTTACGTTAATCAATCTGATGTCATGTAAAATCGAAGTGGTTGCCAGCACTCAATACGCACATTAACATGCAAGCTGTTTAAAGAACACCCGGGCTGTTCCTCCAGCTGGGTGATCAATACATATGGGATGAATGAATGAATGAATGAACCACAAGTAGTCTCCACTGTCATATGGGAGATATATGACATACTAAAAATTCTTTATCATTCATTCCTTACAAGACTGGGTTTGGATATAGCCTGGAGTGAGAGATGGGGCCTACAGGCTGATAAATGGAAAAGATTTTTCCAGCAGATCAATCCTCTTTGAAAGAAGGCAATGGCGGTGGTCCTGTGCCCTGCTTATCAAACATTAGAAGAACAAATAAAACGAGAGAGAAGGACTGGAGAAGATCAATAGCAGGCTGGGGATTATGGAAGGAAACATGGAATCTGATCAAAAAGAAGGCCTAGAAATAGATAATAAGCTCAAAGATCGGAATGGCAACCAATGGCCTGTGAGGACCCCAACAACTCAGATCAACAGAAACTTCTCCTGTGAAGTGAATATAGAACTAAGAGAATGATTCTCAGCGTGGAGAAGTCACCAAAGGGCATCAGCAGGAGATAGAAGATGGGGTATTGGACTCTGAAAGATGCTTTGACTTGTGCTAGTGCTGCACGGGTCACCACCGAAACGCACGCGTGCACACACACACATGGGCACGCACACACACCCATGCATGCACACACACATGCACATGCACACACGTGCACACACACCCATGCATGCACACACACATGCACATGCACACACGTGCGCACACATCCATGCATGCACACACACACACACACAAGGAGCAAGAGTCATCCACGAAAGGATACACTGTACAATGTTCGCATCCAGAGAGGAAAGCTATACATAATATTTACATTTCCTTAATCAAAGACAGTAATATTCATGCCCCAAGTCAACTGATAGGGTTGGAAAATCACAAATGGAGAAAGAACACTTGAATCCGAGAGGTTGAACTGAAACCACTTGTTGAGACTTGGCCCAATTAGGAAGGTCCCCGTCATTTCACAAGGAAAGTGCCACAGAAGTTTTACCTTCTGAGTTCAATAAAAAATAAGCAGATCGGAAGCTCCGGCCTGCAGATACTTGAGAAAAGAAAACAATCTGTAGAAAGCCCGTAATTCTCAGACCCAACCTGAGCTGTAAGAGTGCCAAAGGCATTGTAAATGACAGGGAGTGGGACACAAGGGCAGAGGCAAGGCATTCATCAGGGTTTAGGGAGAAACCAGGTCAGACATGCAAAATACTCCAGTCTAGGCATTAACGAGCTCATAAGTTATTTCCACGTTCAGCTTCGGAATTGCTAAGGAACCAGGCAACTGATTGGTTTATCAAAATGATCTCCTCAGGACCAAAGTAAAACCACACTGTTTTATATTCTTAAGGTGTGAAAAGCAGAGAGAGCAAGCTACATCTCTTTCAATATATTTATAAATACAAGTGAGATGTCTATATAAACATACTAACTGTACTTGCTAAATGTTTGGGCAGTAGTAAAAATAAGAAGGCAGCTAAGAGTGTATTAAGACTTCTTTTTAAATATAGTCTAGTGATTCTTCTAAATGCCTTTATAAATTTTTCCGTTTGAAGAACAGTTTCCTTAGCTCAGTGAATCTCTCTAGTCCACTCTCATATTCAACAGCGATGGGTAGAAGTTGCTTAATCAGAAACTACTCCCTTCATCTTCCCTTGTCTCCCCTCCTCCTCCTCCTCTTGCTTCCTCTTCCAGCCATTTTTCTTCCCTCCCTTTCTCTTTCATCCTCTCCCCTCTTCTCTTTTCTCTCATCTCATCATCCCTCTCCTGTCTGATGCTGTCATAAAGAGCAAACAAACTGTCCAAGTGATGAAAAAGATGCTTTTGTGAATTCAGTGAGTCACAATGGAGATTCGCCAAGTTCTAGGATCAAGGCTAAGCCAAGTTCTAGGATCCAGGCTAAGCCAAGTTTTAGGATCCAGGCTAAGCACCGCTGACTACAGAGCAAATAAGATGAAGGGCATGCAGTCCAGTAGGGAGGACAGATGACCAGGAGGGTGATGGCAAAACCGTGATGCTCATCAAGGCAGGTGTTCTGATAGAACAAGCCATTAAGTGGTCCCAGGGCAAGAGGATTTCACCTAGTCCAATGGTAACTTGGTGCAAATTCTATGCAGACACATGAGAACTTAACCTTTACTAAATTTCTTGGAAGAGTCTGAGCATGAAAGAAACTAGTAGATTTTAATGGATTCCACACTCATAATTTGACACATTTCTCCTGGCTAAGTATTTTGAGCTTTGAAGGATAGTTGTTATGAAATCAAACAAGATGAATAAAGGATACTTGAGTGACACTGAAGTAATTCTGAGAGGGGTGCAGGTTATTTTTAAAAATTATGAGTAAGGAATAAATTTTCTTTGTCTCACTTTATTTTATAAATTTTTTAAAGGCAGGGATTATTTTTCTCAAGTCATCATTCTGGGCTCTGGGAACAAACCACTGGATCACACAGGCAGAGTCCTTGCTCTTACGAGCGTTTGGTAAAGCAAACAGAGCTAAATCTAGCACCTGCAGTGACTCCGGCATTGAATATGCCAACGGCACTTTGGTTTGTATTTTCCAAAAGCAGAGGCTGAGACAAAGTGTTGGACACGGGTAGTTTATCCCGGGAGGCAGGCGTGAGGGAACAAAGTGGGTGAGAGGGAAAGAGCCACTGATATAGTTGAAAAGCAAAGCATGCCTTCCAGAACCGCCCCCTTGGACGTGGAGAGACGGAGTGTTCATCCACCGGTCTCCTTGGCTGAGCGCTGCTGGCTGGGAGCGTGGACTCTTCCAGATGCCTGCACAGAGCTTGCACAGGGCCGCAGAGCTCCTGCTGTGTCTAGGGACACAGCTCGTCCTTCCCTGGGGACAGAGACCCTGTTTGCTTGGGAGCCCACGTGAAGGGGAGTGGGAGCAAAGGAAAGTGTCCACGGCAGCAACTTCTTTGAAACAGAAGTGCAGGCGTTAACCTCTGTGGAAAGCAATGTGGAGATACCTTAAACAGATTCAAGTAGACCTACCATTCGATCCAGCAATCCCATTATTGGGCATCTACCCAGAAGAACAAAAGTCATTCTATAAAAAAGACACCTGCACCCCAATGTTTATAGCAGCACAATTCACAATTGCAAAGATGTGGGAACAACCCAAGTGCCCATCGATACATGAGTGGATTAATAAAATGTGGTATATGTATACCATGGAGTATTACTCCAGCTATAAGAAACAATGGTGATCTAGCACCTCTTGTATTTTCCTGGAAAGAGTTGGAACCAATTCTACTAAGTGAAGTATCCCAAAAATGGAAAAACAAGCACCACATGTACTCACCATCAAATTGGTTTCACTGATCATCACCTAA
>CM052454.1:10808937-10843612 GCA_028533085.1 Varecia variegata | reverse complement strand
CTGTTTTTCCTGATGCCGAACGAACACAGCAGGTTTCAAATCTCCAAGAGAGAAAAAATAAATAGAATGTCAATCTGTCTGCTTCACTCTCTTATAAAATTGGTCTGCAGATGAAATCTAGCGCCCAAATCATTTCTCTTCATTCATCTTTTCCAACTGGGGGAATGTGCTGGGGACATCCCAGCCAAATAGAATGCTCCTCTAGCCTGTCTGAGGAAGCCCCATGGTCCCATGGCCCTTCTGCTGCTTGAAGAGGAGCTGACACTGTGATGAAGGAAACAGAACTCTCTAACCCCACTGGAGCAAAAAAATAATAAAAACAAAACACAAAAAAAAAAAAAAAAGAAAAAGGAAACAGAACTATTAGAAAATAGTTTTATTATAGTAGGACCGTTATATTAGAATCTTTTTTTTTGTTTTTTTGTTTTTGTTTTTTTTTGAGACAGAGTCTCGCTTTGTTTCCCGGGCTAGAGTGAGTGCCGTGGCGTCAGCCTCGCTCACAGCAACCTCAAACTCCTGGGCTTAAGCGATCCTCCTGCCTCAGCCTCCCGGGTAGCTGGGACTACAGGCATGCGCCACCATGCCCGGCTAATTTTTTCTATATATTTTTAGTTGTCCAGCTAATTTATTTCTATTTTTTGGTAGAGATGGGGTCTCGCTCTTGCTCAGGCTGGTCTCAAACTCCTGAGGTCAGACAATCCTCCCGCCTCGGCCTCCCAGAGTGCTAGGATTATAGGCGTGAGCCACCGCACTCGGCCAAGAAACATCTTTGTACATATATCCAAGCCCTCCTGTGAGCATATTTGGATGAGATGATTTCCTCAAAGAAGATTAGCTAAATCAAAGCTTATACATTTTTTAAATTTAGGTTATTGAGATTTTGATTTCTGTGACTATAGAGTAAGAGGAACTGAATTTATCCTCCTACCTGGAACAACCCGAAACAATGGGTGAAACATATAAAACAAGCATTTGCAAGACGTTGGACAGGAGGCAAAAACAGATCGTGATCCCTGAGGGAGAGAAGAAACATGGAGAGTCCTAAAGCTGTCCCCACTTCGTGCCTTGAGAGAGCATCCAGGCCACGGCACAGGGAGGGAAGTTGGGGTGGAGCCCAGCGGCACCTGCAGTTGAGGAGTCAGAGCCGAGGGTCTGGGAGACAAGGGCAGCTCAAGTTGGCATGACAGAGGCCTCTAGAGGAGAGAGCTGTGCCCAGAGGGAATTCTAGAACTCTTCAGAGGGTCCCTCTGAAGTGCTCAGTTGAGTACTCATCCATGCCTGCATGTGAGGAAAGTATCTGAGGCCAAGGAAAAAAATGCTCAAAAGAATTAGAGGAAACAGTAAGAAGTGCCCACACAGGGCCAGATGGAGTGCCCGTTCCTGCCAGCTTGATTGGAAAACCTCAGGTTCATGGGCACTGAGTAAAGTGCGCAGAAGGGTCTTGCCTCAAGGGTGGAGAATAACTGGCCCAAGTCTGAGCCCTGCTTCTGTCCTATGTCACATATCTCAAAGGAAGACCTGAAAGGATCATACTATTTCTAAGTAAATTCCCTGCATTCCAAAACAAAGCTTAGAATACTTCTGGGAATATGAAAATATCTGCTGTTCAAATAGGTAAAATTCATAATGTCTGGTATTCAATAGGAAATCAACAAGCATATGATAAAGAAGGAAAATATGACCCATAAAGAGGATATTAATTAATAAATTAATTGAAACTGACGCAGAACTCACAAAGGTGTTAAAACTAGCAGATAAAGACATTAAGAGAGTTATTATAATTGTTCCCAAACAGAGCAAGGTCAGCACTTGGACATCCCCTAGAGTGAGTGCCTTCTTAAATTTTGTACCCTACATATGTCTTATGTTTCATTTTAGTCCTGGGCCTGATCCCAGATATTCAAAAGGTAAATAGAGATACGAAAAATGTTAGGAAAAAAGAAAACCTTCAAATCACACCTAAAGCAATGGAACCTAAAATGGTGAGATGAAAAATATACTGGATGAAATTAATGGCAGATTACATGTTACAGAAGACATTAGCTATCTTGAAGTCATAATAACAGGAACTACCCCAATGAAATAATTTAAAGAAGAAAATGAAAATAAAATCTGTAAGTAGTGGGATAATTCAAGAAACTCAATATATACCTAGAATCCACAAAGGAAAAAGGAGAGGAGTGGAGGACATTCAAAATATTTGAAGAAAGAATGAGTGAAACAATTCTAAATTTGATGAAGTTTATAAACTTATATATACAAGAAGTTTAACCCCAAACACAAAATCATAAAGAAAACAACACCAAAATATACATTATAACCAAATTGACAATAAAGAGAAAATCTGGAAAGCAGCCAGAGAAAAAACGCACATTATTCATAGAACAAAGATAATAACAGTGTATTTCTAGTAGGAAAAAATACAGGAAATAGTGGAAGAATGTTTTTAAACTGCTGAAATTTAAAAAAAGAAAACTGTCTACCTAGAATTCTATACTCTGAAAATATCTCAAGAAATAAAGGCAAAATAAACAATTTTTCTAACATACAAAAGCTGAAAGAATTTATTACGACAAGAAATATTAAAGAAAATCCTTCAGGCAGAAGGAAAATGATACTAGATGAAAATCTGGATCTTCACAAAAGAAGGAAAAGCCCAAGAATCAGTAATTATCAAGAACTGTGAACAACGGTATGAGATTTTGCCTTATCTGCAAGTTAATAAGTTAATCTCCCATAGTTTCACAGGTGCTGGTGGAAGATACAAGACTTCTGGATCAGAAAAAAAAACTTTATTACTCATACCACAGCAGGCAACAGCTGCAACAAACATGGGAGTGCAAACGTCTCTTTGATGTATTGATTTTATTTCCTTTGGATATACACCTAGAAGTGGGATTGCTGGGTCATACGATAGAACTATTTTTAATTTGTTGAGGAACCTCCATACTGTTGTGTGGCTATATTAATGGCTGTATTAATTTATATTTCCGCCAACAGTGTACCAGGGTTCCCTTTTCTCCACTTCATCACCAGCCTTTATCCTTCATCTCTTTGAAAATGGTCATTCTAACAGGTATGAGGTGGTATGTCCTTGTGGTTTTAATTTGCTTTTCCCTGATGATTAGAATGTTGAGCACTTTTTTGTATACCTTTTGGCCACGTGTATGTCTTCCTTTGAGAAATGTCTGTTCAGGTCCTTTGCCCATTTTTTAATTGGGTTATTTGTTTTCTGGTTATTGAATTGTTTGAGTTCCTTATATGTTTTGGGTAGTAACCCTTTATCAGATGTATGATTTGCAAATATTTTCTCCTATTCCACAGGTTGTGTTTTCACTCTGTGAATTGTCTATTTTGGCTTATGTTGCCTGGGCTTTTGGGGCCATCGTCAAGCAATCATTATCCAGACAAAAGCCTTGGAGCTCTCCCTCTATGTTTTCTTCTAGTAGTTTCACAGTTTGGGGTCTTATGTTTAAGTCTTAAGACGTTTTGAGTTGTTTTTTATATGCGATCTAAGGGCCTAATTTCATTCTTCTGCATGTAGATATTTTGTTTTCCCCATACCATTTATTGAAGAGATTGTCCCTTCTTTATTGTGTGTTCTTGTCAATTTTGTCAAAAATCAATTGACCATAAATGTGTGGATTTATTTCTGGACTCTTTATTCTGTTCCATTTGTCTATCTTTTAAGCCAGTACCATGCTGTTTTTGTTACTACAGCTTTGTAGTATATTTTGAAGTCAGGTACTGTGATGCATTCAGCATTGTTCTTTTTACTCACAATTGCTTTGGCTATTTGGGTTCCTTTGTGGTTCCATATAAATTTTAGTATTGTTTTTTTTCTATTTCTGTGAAAAATGTTATTGGAATTTTGATAATGATTGCATTAAACCTGTAGATTATCTTTTGTAGTATGATCATTTTCACACTGTGAGGCTGATGGCAGGCACCCCTCCCCTCCCTAATGGAAAAAGAAGAAGCCCACGAGACCTGCCGAGAACAATGCCTGCAAGGCCCAGCTAAGTTAAAGGATGACCACACCTGGATGGTCACCCTGATAAGGGTCTCGGTTCCTGGAGTCCACACATACCACCGGCCCCTCCTATTTCTCAATACCCACCCTAAAACTGCAGTGGAAAATTCCTTGCTCTCCCCACCATAAATCTTCCCGCCAAAGAAACCCCCACCCCCAGCCCTAAAAACATATATGAGCCCACTCAAAACTTCTGGGCGATGCAACTTCTCAGGCCTCTCTCTCTCAGGGCCCATGAACCTCGCCAGAGACCACCCCAATAAAGCCTTGTTGCTTAACTCTTTCAACTCTGCTTGTCTTTCTTTCTCTGGCACCGGCCAATCCAAAAAACCTTACACACCCTATTAATTCTTATAATCCATATAGATGGTATGTCTTTCCATTTTTTTGTATACTCCTCAATTTCTTTCATCAATGTTTTATAGTTTTCCTTATAGAGATCTTTCACTCCTTGGTTTAAATTTGTTCCTATATATTTTTTGTAACTATTACAAATAAAATAGCTTTATTGAATTCTTTTTCTGCTAGTTTGTTGTCAGTGTATAGAAATACTGATTACTGATTTTTATATGTTGAGTTTGTATCCTGAAACTTTACTGAATTTTTTTATTAGTTTTAACAGTTTTTGGTGGAGTATTTAGGGTTTTCTATGTGTTAGATCATGTCATCTGAGAACAGGGACATGGTCAAATGGGATTCCTAGGATGCAAGGATGGTTCAACACACACAAATCTATAAATATGATATGCCACATTGGCAGAATGAAGGACAAAAACCATATCATAATCACAATAGGTGCAGAAAAAGCATTCGACAAAATTCAATGTCCTTTCATGATTAAAAACTGTTAAATCAGGAATAGAAGGAATGTACCTCAATATAATTAAAGGCCTCACATGACAAACCACAGCTAACACCATACTCAATGGTGAAAAGTTGAAAGCTTTTCATCTAAGATTAGGAAAAAGACACAGATGCCCACTCTCACCACTTCTATTCAACATAAAACTGGAAGTCCTAGGCAAAGAAATAAACAAGAAAAGAAGTAAAAGGCATGGAAATTGGAAAGGAAAAACAAAAATTATTTTAAAAGAAGATAAAAGGAAATATAAAGATGACAAATATACACATGGAAGGAAAGATGTTCCACATCATTAATCATTAGAGAAATGCAAACTAAAATCACAAGAACCAATAAACATACACCACATTGCCAAAACAATAAAGACTAGTATTATTAAGTTATGGGCAATATGTTGAGGAACTAGAACTCTCAATCATGATTGGTGGGAATGGAAATGGTATAATCACTTTTGAAAACAGTCTGGCAATTTTTAAAAAGTTAAACATATTCCTACCATATAATCCAACTATTCTTCTCCTGGGTATTTACTCAAGAGAAAAAAAAGCACATGCTGACACAAAGACTTTCACATGCAAGTTCATAGAGTTGTATTTGTAATAACCAAACACTGGAAACCATCCAAATTTCTATCTACAAGTGAATAGATAAACAAATTGGTATGTCCATACAGTGGAATACCAGTCAGCACTAACATGGAATAAACTACTGATAAATTGCTATGGCATAGATAAATCTCAAAGTAATTACGCTGAATGAAAGAGGCTAGACAAAAGAATACACAACTGTGTGATTTCATTTCAATAATACCCTAGGGTGGGAATATGGACATGAGGGAGTGTCAGGGATGGTCACAAGAGTGGGCTTATTAAGGGAAATGAAATTTGGGAAGAGGGTGAAGAATATATTCATTATTTTGATAATGGTTTCAACTGATGTAATCATATGTTGAAACTTATCAAATCAAAGAAATATGGACAGTTTAATGTAGGTCAGTTATGTTTCAATAAACCTGTTTTTTGAAAAAGTCTATTGATACATAATGCTAATTTTTTTTCTAATACATTTCCCCAAGCTCTCCCATCAGCATTATGAGAGAATGCTGTCTTTTCCTCATCCCTGAGTAGCACTGGCCAATCTGAGAAGTTAAGGTGACACTTCATTATTTTCCTTTGCTTACTAGTAAAATTAACTTCTTTCAAATGCTTAAAGGAATGTTGCCGCTCTTTTCAAATACAAGATGGAATTTGACTAACACTCACTGGCTTCCATTATTAAATTTCTGGGTAGGGTAATTCCCCAAAGACCCTGGATTCTGAATTATTTGGCAATTATTTGTATAAGCTGAAAAAAGGGGAAGACTGATGAGATGGGACAATATATACATGCAGCAAGTTGAGTAGAATTTATTTTTGAACCACTGTGAAAAACATTTGCATATTAAAGGAACCTTGCCTGATACAGAAAGAGGGAGGGCACAGATGATCCTGGTTTTCTCTATTTTCCTCGGGTCTGACTGATACTCTGGACCTCACTTGTAAATTCTTTCATATTTTTACAGCAGGAAGTGTTGTGGTGTATCCACATGCATAGAGATCTCCCTTTGCCTCCTCTTTGTTGTTTTCATAATGGCACTAAAATATTCTTTTGGATCACCAAAGAAAGAACAATGACCTTGGTAGCATGGAGACAGCTGGAAAACATTGTCTCCTCATGAGTTGTATAAATCATTCCTGGCAGGAGGCATCATTCTCTGCTTAACTCTCCTGAAAAGCCTCAAATGTGGTTTTCAGAGTTGTTGTTAGGGCCCTGGGAGCACAGCAATTATTCA
Source organism: Varecia variegata (assembly GCA_028533085.1). Classification (NCBI taxonomy): domain Eukaryota; kingdom Metazoa; phylum Chordata; class Mammalia; order Primates; family Lemuridae; genus Varecia; species Varecia variegata. The sequence continues at coordinate 10,836,886 of CM052454.1, read as the reverse complement.
ATCTATGAAATCTCCTTGCAGATCCCGAGGTTCAAGATTGGTACACGATAGGGAAGGCCCTAGAGTGCAAGAGGGTGAGGATACCGCAGGCTAAGTTAGGGACCATGCTGATGGCGAAGTATCAGACCAAGGCACTACGCTAGGGAAAGTGAGGGAAAGAGGGAAGCATTACCCACACTCTAGCTACCCTCCTCTCTCATTAGGCTTCCTTTTTCAAAGAACTTTTTATATAACAGAACATTTCAGATACACGCAAATGTAGAGAAGATATTATGCTCACATGTCTATCACCCAGCTTAAACAATGGCCAGTTATGTTTTGTTACACTAGAACTTCTCAAACTTCAATGGACATATGGATCAACTTGAATGTTAACATGCAGTTTTTTTACAGTTCTGGCACGAATCTGAGGTTCTCCATTTCAAATAAGCTCCTAGATGATGTGTAGAAGCCTCTGCATACACTTCAGAGGTTGCTTGATCTCCAGCTAGGGGAGAGCTGCTAATGTGTTATTAGGGCTCTTTTGCCACACTTGCCAAGCAGCTCCTGATTGGGGGTGTCTATTGGTGCAATTGCTAAGGACTCTGGTCAAGATTTTCCTTCCCAGACCACACTCCCCAAAGCTGGCAACAGCCTGGGTGCCAAGGGCAAGCCCTTGCGTTATGATCTTATCAGATGATCAAAACCAACCCGCTGTACCAACAGTCTGTCCCCTTCTGCTTAGTTCCAAGGTCCCACAGATTCACCCCAGTCACACAGGGAAAGCGACTTTTCTCCTTTCTCCCTGCCTCCAAGGGCTGAGTCTGTCCTGCCAGACTGGGGCAGGGGCGTTGGCTGAGACCACCGCAAGTTCCAGCCTGGAAAACACATTCTCTCATTTCTCCCCTCCTCCAAGGGTGGAGTCTGCCCTGCCAGAGGGGAAGATAAGCCACCACCGGACTGGGGGATGGGTACTTCCTGGGGCCACCAGGCATCTCAGCCCAGGGCCCGTCCCACGCTCTATTCCCTATCCTGTATCTCCCACTCTACGGACTTTGTGGTCAATTCTCCAATTCACCTTTTTTTTTTTTTCCAGCGCTGCTTGTCCCTCGCTGCTTCTCTGCAGATTCACGATGCTGATCCTGTGGGAGAGCGAGTCACTCGCGTGTGGCTGTCCCCGTTCTTTGCCTCCTGCTCTGCGAGCAGAGAGCCAGCAGGTCGCCCCTAGTCCGCCATTTTCCCACCCCTCCTGCACAGAATTTTCTGAGCCTCACACTTGTTTAATTCCCCCTACACAGCTTGTTTGAATTAGGATTGATATCAGCTCTGTACCTTGTAATTGGTCATTGTTTCTTATGGGTCGTTGCAACGGTTCCTACTGCAGTTTATTATTTCAATCAGTCGATGTTTCCTTTAATCTGTAGATGCTGTCTCTTTTTTATGAACCCACTCTTGGTCTCAGACTTTTCCCATCTCTTTATATTTCTTTGCCATTTATTTTTTGAACAAATTGGATAACTTGTTCTGTAGTGTTTCCAATAGTCTAAATTTTCCTGATTACATGGCTCCTATGATCCTTAGTTTCTTATATTTCCTGTAAAATTGGAGTTACCTATTTTGACCTAAGAAATGTATATTTGGTCTCTGTCCCTGGTTCCCGGCACAGAGCTCCTAAAACCCTTGCAATTCCTGAGGGATAGGGATACTAGGAACATCTTTTGTTCTAATATTTGGTCTTTGACCCCAGTTGCTGAAACAGAGCTTCTAAATCCTTTGGAATTTCCTGGGTAGTTGCTGAGGAGCCTGTAGACAGGTATAGGGGCTGATGATGATGAAGAAAGGGCTAGGTGCTGAGGAGAGTGGAGACAGGTGTGGTTGCTGAGGAGCATGGAGACAGGTGTAGGTGTTGAAGAGGGTGGAGACAGGAGTAGGTGCTGAGGGTGCTGGGGAGGGTGGAGACAGGTTTAGGTGCTTAGGAGGGTGGAGGGAGGTGTAGTTGCTGAGGAGGGTTGAGACACGTGCAGGTGTTGTTGAGGGTGGACACATGTGTACAGAATGAGGAGGGTCACAGAAGTGTATGTGCTGTTGAGGCGGGGACATGTGTGGGTGCTGAGGATGGTGGAGACAGGTGTAGATGACGGGGTTGGTGGAGACTAGTGTAGATGCTGAGAAGGGTGGAGACAAGTGTAAAAAATCAAATCAAATCAAATCAATCAATCAGTCGATCAATCCCTTGGAATTTCCTGGGTATAGGGATTGTCACTTGTTCTAATGTGATGACTTTTGTTGGCCTCCTGTGTAGTCTCAGGATGGGGGCTTGGCACCAGAAAGTCCAAACCATCATCAGAAGCTTGGAACTTTCAGCCGCCCTGCCCCATCTTCCAGCGACAGAGGAAGGGCTGGAGATTGAGTTACTCATCAATCATGCCTGTGTGATGCAGCCTCCATAAAGATCACTAAAAGGTGACGTTCAGACAGTTTCCAGTTTGGTGAACATATCCCTGGGTCTGGAAGGCAACGCACCCCGACTCCATGGGGTCAGAAGATCCTGTGCTCGGGACTCTCCCAGACCTCGCCCGTAATTACACCGCTTCATCTGGTTTTCATTTGTATTCTTTCACACATCCTTTACGAGAGACTGATGAACATGGCAAGTGTCTCCCTGAGTTACGTGCACCATCATAGCAAATTATCAAACAGGAGAAGGAGGTCGTCAGAACCCCTGATTTGTAGCCAAGTCAGACCAGAGTGTGGGTAACCTGGAGGTCTACAACTTGCAACTGGTGTCTGAAATGGGGAGCAGTCCTGTGGTGTCCCTGCTAACTTCAGACGGCTGGTGTCATGATGGAATTGTGGGACCGCCAATGGATGCCTGGAGAGTCGGAGAGTCGACTGATGTGGGAAAAACCCCACACAAAGTTATGGAGGTTTATTTGGGAGGAAAGGAGGGATTTTGGGGGTGGGGTTAGCAAAACTATTTCATGGCGGGTGTTTTGTAGGCAAGCAAATATCTAATTATTTCCCATTTTGCCATGTTAGAAGCTATTATTGTACATTGCCTCAGTTCATTAAACAATTGGGCAATGCAGATGGTGCTAGTCTATCATTTCTTTATTATCTATCAGCTGGCATACATTTATTCAAACAAACTTTCCCTATCAATCCTTTAGTTACCCTGTATATCTTGTATAGGAAAGAAAGACAAATGCTTCACACTTTCTCCTTCTTTGTTGGTTTTCAAATTAGAAATTTGATCACATCATATGCTTTGAAGATGACTAATACACCTTTTTTAGTAGGAGGGGATATCATTAGGAACACATGGATTTAATCATTTAATGTTTTCCTCCACTGTAGTTATTCTTATTGATGCACAAAATGTTTGTTCATAGTAGCTTCCCGGAGTTGGCTCCTTTGTAGTGTTTCGCTGGCAAAGAGGATCTCAAAAAAGAAAATATAAGGCTGTAATATTTCAACACCAGGGTTAGAATATACTGCACATTTAGCAATCAGCTCTTATGACCCTGTGTGTCCTGCCTCTAGCATACCACCGCTCCTGAGACTCGTCGGTGTAACTGTGTAAGGCTTTGAGTGCTTTCTCACGTGGTAGGACAGTCCAGGCTTGTTTTGTATGTTTCCTGCCCCAGGCCTGGAGTCAGCCTTTTCTCCAAGCAGCCCTGTTTTCTTTTAGTGGGATTTGGAGGATGCAGGTGCCATGAATGCACATGGCTATAGGGTAAGTTCGTATTTCTAGACCTATCCAGTAAATACCGCTGGGGAATTTGTTTCTTTTCAAAGATAACCTACATATGCATTTATACTGATATTTCCCATTTAAATTCAGGACTACAGTGTTTTCACTTAACTTTATCTTTCATCTGTTTCTCTTTGCTCCCACACAGAAAATCCCAGTTGCCAATGAATCAACATAATTACGCATTTGAGTTATCCCACAATTCATGTGCAACAACTTTAGAATAACAATACCAATGCTGTCTCCAACAATGTGGTTACCGAAAATATTTTCAAGATTTTTTTTTTTTTTTTTTTTGCTGCAATTCTTTTTGTCTTAGGGTGTATACCCCTAGGAATATACGATCAATTTTCTGTGTTGTAAAGTTGTTTGAATTAATGTCTTTCATGCAGTTATGCTACCAACTTGATAATTACTTAAGTTTGAGGGGTTTTTTTTTTTCAATTTTGCTTTTGCTTTTTAGGCATTATTTTTTTTTTAATTTAATTCTGTATTATAATTATGTAAAAATTCCATAGTCAAATTTATAAAGCAACATATATGCAAAAAGTCTATGCTTATCCCTGTTACTTCCAGTATACTTTTCCCTTCCCCATAGATAATATTTTTAATAAAGAGTTTTTGGTTCTTCCTTTCATTTTAAAAATATGAACAAACATCCCTTTCTTACACAAACTATACTATGCACATTTTTTCCCTTTTATTTTTTTACTTTATATATTTTAGAGACAAATCTATTGCATTATATAGAGGTACTTCTCATGCCTTGTTTATAGTTTATAGTACTCCATCATATGGACAAAACTTTGTTTATTCAACCAGTATCGTAGTGATGAACTTTCGCTATTATAGATAATGCTCTGCCTGTGTTTTTGCTGGTGTATGCTGAGAATAGATCGTTTGAATTGGCCTTGCTGGGCAAAACAATAAATGCGTACCTAATTTTACTACATATATTTTTCTTGATTATTGACCACTTTTAAATGCAAAAGGCAGAGAACAGTAGAAATCTTGAAGCTCAAGCTCACCAATCACTGCTGTTCATTTCTGAGTGTCAGAGTTGGAATGTATTGAAAATATCTTCCTTCATTAAAAAGAGAAGAAGAGGATAGATATTAAACAAAATAATCAAGCTTGCAGAATATATTACTGACAGAGCCAAGATTAGAATCCATGTTTCATGCTGTAGATCCAATGATCTTCCATCTATATCTGAGATTTTTAATCTGCTATGCCTGAGGACACGTATTTCATAGGAAAAGTGTGGCGTTTCTTAGAACCTGATTCCATGGTTAGTAATGTGATCCCATGGTAAGTCAACTTGGTTCTAAGGGAAATAATATAAGACATTTTTGTATTTAAACAGACAGATATTTTGGGGTAGAATAAAAAGAAAATCCCATGTCATTTTAAATAATAAAATATAGGGCAGTGAAAACCTGTCCTAGCATAGCAAGTACCATGTGGTACCCCTGGACCTCTGGGGTACCGGTGCATTTTCCGTTGCCCGAGGGCACCCCACGAAAATGCTCGGCTGGCTTTGCTCAGCACTGTGCTGCCTTTTCCTTGGAGCTGATGGGACCATTTCTACTGGTCAATAGTTAGCATTTTCACAGCCTCCCCGAATTAGGCCAGGTGTATGAGTGAGGAAGAGAAAGAAAATGAGGAAGCTGCTGAGTGATTCTGTCCCCTGAGTTGACATGGCCTCACTTTGATCCATATTCAGGTGAACAATAAGGGCCTCCTTCCCCAAGACTCCATCTTCCTCAGATACCAGCTGGAGGGAAGTTCTGAGATTTCAGAGGCTGAAAAGTCTCAGAGCCTTCTCTTCTTCCCACCTTGTAGAGGTATCACAAGGTGAGCAGTTGGGCTGGACAGGGGTTGTCATAGAAAAGCAACTTTCCTCCTGTATCGAAGAGGAATATATAGTCTTAATGGCTGTCACATGGTTTCTGAAGATAGACAATTGTATTCTAAACAAAGACTAATTAGGAAGAAAAGTTGCTTATGGTCTAGTGTGGTTCAATCTGAATGCTTTTTATAAGAATTCCTTTGAGGAATTTCTTAAGAGGAATCATGAGGCTTAATCTCTAAATTCAATGCAGAATGTGAAAACAAAGTATGGAAAAGTTACCATCATAAATCCCTTAAATCAATCCATATAGTGTACATGGTTCCATGAGTACCCTCCTACACAGTGATTCCTTTGCAAAGCCAACGCCTGAACAATAGAAGGAACAAAAGGGAAAGCCACGTACAGATGTCTGGGCATTCCACCCATTTTGTTTTGAAGTTAGCTATTATTAATAAATCTCTAAGAGTTAATAAGAGAAAAAAAGAAAATTCTAAAGTTTTCTTGCTTATAGTGTTTATACCTTTCTGATTCAAGACTTGTCAATCTTAAGCATCAAGGCTCATGCTTAGGTGGTACAGAGAGAAAAGCATCGACTAGTTATTTATTATAGGCAAAGTCTGTTCTGATCAGTTGGTGCCCATGTGTTTGGTTAGTATATTTGTTAAATACAGGGTTGTAAGAATCAAATGGAATGCTGAAATTGAAACTTACCGTATATAATATACTGGGTACTTCCAGTTACAGGTCACAGGAAATGATGTTTATATTTTGTAGTGTTATTTTTCTTCTGATAAAGTATTTTTGCGTATCTTGGTCATCTTCAGTTACTATGACCCAGACTGTACACTAACAAGGAAAAATGTGACTAAGTCAAATTAACTGAGTGCTCTGCCAGTAAGCCCTGGGAGTGTGTTTGGCTAATTAAGATCAAACGTGCAGAGGACTGTCCATAGTGGACGATGTTGGAGACAAGCCTGTCCTCTTGCGTGCAGATGCTTGTTAAGTCTGCATGTTTGTGCTCCAGGAAGCAATGGCAGTTTCTGAGTTGGAAAGTTGCTTAGCCCTCGCACAACTGAGAGGCAGAACTAGTGGTTTATAAGCAGTGGAAAAATAAGGGTGGCTGGGAAAAGCTTAAGAATGTTTTTGGATCTTTTGCCACAATATGCTTTCAGTTATTTGATCACCAAAACGTGTCCTTTTTTTTTTTTTTTTCCATTTAAGGATTTGCATAAAGTATCTGGCTGGACCAACTACTTGGAGAGTTTGCAGGATAAAAAGAACACAAAACAGTGGACTGGATCCGCACTGGGCAAGGGACTGACAAGCCCATTTGTCACACCCCAGGGTTTAATATTGATTCAAAAGCCTTTGGTGAGTCATGGAATTGAGGGATCCACTCGGGAAGCTTGCAGGAGTGTGAGAGTGGAGGACAGTCCCCCAGCGACACTGCCCTCACTTCACAGCACGTGAGCCAGTAGCAGTGGTGGCAAGTTTGTCCCGTTCTTGTGCTGTCCCACTGCACGAGGAACTGAGTGACTGTGGCCACTGAGGACACCCTTGTCTTGGTGGCTGTCACCCTTTGCCACCCTCCCCCCTAAACCATGCAACCTATCAAAGTGTTTCTCCTGACCAACATACAGCACTCATTCTGAGAAGGATTCCAGTAAGTTTATTTCCTTACATTTCCCATAATATTCTGATACCCCTTCTAACTAGTCCCTGGGAAATGACCCAACTGCTCCTTTCAAGGGTTTCGAGCAGGACCTGGATGTCTCAGTCAGAATGTAGTTTTCGGTCCCAGCTCTCTGCCACCTCCGAGTCACGGGCTACTGGACAATTTAATTAATTTTTATAATCTCAGTTTTCTCATCTGTAAAATGAGAATAACTATATATATTTTTAAACTGGTGTGAAGGCAGTTGAAATGTAAAGCTGAAATTCAAAGGGACCTCATGTATCTCTGGGACCCAAGGTCTCTGCTACTTTGAAATCAGTTTATTATTGGAATGAATAAATGTAATTGTTGATATGTAACAGTGTTTGTCCTACAGAAATGGCAGCTTTATATGGTTTAACCTAATTTTATTGTGTCCAAAAAATAAGTAGAGACAAAGGGTTAAACTGATGATTAAAAATTCGGCTGGATGTCAATCCTGTGGGAAATGCTTCCTGTGCGCTCCACTCTGTATCTCTCAGTTACTTACACACTTGTCTTGAAACCTAGGAGATTATTAAAACTATGTCTGTGTTAGAATATGTTTTTTCAAAGACATTCCTGTATCTTGCCATACTTACTCCTGAAAACAGGGCCTCCTTAACATAAAAACTTGATGTCATTAAAAGTATAAAATTTGCTCAGGAAAATTCTCAGAAGAATGCCAAAAAGGACAAAAAGGACACAGGAAAAGAAAAAAAAATGTTGCTCTTTACTTGCTCTGTTTTTTTTGTTTTTAACCTTATGCTTGATCTGGGTATGTCCCTGTGATTTTCCTAAGCAGGAGTGATTAGGTCACCACCTATGTTGGACAATAAGCTTTATTGTTCATAGTAGCTTAGTGTCTAAAGCTCTTTCCACCAGATGGAAAGGAAAAACAGTGTGCTGTATCTTCCATGCTAGCATCAGAAGGCAGAAACTTTGAAATACACACCAAGCATCTCATTTAGAAACTTTGGGCAAGAATCACAAAGCAATTGTACTGGTGGCAAAAGCCAAAATGAAAATCAGTTGTTTCTTCTTCCTTTGCCAATTCCAATGGCAGGATCTGGCCTGCAGATCTCAAAATTTTAAAATGTCTTTCCAGCAGGAATTGCTTTCCTGTTTTTGTTCTTATTGCTGAATCTGGATCTCTTCTCACAACGTCCTTCTTGCCTGGCGTCCAGGAGCCCTTTTTGTCTGGAAGAGCTTGGAGTTTCCTCTTAATGGAAACCAAGCCCCTGGTTTGCACTTATCTAAATGTTCGTCCCGCCTCATACTATGGAGCATGCCTTGCCAAAATGCTTTAAAAAATCCATTTGGGTAAAGGTCATGAAATCAAACTGTTTACGAGCCTTCACATTCTTGATGGAATACTTCAGAATTCTATTCTTACATCTTTCGATATGGAAGCTATTAAGAGACTCTCACCCCATTGCAAACAAAAGAGAGAAACGAAACCCCAAATGTTACGAAGTCCCAAAGTAGTTGTGATGCGCTTACCTTCCAGATGTCTTTCTTCTCCGTTCACGTTATTATGTCCTGAAATGGGGAAGCCTGTGAGGATTTTGCAAACAGAAGACTGTTTGCTTTCCAGAAGTTGGAAGAAGATCTTGGAGAAATAAGTCAATCAGTGTTAGTGTGCATCTGTTCTTCTTCCTCAGCAGGCACTGTGGATGCAAAGACAAATAAAACACAATTCCTACCTGGAAGGATTTTCTCATCCAGTTAGAGAGAAAAAGAGAAAAATCATGGAGTAGGATGCAGGTGTGTGTAGGTTGCCATAGGACAACTAAGGGAGGTGACTGAAAGTTTGCAAAAGAAGACACTTTACCTATGTCCTACAAAAAAAGAAAGAAAAGTATTATCAAGGATGTAAATAACACATTTCTTGTCCAGGAAAAAGCATGTGCAAAAGCATGAGAGGGAGTAAGATGCACTGGTTCTCAAGCTTGCAAGCACAGGAAAACTTTAAATGATATCGATGCTTGAGTTTCACCCCTAGGAATTCTGATTTAATTGGCATGGGTTCTTTCAGGTCACTGGGATTTAGGAAAGCTCCCTTGGTCATCAGAATGTGCTACACCGGCTGAGAACCACTCTTGTAACCTATCCTCTGTCTGGAATGGAGAGCTTGTGGAGAATAAGTAAAAACAAGGCTGGCAAAGTAGGTGGAGTTCACTGTTTCCTGCCTGGAGTTAGTGCAAAAGGTAATGGACTGGTCCTTAAGGATTCTGTATAGGTGAATGGCGAGATCAAATTTGTGTATTAGAACGAGGACTTTGATAGGTGGCAATTGAATGGATTGTGACATTGTGAATGTGAGTGCGTGTGTGCATGGGACAGGGAAAGGGAATGGTACCAGAGAAGGGGAAATAAAGAGACTTCTTAGCGGGAGCCTATAGCTTGGAATCAGAGAGGACATGATGACAGCTGGAACCAAGGTGGTGGCAGGGCCCCGTACCCGTGGCATCCTGACTGAGCAGGGACAGGAGAGGAGCACCGGTAGCTCCATCCATACCCTGCGGGTTTCCATGCTGCAAGATGAAGGAAAGGTTGTGTCTGAATCACTTGAATAATTGTCGCCTGTGCTTTCCTTTATTTATTTATTTATTTTTTGCCTGCAGAGAATAGTCCTCGGGGAACTGTCGCTGAGCCCAAAGCTAATCAGAGCAGCAAGCATCTTTTAATAAAGGGCTTTTCAAAGGGCTTTTCCTTCCCTCCTTCATTTTTGCAAGCCAAGGCACATTTTTGCTTTCACTACCCTTGCTCCCCTGAAAGCTGCAGCAGTTTTGAAAAGGTCATTAGCCTGAGTGCTCTGGGATCCTCTTACTTTCTTCGTGAAACTACCAGCCTCTGGGGTGGAATCACCATTCCTCGAGGACCCAAACTCACAGACCGCCTTGTCCTGGACGCGTATTTCTCTTGCCGGTCCCAGAGAAGAGCTGATTTCTCCTGGGACAGACCTTAACAGCTAAACAGCTTGCAAGCTGCCTATCAGAGTACCTGTGGCCGGAAGAGACGCAGCAAAGGTTTCTGGCTAACTGGCAGCGACAGCTCTGGCTTATGTAACAGTTACCTCTGGCAATTTGTCCCCACACCCTTTTGGCAGCAAAGCTGTGGTATTTTTAATGGTAAGAGCTTGGCCAGTGTTCAGCCAATAAGCTTTTTTTTCTTTTGCTGGCAGCAAATTAGAATTCCTGTTCCTTTCACCTTGTTTCCAGCCAGACCTGGTTCTGTGAATATGTCACTGGGGGCTTGGATAGAGCTGTGTTCTGCCTCAGTGCCTTAAATCCAGTATTTCAGTTCAAAAATCATTTTACCTTTTCATAAAGAGGCCCCATTATGCATCTGCCCTTAATCCCGGGTGCCAGTTGGACCTGGAGACAGGGAGTTAGATATTCCTAGGTTTTAATGACACTTTACAATTTGGAAAGAGGATTGTAGGATTGTCAACAAAGAGGAACGCAACCCAGCCCTCTGATGTTGGATCCATCAGGACCTGCCTTAGTGCCTCACACCACTCGCCACCTGCTTGTAGCAAGCTGTTGTCCAAGAGGCACGATGTCTCCTCAGGAGGTGCAGACGGGGGAAGGAGGTTCAGTTTTCCAGAATTCAGCGTCTCCTCCTCCCCTTTGTCACCTGCGCCAGGATCTGTTCTAGGGTTGCCAGGATCAACTGTATGTGAAGGACAGACCCAGGAGCTTTCTTTAAACAGGGACAAACTAAGTACATTATGCAAGAAAGATGCTTTAAAAAAAAAAAACATAAATACTGTTCTCCCCAGAGAGGAAATGAAGACTTCTTTTGTCTTAGTTTCTCTGAGAAGTTGAGACTAAGATAACTGGGAGAAACCTTGAATAACATGAAAAGAGAAACTCCTCCCCGATAGCTGGACGGAGGGACTGTGTGCTGGCTCCCCACCTCTCTCCCTCGGAGTTAAGAGGCCCAGGGGACAGATTTTAAACTTTCCTCCAGCCATAAACAATTTTCTAAATAACTGCTGTGGCTTGAAGTTGTCCTCCACATTCCATGTGTTTGAAACTTAACTCCCAAATTCATATGCTGATTGGAGGTGAGGCCTTTGGGTGGCAGCGATGACGAGATAAGGCCATCAGGGTACCCCACGATGGCACTAGTGGCTTTATAAGAAGAAGAAGAGAGACTGGAGCTGACAAGATGTCCTCTGGCCACGTGACGCCCTCCGCCATGTTGCCACACAGAAGGCCCTCACCAGATGTGGCCCTTGATTTTGGTCTTCCAAGTCTCTAAAACTGTAAGAAATAAGTTTCTTGTCTTTACTGCCCAGTCTTTGATATTCTCTTCTGACAACAGAGAAGAAACTACAATAATAACTTTACTGCCTACGGGAACGTTTGGGGCAAGAACAAAAACACAGAACAAATAACGTGTGCTACGACAGGTAATTTGGACCATACGAATAAAATTGTCTTCCTAGTGATAAGGATAAATTTTGAATACATATGTCTAGAAGTGTTTCCTATCTTAAATAGTAATAAATGGTGTATCTGCCTATCTCCAGAATGCTTCTGTTTTGGATATATTCATTCTTAATATTCTGATGATATCACTGCTTTATTTTTCGATAAGATAATGATGAACTATGTAAAACCTGCCAATCTCCATTTTAACAGAGAGGATCCATTATGGTCCTCCTGTGTCATCGGAGGCAATTTTGAGGATCGGGAAAAGAGCAGCAGGAAATGTAGCAGTTGTCTTCAGTCTCCTCTGTCTTTAACCTTTGCCCAAACCAGAAGAAGGGACTGGCGAGCGGGACTGCTCAAATTACTTAGCAAACAAAGTAAATCCATCCAATTCCTCCTGCGGTAGTCAGCTCTCTGTGAAGTGTGAATTTATAAAAGAAATCTAGCTGGCATCAACCTAAATGGTATTTTTTTCTGGCACACATGTGCAGGCAAAGTAAGCTGAAATAAGAAAACTAAATAATTCGTGAGCATGCCTAATGCTTTATCTGGAACCAGTGATTATTTTATTATCCAAATTTTAACTCTTTAATATGCATCTCAAGAGGTAGATTGGCTTAGAAAAATCTCAAAGGAAAATCAAATGGAGTAGGAAACCATAGAACAGAGGGAAATGTTATGTTGAAGTTTTTTGCACAACAGAAAGTTTTCTTTGGCTAATAGAAAAAAAATTTATCAGTGAATCTGCACAAAGTGTATTGCTTAGTGAATTACCATAAAATGAAGATATATGTGTGTCCCACCCAGATAAAGAAATAGAAGATTTCTAGGACCTTAGAAGACATCTTGAAGCCCTCTCCCAATTACCAACTCCTCCCTCAAAGATGATCTTTCTCCTAATTTCTAGCACCACAGGTTAGCTTTGCCTGCTTTTAAATTTTGAATAATTGGATAATCATACTAATATGTTACTTGTGTGTGGATTCTTTCCTTCAATACTTGTGTGATCATTCATGTTGTTGTATATAGTAATACTTTATTCATTTTCATTGCTGCACAATATTTGATGTTTGGATATACCACAATTTATTTATCCATTGTATTATTGATGGACTTTTCAGTTATTTACAGCTTAGGGCTATTATGAATAGTGCTATGAATATTATTATGCATGATATCTAAGGGCCAGATTGCTGGGCCATAGGATTTGCATATTTTAGCTTTATTAATACTGTCAAACAATTTTCCAAAGTTTTACTAATTTAATACTCCCACCAGAAATGTATAAGAATTCCAGTTACTCTATATCCTTGCCAACATTAGACAATATAGACAGTCTCATCTACATCCTTCCTCATATTAGTCTATTTAATTATAGCCATTCTAAAATGTGCTTATTGGTATCTCATTAGGGTATTCACTGACATTTCTTTGATGAATAATGGAATTTACCATGTTTTCATATGTTTATTGGCCATTTGGATGTCCTCTTTTGTGAAGCTCCTGTTTAAGTCCTTTGTTCCTCTTTCTATAAATTTTTAGGTCTTAAAAAATGACTTGTAGAGTTTATGTGTATATTCTGGACACAAGGCCAGAATCAATCTGACCTGGCATATTTTTTTTTGTTGTTTTGTGAGAAAGTCTTAAGTACAGATTTGCTTTCTTTAACAGATATAAGACTAGGCAGATTTTTAATACTCTCTGGTGTCAATTTGGTATAGATTGTGTTTTTCTGGAAATTTATCCATTCTATCTCTATTTTAAAATCTACTGGGGCCTTTTTGTTGCAGCAAGGGGCCTGTTCGTCATCTGAGGTGAGTGTATCTTGTTCTCACTCTGTAAACCTGTATCTTCCTCTTGCTGTGTAATACTATCTTTCTCTCCTCAAAAAAACCTTGTTTCATGCTTAAAAAAAAATTATTGGCATAAAGTTATGTATAATAACCTTCTATTATCTTCTAATGAATGTCTGTAGTGTTCATAATGCTTTTTTAAATTCCTGATATTGATAATGTGTGGCTTTTATATTGATCGATTTTCACCGAAGTCTTATCAATTTATTAATGTCTTTGAACAACCGATTTTTAGATTTATTGATCTTCTCTGTTACAGTTTTGTGTCTCATTAAGTAATTTCTTCTTTTATCTTGATTATTTTCTTCAGGCTAATTTCTTTGGATGATTTTTCTTTTTAAAAAAATTTATAAATATAATTAGTTTACTGATTTTCTTCTCTTCTTTTTAAATATATACAGTTAAAGCTTAACATTTCTTTCTAAGCGTGACTTTATTTGCAGTTCTTAAATTGCATTATGTTGTATCTTTATCTTCATTTTGTTTAAGATATTTTGTGACTTCTGCCAGGCGCAGTGGCTCAGGCCTATAATCCCAGCACTTTGGGAGGCTGAGGTGGGAGGATCGCTTGAGGCCAGGAGTTTCAGACCAGCCTGGGCTATATAGGGAGACTCCGTTTTTATAAGAAATTTAAAAAAAATTAGCTGAGTATGCTCATGGCACACCTGAAGTCCCAGCTACTTGGAAGGCTGAAGCAGGAGGGTCATTTGACACTTTTAAAAAAGAAAAAAAAAATGATATTTTGTATTTTCCATTGTAATTGTTTTTCTGACCTATGGATTATTACAGATGCCTTTTTATTATTGTTTTTTTTTTCAGTTTAATTCCACTGTGATTTAAAAAGATACTCTGTAAGTTTTTAATACTTTGAAATTTGTAAAGAATTCATTATGGACCAGCTTATTGGCCATTTTGGTAAATATTCCATATGCACTTGAAAAGACTGTTCTGCAGTTGTGGGATATAGCATTCTCTCTCTATATATATATATGACCGTTAGATTAATTTTCCGAATTATGTTGTTCGTGTCATCTATAGCCTCTTTTTTTGTCTTATTTGGTTAGTTAATGTGAGATGTGTGTTAAAAATTTCCATAGAGTTGTGTATTTATATATTTCTTTTTTTTAGATTTGGTAATGTTTGTTTTCTATGTTTTAATTTAAAATTATTTTCCTTCATGGTGAAGTGAACCTTTTATCATTGTGAAATATGCTTCTCTACTTTTAGTATAGATTTTTTTTTTTTGCTTAAAGTGTATTTTATCAGCATTTGTACAGTTACAACTGTTTACTTTTTCTAGTGTTTCCATGGTATCTGTTTTTGTATCCTTTTTCATTCAGTATTTCTTTTCTTTCTTTCTTTTTCTTTCTTTCTTTCTTTTTTTTTTTTTTTTAGTTGGAGACAGGGTCTCACTCTGTTACCCAAGCTGGAGTACAGTGGCTTGATCATAGCTCACTGCAGCCTCAAATTCCTGATCTCAAGTGATCCTCCTGCCTTGGGCTCCCAAAATGCTGGGATCACCATTCACTATTTCTGTGTCTTAATATATACATGTTCTTTTTTAAATATATGTAATGTTTATATACATATATAAACAATTTTATATTGTTTCATAAACAATGTATATTTTGATTGTATTTTTTGCATTCAGTCTGACACCTTTGGACATCTAATTTGAATGTTTAGTCTGTTTATAGTAAATGTAAGCACTAATATATTTGTGTTTGCAACTATAATTTTTACTATTTTTTTCTATTTGTTCAATCTGTTCTGTATTCTTTTTCTCTCATTTCTTATGTGTTTTGATTGGTTATCATTATTTAATTTTCTTCTCTATGTTTTATGTCTTTGTTACTCCAGACATTACAATATTCATCCTTGATTTATTAGAGTTTAATGCAAAGTAATAATTGTATCCTTTCTCAGGCCATGCAAGAATCTCATTTTTTATGATATTTTAATTATATATATTAATTTTATATGTATTTTAAATTCTATGACATATTATGTTAGTATTTAGTATTTATTTATATTTACTCACGTATTTACTCTTTCTGTTGAATTTTGTTCTCTCTTGCACTTCCTTGCTTGCCTTCTGAGGTTATTTTCTTCACACCTAAATAAATCCCGGTGTATTTCTTTCGGTGTGGTTCTACCAACAATGGTCTCTCAGTTTACGTTGCTTTAAAATCACTTTATTTTGGAAAAATATTTTATAGGGTATGGAATTCTAGATTGGCAGTTATTTTCTTTCAACATTTTGAAGATTTCATTCTATCATTCCTGGCTTCTGTAGTTTCTGTTGGGGAGTCCACTTTTCAGTCTTATCGCTGTTTCTGTGAATATATTTAACAGTAGGCCTTTGTTTTCTTATACTCTTACTTTTTGGTCTTGCTCTAAGCAGTTTTACTTTGGTTGTTATTGGTATAGTTTTCTCTGTATTTGTTAAGCTGGGCACTCATAGAACTTCTTAAATCTGTAGTTGAATGTTTTTTATCGCTTTTGGGAAATTTTCAGGATTATTTGTTCAAATGTCACTTCTACTCCATTCTCTCATTCTTCTCATGCTGAGATTCCAAATTCGCATATGTTAGACCACTTTTTACCATGTCCTAAAAGTATCTTATTTTCATTTCTGTATTTGTTATAAATTTTTCTCTGTACTTCATTGTTAATATTCTTTTATTGACATAACTTCCAGCAGTTTGCGGATCTTCTCTTCAGTTTTGTTTAACATGATGTTAAATTATTTGTCGAGATTTTTATTTCAGTTATTTTGTTTTCCAGCTCTTAAATTTTCATTTGATTTTTTTTATAGACTCAATTTTTGATGAAAGGCTCTAATACATCAATCATAGTTATTTTAAAGTCTGTGTTTGACAACACGAATATTTCTATCATCTATGGATCCATTTTGGTTGTCTGTTTTCGTTTTTTATTTTTATTTTTTGATCAATTAGTCCTGTGTTTGGGTATGCATGGTTATATTTTATTGATTGCCTTATATTATGTATAAATGTTAATAATTGGAGAGGTTCTGAAGAATGTTTTTTCCCCAGATAATATTACATTGGTTTTAACAGGTAATGAGATAAGGGGCAGATTACATAATCCAGTCTGAGACTAAGCTGATCAAAGAAGAGTTTTGTTTTGTGAAGTCTGATCTATTTCCAGTTGACCTTTACTTCTATTATGTGGTGTTTCAGGAGTCCCGGTAAAAAGTTTATGGTGTTTACTGGTGCTGCTTCTTCCCGGCAGGCCTTGGACACTGTGTCTGTTTGGTATTTATGAGTGTGTCAGTCATTCTGTTTAGCTTCTCCATTTCTCCTGTTTGGCTTCTTAGGGTCTTGCTTCCATTCTGTTTATGAAGGGCAAATGCGTCGAGGGAAGAGGTGATGAGAATACTTAACCCACTTCCGAACATTTTCTTTTTCTCTGGGGCCTTGATCCCTCAGGTCCTGGCTGCTTGGTAGCTCTCTGATGCCTTCAAATAATTTAAAAAATTTTTTCATCTATCTTTTATTCTTATTTTTTGGGTGAATTTGGTTTGATGCTGGCTAATATCTCATAATGGGAAACCAGAATCCTCAAAAGTCATCATTTCTTTTCCTACTTCTTATATCTATTCGGTTACTAAGTTCCATCTCTAAATTCTGCCCTTTTTTCTCCATTCCCAGCGCCTAGTGCTGCCACACCTTTTAGTTTAGGCACTAACTTTTGTTTTGTTTTGTTTTGTTTTGTTTTGTTTTGTTTTAAGAGACAAGGTCTTGCTCTGTCACCCAGGCTGACGATCATAGCACACTGCAGCCTTGAACTCCTGGGCTCAAACGACCCTCTTGCTGTAGCCTCCAGAGTAGCCAGGCTACAGTCGTGCACCACCATGCACAGCTAATTTTTAAATTTGTTAACTTATGTTTTTGTTTATTTACATCTTGAGCTCCTGGCATCAAGAGATCTTCCCACCGAGGTCTTCCGAATGCTGGGATTATAGGCATGAGCCCCTCCCAGGCCCTAATCTTTTCCCGCCTAATTATTGCCAAGGGTCAGCTAATACATCTCTTTGCTTTAGTCTTCTTTCACTCAACACCACTTTCAGAGTGGGCCATAACTCCCCTAATTAAACGTGTTTTGGGATTTACATTACCTGTAAAGTAAAAACCCAAGGTCTACAGGGGATCCATGGGCATTGCAGTACCAAGATACTGGTGCACAATGAAAAGGTATAAGATTTATTTGATGAAAAAGAATTAAACAAGTAGATGAGATGATTGGACAAAGCAGGAGATAATCCAGAGGTTAGTTCAGGCTTCTCAGGTCCCCTGGAGTGTCCTATGGACATGTACAGCTCATGCCAATACTACCAGCAAGCGAAGAGTTGTCTGCAGTGAAAACTTTGCCTTTCTCAATTTTGTTGTCCAATATTATATTGAAACCCACTGTTAACCCCTGACCCTTCTGCATACACTGGCTGTGGGCCCGTATATTCATCAGCTGCAAATAACAGATGCAAAAATATACCATTGATCAATTCTCAGTGTTTACTCTGAGATTGGTGAATTAAATGACAGTTTTCCAAGGACGGCATTCCTTAGTAGGTCCAGGTTTCAGGACCATGTATCGTCACATCTTGTTTTTCCCCAACACATGCTCTTCAGTCAGTTTCACCAAAATGCTTTTCTTTCTTTCTTATTTTCATACATCTGTCTGGAACACCCTTCTCCTCTTTTCTGTCTGGAAAATTCCTAATTACCATTCATGAATCAGCTCAAGTGCTGCCTATTCTAAGAATATTCCCTGACCATCTTTGCCTCACATTAAAATTAGACCTTTGCCCTTCTTGGTTTCCATAACACTTTGTATGATACGTCTGTCAGGGCATTTATCTCCTTGTGTTTATTTGTTTATTTCTATCTTCTTGGAAAAAATTTTTCAAGGGCAGAATTTTCAAATTCTTTCTTTGTAAACCCCTAATCAACACAGTACTCAGAATGTGAGGATGAATTTAATAAATATTAGCTAAATGAACAGTTTTCAATATTCAATCAGATGGATCAGCAACCAGTTAATTCCTTTATCTGGATTAGATGTCTGGCAAAGAACAGGTACTGAGTTACTATTTGTTGAGCTAAGGCATCATATTAAATATTAAGTAACTATTTTATTCTAATGATGCATATTGTTTTAAATAAAATGAACTTCCAAAAAATAAACTGGAAGTTGGATAAGAGAATTGAGAAGTTCATAGTTGCTGGAAATAATTTTGGAATCATTTTACTGAAAGTTAGACCTAAATTCTTCTTTGCAAAACCAAGATTAATTAAGGATGAAATCATTGGGGCACTGATCATTTGGGAAAAATTAATTAGCTATACGGCCATAATAAAAATACGTGAAATGTACAAACACATAATTTATCTCAAATTTTTGACTGGTAAGCCATGAAAAATATATTCTGCAGATGTTTAAAAATTAAAGAGAGCCATGTCCACTTTGCACTGTTCCTAAACCCTATGAAACCTTACTGTGCAAGCAGGGCTCACTTGCTGTGGGGCTGAGTATGTACACTTAATCCCCAGGGATTTGGAGGAGCAAGTTCTGCTCAGTCAATGAAAAATCATTGGCAAAACTTCTGGGACATATTTTTATGCACATAAAAATTAGTTTTAGAGATATATAATTGGAGATTTCCACTGCAGGATCTGCAGGTCAAATTGTATTTTAACAGAACGTGTTGTGAGAAGTTTCTTAACCAGGAAAATGAAAAAGAGTGCCTTTCTGCTTCTAAAGCTTGCAATGACTTCTTTTCATGTACTGAAATCAGGGCATTCAGCTGCTTTGCATACTGTTCAATCTCTGCATATGCAAGAAAGAGGAAACATGTATGTTAGATTGATTGGGCCACATCCATGATTTTAACTTGGTTTTCTGTGTGAAGGTAATTGGAGAGTTCCCCTGATACAATAAAAGGGAAAACTTACCAAACTTGCATTACATTGAGAAACTTAGATACATAGATGGTTATATGTTTAAGAAATGTGTATTCAGGCACACCTCAATTTAAAATGGATTATGTTTCAAAAGTCTTTTGATATTGTTTATGATATTCTTTTGTATAAGTATAATCTTACAAACAACTATTCCTGGGCCAGATTAGCATTCAAAAACCTATTTAATTCATAATATGACTGAAAAATTACACATTTTTAGTGAAAGATAGTACACAAAATACGATTACTTCATAGTAGCTGAACAAATTTAAAGAAATACTAACATTTAATTCATTTTTATTATTAAATATAGATTCTTGAGAAAAATTAAAAACAGAGTGACACAAATGCAAAACTTTGGGAACTTGTTAAGGCAGTTCTAGAACTATTAAAGGAATTTATATTTTGAGACTGCCAATTCTTTATTGTATCCAATTTTATATCAAAATTATGTTTTCTTTAATAGAGTACCATCTCTATGTTTATCAGCCATGGTTGGATTGATATTTCACTCACTAATGGGAAATGAGAGAAAAATTAAAAAGAAAAGTGTTTTTTTCAAAAGTAAACAGCAGAAAAAGTAAGTATGCGTTTCAGAAAGAGAAGAGTTAATGAAAGATAGGATGTATAGATAGGGCTGGGGACACAGGATGTAAAAAGTCTTGGCAGGACAACAAGGAGCTGCTCACGTGGGATCACGTGCCTGCGGTTCAGAGAGTGCACACGACCCTCTGCAGCCACTCTCTGGATTCTTCTCAGAGACTGTGTCTATGGTGTGGTCAACTCCTGGCAAACCCTGCTTTCAATGTATTGCCCTGGCCTTCTCTGCCCAGTGTCTGATGGTAGAGCTCTCTGTCAATGTTGCCTAGCTGTATTTGTTTTCCTTTCATTGACATTTCAAGGCTTTCTGTTTACTTGTTACGCAAAGAAAATCTTTGAAACTTCTTCCCTTTTCAGGATTTTTTTTAAAAAAAATTAAAGATGCAAAACCTTAATAGCTCCAAGTAAGTTGCTAGCTTGAATTAGGTTTCCCTATAAGAATACACAATTAGGAAACTGAACAGCTATTCGACTTCTTCTCTAGCTGATCCTCCATGTGCAATGTGCTGAAGCTGGTGGGTCCATCCACAGAGACAGGAGAAGGGTGGGCAGTGTTAACCCAATGCTATGGGGTCTAGCGGCTAGACCCCATAGAAAGCACCAGGCGTGGAAAGTAGTTAATGACTGAGACTATGGATGCGGGTTGGGAGATTTTCAGCAGCCCCGAAGCGCACAGTAGCTGCATAGCAAGGGCCCTTCTACTATTTCTGCTACTCCTTCTAGGAACCCCATCTTCCACACCCGCCATGGCCTTGCTCCTGGTCTGGATTAGAATTCTCTTCCTGTTGCAGCCGTCTAGGGCAAGGTGAAGAAAGATTCTGAGTTATGGAGTTCCAGCCAGACTTCCGTTTGCCTATGGAAGGAGGTAAGGGCACTTACACAGAGATCCAACCCTCCTTACCTGTGAGCAACGATGGTAGGTAGCAATCTCGATGTTCATGCCACCTTGATGGTTGGAACCTTCCAGTAGTCAAACAAGTGCTGCATGAAGTCCTTTGCTCTGCATGGGTGTGATCCCAACCCCAAGGCCCAGGCCCTGTGCTGGTCTGCGGCCTGCTAGGAGCTGGGCCGTGGATCTCCGCCTGAACTCCAGCCCCACCCTGGTCCATGGAAAAATTGTCTTCCATGAGACCCGCTGGGGACGGCTGCTGTGTGGCACCACCTGGCCTCCTCCCATCTCCTTATTTCCTACAAGATGAATATAAGAATATTAAAAACACCTACATTCAAATATAAATATTAGCACACAAACATATGTTAAGCTGAAAATAAAGGAATTTTTTGAATTGTCAAATCATTTTGAATATCTGTAGTGTCTCCTCTATCTCAGCAGAAATAGCAGAATATGAATATCCGTGTTATATACACGTGCCTATTTTTATATACCTTCTTCTCTGATGCTGGCAGAAACTCTCCAAATATTGCTTTGGAGTTGTTCTTTTGATTTTATCCCCAGAGCATGTATTCAAGAGAATAAATTTGGCCATTTTAAAGCTGTGAGAAATATGGAATGCATAAATTTTCCTGCTATAAAATACTTTTTTGGGTGTATTTATGTAACTTGAAACAGATGCATCTACAAAGTTTACACATAGAAACAGATTACATAGAAGGAAAAGAGTCAGGTCTGGCTTGGAGAAGATTCTGGTATTTTTACCCTACAAATGTTTCCAATGCATAAAATCGGTACGGAAGGCTCGGATCCAATGGCTGGGCTCTGAGGAGATTCCTGCAAAGTGGCACAAATGAGCATCTGACTGCAGAGCATTTCAGCTCCAGGGCTACCATGTCGGGCACGGCCATGTTTCTTTTTATTAATAAATGGAACTGGAGATAAGTCAAAGGTTGATTGTTCACGATTTTTCTGAATAGTGGTAGCCTGGTTTAGTCTGAAATTTCACCAAGCTTTAAAGTTGAGTTTTTCTGACACTTGATAAAATGGTAATTCTAATTGGCCGCTACAATGGAAATGGGCCTTTTCAAAAAGGTCTCTGGAGACCAAAATGTAATACGCAGGCCACCTGTGAGGGGGACTC
The DNA here is from genome assembly GCA_028533085.1 of Varecia variegata. Classification (NCBI taxonomy): domain Eukaryota; kingdom Metazoa; phylum Chordata; class Mammalia; order Primates; family Lemuridae; genus Varecia; species Varecia variegata. The sequence goes on along the minus strand of CM052454.1, from coordinate 10,814,684 downwards.
TCTAGGATGCAGTTAGAGTGTGGGTTCATGGGTGGAGGTGTCCGGGTGGATGAGTGGTTGTCTCAGAGTCTGTATCCCTGGGCCCTCTGAGAGGAGAGAAGCCCAGTAAGCGCATGAGGAGGTGGGAAGGGACTGGCAGGTGCTTTGGCTCTGGCAACATCAGAAAGTAACTAAGTATGTGTGTGGTTGCTGTGAAGGTTAATAAAATACATCAGACCTTACTCACTCCCCCAAACTTTGTGTGTATCTTTACTACATACATTGTCATATTGTGTGCCTAGATGTCTAACGCATTATAAATTTCTTTAAAATAGACCTGGTCTCAGTCTTTCATTCAATAAATATTTGTTGAAAAATTACTTTGGGGCAGGCACTTACCAGTGCTGCCTGATGGAAGCTTTTGTGCCTCCCTTCCCCTCTACAATTGATAGGATTGACAATATTAGTTTCTTTTATGAAAACCTAATTTTTTAATTTAAAAATATGATAAATTGAAACAACCACTTTTAAGAGGCTTTAATATTTTAAGTTTAATTTATGCATTTAAAATGTTTAATTCTTGTAATTATTTCAATTATATGACTGACATAACCTTACAAAGTACTTAAGAAGTTCTTTATTACAACTCTAACAGTGTAGACTTACAAATACCTCACCTAACTCTGGAGATGTGTTCTGAGAAATGCATTGTTAAGCAATTTTGGGGTCGTGCAAACATCATAGATTGTACTTACACAAACCTAGATGGTCTGGCCTAAGTATGTAGCCTATTGCTCCTAGGATACCAACCTGTACAGAATATTACTGTACTGAATACTGTAGGCAATTGCAACACAATGGTAAGTATTCTTGTATCTAAACATACCCAAACATAGAAAAGGTACAGTAAAAATATAGTCTTATAATTTTACGGGATTACTCTTGTATATGTAATCTGTCATTGGCTGGAAACATCATTACACAAGATGAAAGAGAAAAATCCACAAAGATGTAGAAGTACTTTCAGAAAAAGGAACAGATATGGATGACAAATAGGGATAAGAGACAGAGAGAGCAAAAGAGGTCAGCACCTACGCAAAAGCAACAAAAGAAATGCCTAAAGACATGAATAATGAAAATATTTTCTGACATAAAGAACAATATGAATCTTCAAATGTCTGAGGAAAATTAACACAAGGCTGACAGTAGAACTTTACATGTAGTCAAATTATTGAAATTCAAAGGTAGTGAAAGAACCCTGATAGGATTGTAGAGAAGATTAACTAACACAGGTAAGGCATGAGATTTGCACCTGAAATATAATAAGCACTGGATAGATGCTGCTGCAGCTGCTGCTGTCTCCCCTTCCCCTCCGATGTTTATGCAACATTATTACTATTATTGTTACTGTGATTGTTATTTTCCTCTAGTCCACCATCAAATGTTAGTATTGCTCATGACTGGGTCTCTGGTCCTCTCTCTTCTCAGTACATGCTCTCTCCTTAGGCAGTCTGTTCTGCACCCACAATTTCAATTGTTCTCTATTCACCAATGACTCCCAGAATTAGATCTCTACTTGGGTGTCAAAAAGCACCTCAAATTCAAATGCCCAGGATATGTCTCATCCCCCAGCCCCTGCCTTGATTCTCTGCCATCTATCCAGAAAAGCTTGGTCCTCTTCCACTATTGCCGATCTACATGAATGGTGTCACTGCTTCCCAGGGAGATAGGTCAGATGCATGGGAGTCGGCCTTGACCTCTCCTTTTACCTAAGCCAATGACTGCACCTGCTCCTGCCCCCACCGTGTGGTCCTCATGCAATGGCCAGAATGACCCTTAAGAATATAAGCAAGATTATGAAATTCTTCTGCAGACAATCTTCAAATGCCTTTCACTTTCACACAGAGCAGTGGCCTACGCTCCCCACTATTTCTCTGACCTCATTTACAATGTTGTCTCCCTTTGCTCTCTCCATGGCAACCGGAGTAGTATCTTTTTCCATCCTAAATTACAAGGAGACTCTCGCTTCGGGTAACTGATTCCTGTGTGTGGAAAGCTCTCTCTGCAGCTACCCACATGCCTCCGTCCCTCACTTCATTTAGGTGAAATATTACACAAATGGCATTGGTAACACGTTACCCGTTGCTTTAATGTTACTTTAATGCCTGTTCTCTTTCTTCCTCCATTCTTTTATGTCTTCTAAATACGTAACCACCTCCAGATATATTTCATGTGTTATCTGTTTATTTATCTGTTTTCTGAATCTCTCTTGCTCTCCAAATCAGCCACGCTGTCTTATTTCAATTACTTACTCCTACCACAGGACCTTTGCATGTGATGTTTGCTCTACCTAGAAAGTTTTTTCAACCTCTTCCTGTGTACCCACTCTCTGCCTTATTACCTAGTTAACTCCTTCTAGTCTTTTTATTTTGGCATGAATGTTGCTTCATCAAAGATGCCTTTCTTGATCTATAACTCTCATCAGTGTCCTTTATTTATGCCTTCGTAAAACATTTTCTCTTTTATTCATAGGACTCATCTACATCTGCTTCTATGTGCTCACTTGTATATATGATTATTTGGCCATCACCCCCACCAGATTTTTTGCTCAGCCTTATCACATCCTCTGTGTCGAGCTCACAACCAGCTCATTCAAGAACTCAAAATATTAATATTTAACAAAAGAGTAAATGAGCCCTTGGACCATGTAATAGTATCTCATTTTTGGCTATTTGCTCCCCACCTCACCAACAGGTTATTTGGTCACACCTAGTAACTGGCTCCGATTTCTCTTCCTTCAGCCTCCCTTACACATTGCTTTCAAATTAACCTTCCAAAAACATTCTTCAAATCACATCCCATCGGTGCGTTCCTATTCCTTTGGAAAAGGAATTAGACGACTCCTAACTTCAAGTCCCTCCCCTGCTGCATTTTCAGCCTTTTCCTATCTGTCTAAATAGTTCAAGATCAAGTATAAATTTCATTAGTAAAGAATTTGTGTTTCATTATACTAGTGACTAACATTGGCTTAAAACAAGCAAAAAAGTGGTTCCGGGATGATGATATGGCTCATATAATCGTGAGAAAAATACTCACGATTGCAATTGCTTGTACTGTGTCATTTTTTAAAATAAATCACCACTAATGAGATACACAGCATTCAGTGATGCATATTGCAGAGAGAGACTAATAGTTGAGTATCTTTACTTTGCTAGAATGTGATTTTCCTTTGAGAGATTTTCTCTTATTTTATTGTTTGCTCTTATTTTAGCTCATGATTGAGGAGAAAACTCTTTTCTAGTCTGTAAATTGAATATATTTTCCTTTGTTTTGTGGTTTATTTTTTTGCTTTTCTAGGTTTTAAACCTAGTGGATCTCACTCTGCTATGACCTGATATTCAGAATGTATTTTGAAAATTGGATCATACTAAAGAACCAAAACCAAGCCATGTGTCAGGGACGGGGGAGGTGTGGGCCTGGTAGGAATCAAACAATGCATCTCCCTGTGATATCACCTGATGATTAAAAAATTGAAAACAGTTTGCACTATTTAAAATTGGTCACTTTACTTATTTGAAATAAAATAAACATTTAAAAATTTTAAGATACCATATACATTGGGTGTCATCATCATGCTCCTTCATATTTTTATAAAACTTTAAAATGTAAAAAATGCTGAAGTACAAAAGTGATTTTTAGATATTTGTTAAACTACATAGGGGAGGCTCTTAGGCAAATACCCCAAAATTCAGAGACGTTGTGGTGTCAGAGTGGAACCTTGGCTTGGTGTTTTTGTATTACATGCTACATTACAGCTCTCAACAAAGTGTAACCCTCCAAATCGTACTTTGTGTTCTGACTCCTTTTGTCACTCTGAAGGTCTCTCTTAGAAGCACAGGAGAAATAAAAATGTAGAAATATGAGGTTTCTCAAATATATGGGCCTAGGTTTTCATCTCATCTCCCTGAGGTTTTCAAAGCAGTGAAGCAATTGTACTCAACAGCCAAGGTTGTTGATCTGGCTTGGATGTCTCCTCAGATGACATTTATCTACCCAGAGGATTCACCAACCACGCTTATGACTTAACTGGAGCTGCCTCCAGTCCATGGGGCGCCTTCTTCTTCTTCTCCTGGGCTAATGTAGACATGGGCTGGGCAGATGGCTTGGTGGGTGAGATCCGGATGCAGTGTAGTCCCCACTCACCCTCTCTTTCTCGTGCCATTGTATCTGCAAACCAACTACAGATCCTCGGTCAGTTTTAGGCAACATTAAAGAGAAGACCAGCTGGGCTGCTGTCTGTGAACTTGGTGCTACTACTGGTTCATTCAAAGAGGCTCAACCAATTGCTGGTCAGGACAGACATTGGACATGTCTATCTGTTAGTTATTGTGAAGAAAAGCACAAAACTTTTGTTACCTGACTCATTCTTGGGAACAAAAGAGAGACGGCAGCTAGGAGCAAATAGCAGGCGAGGTGCTTTAATACTTCAGTGATTTCCCAGCCAGGCAAGACAGTGTATGAAGTGCATGGAATCTAGGCCTTAGGGTGCGGGGCACACTGATCAAAGAGGTAAGGAAGTTTCCAGAATGGATGCATATGTTTTAAAAATATTAAGTTCTTATCAGATTTTTGATACTCAACGATGCTGGTTTCCTTGGCAACTAGAACCTAGCTCACTTAGTTGTGTTATCTATAACAAAGACAGATAGACAGATGTCAGGTTACTTTTGGACAGATGTCTCAAGGTTTTATCAGTCATCTCAAAATTCCACCTCTATGTGTGCTTTATTTATAATATTTTCCATTTGACAATGTAGATGATCTCTCTGTAGCAGATGATGTATGTGGCTGTATAGAAGAGAGAGTGAGCAACAGAGAAAGTACAGTCAGCCCTCCGAATCTGTGGGTTCTCATTTGTGGCTTGACCAATAGCAGATCGAAAATATTTGGGGAAAAAAAGGATGATTGCATCTATACCGAACAAGTACAGACTCTTCTTCCTTGTCATTCCCCAAATGATACAAAATAACAACTATTTATATAGCATTTGCTTTGTATTAGGTATTATAAGTAATCTAGAGATGATTTAAGGTACACAGGAGGAGGTGTATAGGTTATATGCAAATACTATTATGTCATTTTACATAAAAGACTTGAGCAGCCATGGATTTTGGTGTGGGGGAGGGGGTTCCTGGGACCAATCCCTCTTGGATAACAGGGATCACTCTATTTAAGAGCATGAGACTAAGATCAGTACCCCCTGGTGCTTACTAGTGGAGTGACACCATACTAATGACAACACCATGCCAAGCTTCAGTTTCCTCTTCACTATAATGGAGCTTATAATAGCATTAATTACTTTTTAGTATTGTTGTGAGAGTAAAACACACTTTTATATGTGTTTTGGATAGGGTTGTCTGATAAAATACAGACTGCCCAGTTAAATTTAAATTTTGTATAAACAACAAATTACTTTTTTTCATATAAGTGTATCCCATGCAATATTTGGGATCTATTGACATGAAACATTTATCTGTTGCTTAGCTGTATTTTTTTTTTTTTTTGAGACAGAATCTTGCTCTATTGTCTGGGTTAGAGTGAGTGCCGTGGCGTCAGCCCAGCTCACAGCAACCTCAAACTCCTGGGCTTAAGCGATCCTCCTGCCTCAGCCTCCCGAGTAGCTGGGACTACAGGCATGCACCACCATGCCCGGCTAATTTTTTCTATATATTTTAGTTTTCCAGATCATTTCTTTCTATTTTTTAGTA
>CM052454.1:10728527-10808437 GCA_028533085.1 Varecia variegata | reverse complement strand
TTATCTAAAGAAAAGTCCAAAGGGAAGAAGCAACAGCTGCTCCAGATGGGAAGGGATTAGCAAAAGAACTCTGGAAATATGAAGAATCAAACTGAAAGGACACCCTCTCTTTAGGAACACCAGCTCTGTAGCAATGGATATCAGCTAAATTCAGAACTCTAAAATGATAGAAGAATTTTGAACATGAATTATAAGAAAACTAAATGATATGCAAGAGAAAATGGATACCCAACACAAAGAAACCACACACACACACACACACACACACATCTAGGACTTGGAAGAAAAATTCACTAAAGAAATTGAAATATTAAAGAAAAATCAAACAGAACTTCTGGAAATGAAGAATTTATTCAAGGAATTACAAAACACAGCGGAAAGCATCAAGAACAGGGCAGATCAAACAGGAAAGAATCTCAGAGATTGAAGATAACACTTTTCAATTAAACAAGTCAGTTGCAGAGATAGAGAATAGAAATAAGAGAAAAGAGAAAAGCCTACAAGAAATGTGGGATTATGTGAAGAGGCCTAATGTGAGAATCATAGGCATCCCTGAGGGTGAAGAAGAAAATACACAAAGGTTGGATTAAACTATTTGAGGATATAATGGAGGAAAATTTCCCAGGCTTCGCTAGAAATCTAGATATCCAGGTACAAGAAGCTCAAAAGACTGCTGGGACATTCATTGAAAACAGGAAGACACTACAACATATAGTCATCAGATTAGCCAAAATAAACATGAAAGAGGCCCTCCTACAAGCTGTAAGGCAAAAGAAGCAGGTAACCTACAAAGGAAAACCCATCAGGCTAACTGCAGAGTTCTCAACTGAGATCTTACAAGCCAGAAGATATCTTACAAGCCAGAAGATATTGGGGCCCCATTCTCAGTCTTCTCAAACAGAATAATGCCCAGCCTAGAATCTTGATCCTGCAAAAGTAAGTTTCTTATATGAAGGAGAAATAAAGACCTTCTCAGACAAGCAAAGATGGAAGGAATTCATCAAGACAAGACCTGCCCTGCAGGAAGTACTGAGAACAGTGTTACACATGGATCTGTGCAATAAACACTCATGAATGTAAAATCATCCAAAAGCTAAAGGTCAAAGGCCAGACACCAAAATGGCTCAAGAGAGAAAACAAAGCAACAAAGTTCAACTCAACAGGATGAACAGAAATCTGCTCCACTTATCAATTCTTTCAATAAATGTGAATGGCTTGAACTGCCAACTAAGGAGACATAGGCTGGCTGAATGGATAAATATACACAAGCCAAGTATCTGCTGTCTTCAGGAAACACATCTAACCCACAAGGATGCATTCAGAGTCAAGGTCAAGGGATAGAAAATGATATTTCAAGAAACGGAAGTCAAAAGAAAGCTGGCACAGCAGTTGTAATTTCAGATAACTTAGTCTTCAAATCAACAAAAGTAATGAAAAACAAAGATGCTCACTATATAATGGTGAAGGGTACAATTCAACAAGAAGACATAACAATTCTAAATACTTATGCACCTAACTCAGGTTCACCAGGATTCATAAAGCAAACATTTTGGTAAAATTGAGGCCTAGACTTGAGCTTATACATCGTTTGTCATGTCCTCAGATTTCCACTCCTTTTAGCAGGTTTCTAAAGGTGGGTTGCAGAATGCCATGGGCATAAATATTTGCACTATCAAAAGGAATATGCTCCAACAGTTTGCTCATTACTGAAAAAATAAATATTATGATAAATCACCTCTAAGTCTCAGGTTCTTTATTTATAAAATAAATGAATTTTCAAACTTTTTAAAGCCATAAATCCCTTTTATTAAAAAAAATCTGTGCAGAAGTTCCAAAATATATAACTGATAACAATGGAAAGATTGTGGTTAAAAATCAGGATTGGAGGACAGGTGTGGTGGCTCACGACTGCAATCCTAGCACTCTGAGAGGCCGAGGCAGGAGGATCGCTTGAGGTCAGGAGTTTGAGGTTGCACTGAGCTGTGATGACACCACTGCACTCTAGCTGGGATGACAGAGTGAGACTCTGTCTAAAAAAACATGAAACAAAAACCAGTATTGGGACACACAACCAGAAGCCTCACCCACGGGCATCCCCTGGCTCATCCCCCATAGCTGCCTTTGGGACATGTGCACCAGCAGCTCTCTAAGTCACCGTGTGGCCACCACTGCACAAGATATTCCTGAAGATCATCTCTACCTGTGACATTGTAGGGCCTGTGGATTTCCCTCCCTGCCACATGCTGCTCACATCAGTGTTATGACAGCGTGTTCCCCTGTGTACCGGAGTCATGCTGTACCTCTGCATCCCTCTCAACCCACTCAGGCAAAGCTCCCTGCAGTCTCGAATGGCTGAGGATAGCTCAGCCCTGCTCCCAGGCTTCAGGACCCAGTGCGTTCAGACCATGGGCCCTTCCTTCACCAGCACCTGCACTTCCATAGGCACTGCTGCTAATGACATGCTCTGAGAAGCTTCTGCTGAGCTGCCATCTTCCTGCTTCTCCTTGTCCATAGAGGCCAGGACGTCCCATATTCTTCAACAGTTTTCAGGAAATACTTCAGCACGATTGTGTCTTGGTGGTCTAGGGAAGGAAGAGAGCATTACATACTCACTTCCTGGTAGAGATGGAAACCCCAGCTCAAAGAAAGTCAGTGATCATGGCTTCAAGTTCAGCATTTGGGTCAGACTACTGCTACCTCCCGGTGGTCCTCCTAGTGGATCACAGTCAAGATCCTCTGACAGAGTGATGAGGATTTTCATGAAAAAAAAAAACAAAACAAAATAAACAAACAAACAAACAAAAAAAAAAAAACAATCCAACTTAATCCAAGGCAGATGAGCCCATATCTTCTGAGAAAATATGTTCTGGAATGTGCATTTGCATCTCAGCTCTGCCAATGTATAAGCCGAGTAAGACAGGAAGGATAACTTAACCACTGTGAGCATTGGTTTCCTTCTCTGCAGTGAAGACGGTATGGACGTTGCAAGGTCTGTGAGACTTGAATGCCATGGCGTGCTAGCTTGAATGCCATGGCGTGCTAAATTTCCCATCAAGCGCCTGCCTTGTAATTTGGGCTCAATGAAATGGTGGCAGTTTTCCTTTAAATGGAAGGGGCACAGCTACAGTCACGGGACAACTTTGTGAACACTTCCCGTAACCCAAAGCAGAAGAATATTCTCATTGGTGTGTGGGAAAGGAAATGTCATCATGAATTTTTCCTCTTTTCAGATAAATATTAGCTAACCCAATGAACATTATGCCATTTTAGTACAAGAAAAAGCCAGGGTGATCATGAAAAGTGTAAAACAGCAAATGATGTCATTTCTGTCAAACTGCATCATGTTGAATTCTCTTCTCAGAAAACAAAAAGAAAAAAACAGAAGAAAAAATAGAGGCTTGAAAAGCACAAAGAATCACATGATTTTTACAGTGTCATGTCATGGAGCTCAAACCATAAATTATTTTTCTTTTCTTTTAGAGCAATTTTCAAGTAAAAATTATTAGAATAATGCTGGAGATATTTTTTGGTTTGGATACCATATTGTGGCAACATCCTTTCTTTTTCAAAGTTCTGTCAATTTGCATTAAGTTGTTTTCTTAGCAATTTTATCATAAGGAGGAGTCAGTGGGGGTGGAAGAGCTATTTGGGGATAATCTTTCAAGAAAAATGATCCAAAATACTCCATAAGGATGAGCCAAATAAAATAGCATTTGAAAGGTAAAATGCTAAAGTGGTAGGTTATACAATTCATATTCCACTCACTGAGAACTTGCTGACAAAAGCCAGCAAGCATATACAAATGGTTCTTTTCACGTGTTGATTATCACCTGAGATTTTATCCTCAGTATTGTTCCCAGGATCATAGCAACTGAAGTGATCAGAGACAAACTACCTAGAAAGATAAATTTTAAAGAAAGAGCATTTATAAACATGAACTTGAATACCTCAGTTCAGAAAAATGTAACAGGCTGATTTTACATAAGCTCCAGGAATATTGTGTGTGCGTCTCTCTTCTGCAGCTAATTTGGACTGTACGTGCATGCAGAGCTATGTTTAAGAACAACCGGTTACCATGGTGACACAGTACCCCTTCTAAATGCAGTATGTGATATCTAATTTTGTGTGTTAACTATTTGGCTGAAAAATGGGGAGCAGCTTGGAAGCTACAGACAGACTGATCGAGAATATTTCTCTAGGTTTTGTAACTTTTGCCCTGTATCTGTCCTGGTCAGTCTCTTCTCTATTTAGACCAACTATTAATTTTTTTGTCTGTACACAGTTAAGTGGATGATGCTGTTTTTTTCTGAACCTGACTGCACATCTTCAAAAACAATGCAGAAAGGCAAGCTACTTCTGTTGTTTAAGGTAGGACAAAACTTCAACATATTAAACAAATAAATTCATTTTTAGAGAATTTTCTTGTTAGTTCTCATTAGGAGTGGCATTTTCAGAACAAACCCCTAATATTAGAGCTTGTTGGTCTCTCCAATTTTAGTCTTTTCCCTCCCACACTCAGTCACGAGTTTTTTATTTTAGAGTCATGCTCTCTGGCTGAAGTACAGGGAAGCTGTTTTATGTGAAAAATGGCACACAAATACATGTGGAAATGAGCAGGAATGTGTAAATTCCAGTCTTTTTAGAGAATATTTTAAAAACCCAATATCTGATAAGTTCTTTTAATATTCCTAGGAGCATACATTACTCATGAAGCACTTTTTCCATGATTTTGTGGTCAGGCACTTTTGTTGGACCATGGCATTTGTTGGATCAGGGACATTTTCAGGCAAAATTACCAACGGGGACTAAAGAGGCCCAGAAAGATCCTGACATAGCTGAGTCTGGCTTCAGCATGGTCCAATGGGTGATAATTGCATGGCTCGTGAATTGAACACACAATCTCTAGCCAACCTTCCTATAAAATTATTTATGAGAAACAAATAAAAAACTTAGATGAATTTTTTACCTTTTACCTTTTTCCACTTTGTAGTAGATGTCCAAATAAAATAAGCTTACATAAAGCAGGTATCGGATGACCAGAGGAATTGAAATATACTTCATCAGTGGCCAAACCGAGCAACGATGGCCAGAAAGACCAAGAAAGGGCAGTTGTCTGTCCCTTCTGGGCGATGAGTTTAACTTTGCTGATTCAAGCAAGTGTCTGCTTTTGACATTGCACTTAATGCTAAAGAAAATTTTAGTAAAAGACTCTTTCTGGCCTTCCAGACACTCACAGTTTGGTATAGAAATAGGAATATACAGTTTTTAGCTGGGATCAGCAAGTTATTAAGTAGTAAACTTTATGACTTTAATGTCTAAGCCCTGGGAGTGCATTTATGTAAAAGGTGTAATTTGTTCACTACACAGCTGGGAATCTTTCAGTACCACAGCTAATCACATAATTTCTTATTCTGAAAGAATTCAAGCTATTTAAATTAGATGGTAATGGAAAGAGCTATGTCAGAGAACAGAGCTACTTGCAGAGCGTTGGGTACAGGAGAGGTGCTGGGTGTCATCTCATGACACACGCTCCTTTTCCTCTTCATGTCAGTGGTCATGAAAATTTACGACACACCTATTTACATTGTTTGCACAGCTAAATGATCATTTCCAAGAAGACTGACCAATTGCTTTTCTGGTAAGATTTCACTCCAGACTTGGGGGCAACTCTAGAGGCACAGTGGAGCATCCTCGGGACAGTGAGACAGACATTAGGGTGTCCCCTCAGGTGAGCTGAGGTTTGTTTGAACTCTTTTAAAAAAGTTCACTTTTAAATTATGGGCCATGGTCCTTGTAAACCACACAAGCAAGACAGAGGTTTATGAAGTTCCTTCCCTTTCTATCTTCATTGCCGTACGATCTGCAGCCAGCTAAAGTTTCCGGTTTCCTCTGCAGCTGAACTCCCCACTCCACAGAAACAATCACTGCTGATGGTTTGGTTTGTCTCTTTGGACATATTTTTGCACGTGCCATCACCTATGTAAACACACACATCCTACCACTGCGTTACACGTACCCTCCTCCTCTTCCTCCACCAGTCCACCATCATCCCTATTACTCCTCCCTCTCACCTAACACCGTGGTGCTCAAATACCTGGGCGGCACCTGGAGAAGGAGGTCTGGTCTGCCCCTGGGCTCCTGTGGTGGACAGCTGGGGACACTGGGGGACCTCAGTCTTCAGAGGGAAATACCCACAACCCAAACCGATATTTTTACATTGTTTAAATTTTTAAAAAATTTTTCCTACTGCTTCTAGAATTGCAGAACAAACTCATATTTTTTTCTAATATTAATGACCTCTCTTAGCACGTGTTTGTGTGTTATGCTACTAAAGGGTCAGTGTCACCACGGTCCTCGAATGTAACTGACAAGAGGAGAGAGAGAGAGGAAAAAGAATAAGAAAGGGAGGACCCGCAAGTGTCATCCACGACTCCCTCCTTCCTCTTCTCTCTGTTTCTGTCTCTCTCTCCCCCACTCCACACACACTTTAAAAATGGGATCATCCTATACAGATTATTCTTTCTATATTTTTATTTCATAGTGCATCATGGACATATTTGCAAGTTAGGATATTTTAAAGGATGCATAAAATTCAATTTCATAAATGTACTATCTTATTCATTTAACAAATTCTCTATTTTTGGAATTCAGTGTCATTCCTGTTTTTCAGCATCACAAAAAATGTTGCAAAGAAAATCTTTGTATGCATATTATACATACTTGAATGACTATATCTGTAGGATAAATTTCTATAAATGGAATTGCTGGCTGAAAGTAATTCTCATATTAAATTGTTAGATATATTGTCACACTGCTAAATGATGCTGAGAGATTCTAGGAGTATCCGTGCTGATGCTATAAGGACACTTACTTGAGTTATTAATTGTCAAACAAGTTTATAAATATGTGGTTTGTTAATCTGGGAAAGAAGAAGTAGAGATTAAACAGGGAGGTAGGGAATGAATGAACCATCACTAAGAAATCCTGGATTCTTAGATATAATTTAATTTTGCAGATAATCATCCCGTTGACTTTACTCTGAAGGCTGCCCTCTTTTGGTCTTGATGCCATGTGTTTTTAGTACTATCTCTTATTCATTTATCATCCAGTCCATCCATCCCTCCATCTATCCATTCATCTGTCTTCATATTTTATAAGCAAAGATAATGACTTTGGAACAAGCTATACTTTAATGTTCAAGGAGCTTAGTATCTGACAGGGAAATGGACATTAATGAATCGATATATTAATTAATTACAATTTAAGCAACACAAAGAAAAGAATACTGGGTGCTGTACAAGCATATATAAGAATAATAAAGGAATCTTACTGAAGAACACTTATTCTTTGAGAGTCATGTTCTGACTTCATGTCTGCACATTCCTTGTAACGTTAGCCCTGAATCCTGCTGTCTATTGTCATCCTCATCGTGCTCAGTCCCTGGACTTCTAGACTCCTTTATTCCACTGTAGTTCATCTCAACAGCTCACCACAGTAACCTCAGCTTAGAACTCCAAATTCAAATTATGACACTCTTTCCCTCTGACTGTCTCGTTTTCTGACTCCCGCTAAACACACTCTTTGTCTCCCTTGGAATTTCATAACATCAACGACTGTTTACGGTGTTAATGTTTTACAGGCAACTGTCTCTTGGGAATCTTCCCCCAAATCCTATGGAATAGTCACTACTATTATCTCATTTAACGAACAAAGAAATATTTTTAGAGAGTGTAGACTTACCCAGTGCCATGTAAATGACTGTAGGACGTAACCCAGGCCTATCTGACTCTGAAGCTGAGGCTCTCGGCAAGTCCATGATTCTGTCCGAATGCAGAGTATTTAAAAATAAACTGACGCTGGGAAAAGGGAGGGACCGTGAATGATAAAACAGGAGCAAAGTTTTTGTTGTGCAGGTTTCTGAGAGTTAACAAATGCTCTGACAACATAGGGAGACTTAAAACTCTCTTTCTTCATCTCTGGGAGTGCAGGGAGGTGAGAGCACGTGCTCAGGCTGACAAAGCCACGCCAGCGTGTCGGGGACATTTGTGCTCTGTCAAACCAAACTGGGTGAAGCGACAGCTCTTGGTGCAGGGGCCCACTGGGAACTGCCAGTGCAATAGAGAGTTTTCTATGTTCCGTGCGAAATAAAGTTTGCGCAGGACTTTTGTCTATGTCAAGTATCTTAGATAACAGCATCCTATTTAGATTTTCTGGATGAGTCTACAACTCACTATTTCTTGTTTAGTTTCTGGTTGATTGTAGTGCATTTTTTGAAAAATTGCTTGTTTATGTCTTTCTTTTTCCATAGGGATGTAAACTCTTCAAAAGTAGAGATTTTAACTCTTTGTTCTCTGTTTTTTTTACCCATCAACAGAATAGTGCCTGAAGTACATTAAAGAAATATTTGTTGAGTATGTCTGTGGGATTTCATAGAACCTAAGCTCTGGAAATCAACAAAACAAAGTTTTGGGTTTTTTTTAAATCATCCATTTGTCTATTTTTCCATGCTTTTTTGTTGTTGTTGTTTATCTCACACAAAAATTTCTTTTTGAATCTCGGCCGTGTGCTGAGGGTCGTTAGGAAAATAATGATAAATAAGACACAGTGTTGTCCTGGTGGTCTCACAGGGACACTGACTGATGGAAAACTAGACGGAACAAAGTATCTGCGGTATTAAGGAAAATTAGTTCATAAGTATTATTGAAACCCTAGGGGAGATAAGCCTGAAAAAAATCTATAACAAAAATATTAAATAATGGAAAGCAATTATTTTTATTTTAAAATGTGCAAAACGTCATTTTTGTCTTTGTTTAGTGTTTTGCTTCCATTTTTAATGTGTGTTGTTTCATATTAGGGAATATTATAAATATTTTTTATACAAGACCTCAAAGATGTCAAAATGTACTTTTCCCAGGGAATTTTGTTATTAAGACTAGAATAAACTGTGGTCAAAAATAGACCCTCAATAGCACATTGTTTCGAAACCAGTAGGAGCCTATTTCTTGCTCATTTAAGTTTGAGTTTGGTGTTCTTGATTAACTGGCGGTAAACTTCTCCAAGTGTGGACCCAGAACCAGTAGCATCGGCATCACCTGGGACCTTATTAGAAATGCAAATTCTCAGGCCCCACCCTAGGCCTACTGAATTAGAAATTCTGGGAGTAGGATCCAGCAATTAGCATTTTACAAAGCCCTCCAGGTGATTGTAATGCATGGTAAAATTTGAAAGGCACAGCTCCAGGCCACCCTCGTGGGTAGGTGGATAGGCAAAGGTTACACCTGTTTCTAGAAGGTCTTGACTCAGACATGTCACACATTCATTACTTCTTCCATATTTTATTGTCTAAAAATCCAGAAGAGGGCCACAGACTCTCTTCCATAGAAGTCTTAAATGCAAATTCACCTTCTATGTAGGAGAATTCTGCATTGAGAGTGAGGTGTTGGTGTGGTGAAATGTTCTGGAACACGATGCTTAGGGTTGGGTTGCAGATGTGTTGTCCTTGTGGTGGTCCTAATACAATTTAATAGATGCTGGCAAGATGTGGAGTTAGAGGACACTTTCCTCTTATTTTAATGATCTCTAGCAGGACAGTATATTCTGCTTGAATAATGTTGTTAAAGTGGCAAGTGGTAACTATGACTCCACCTCCAAGAATGATTATCTGAAAGAAAAGTGGAGCAGGAAGAGGAACTTGAGGAGCTACATACATAAGGGACCAAGGCCAGCTGGAGTTTTGAAGGGCGGTGGTGAAAGAGGATGTGGAACTGGTGAGAAATAACTCGAATCTGAGCACAGCTCAGAGCCATTGAGAAGACTTGTTATTCATAAAACCCCAATTACCCTGCTCACCACCCTCTGAGTTTCTGATTCCGTAGGTCTGGGATACACAAAGAGAATTCGTATTTCTTTTCTTTTCTTTCTTTTTTTCTTTCTTTTTTTTTTTTTTTTTTTTTTTTTTAAGGAACAGGGTCTTCCTCTGTAGGCCTGGCTGGGCTGCAATGGAGCTAGGATAGCTCACTGCAGCTTCAAACCCCTGGGCTCCGGTGAGGAATGTGCATTTCTAGCTAGTTCTCAGGTGATGCTGATGATGTTGTTCAGGTGCACACTCTAAGCATCACTGACTAGGCATCGTAAAAGGCGTCTTCCAGACGAAACCTGGATTTGGAGTAAATCCTCCTTGCCTTGGAACTTTTCGCAAGGTGTTTCTGTGAAATGCAGGCCAGAGATTTTCCTTTTCCTGGCAAAGTTTGCTGTGTGCTGAGGGCTGGAAGAGTAGATATTGGCTACTCTCCAAAGGAAAAACAAAATCAACAATCTGTACCTTTAGGGAATCTTTATTATAGCAGCAGTTTCACCTGTAGTGGGAATGAGGCGCTTAAGGTATAATTCATTTTAATAATTAGACAAGTAATCTTGTTCAATCACAAAGTATTTTATGATTGTTTCCTCCTCTCTTAGTCTACCATTAACACTTTTTGACATTTTCAATACACACATAGACACTTACACGCACACACACTTTCAATCTCTTTCACCTCCAAAAACAAGTTTTGTTTTATGCATTAATAGCTGTTAAGAAATCAATCTTTACTAAGTAAAATAAATGCATTAGGAACATAAAATTATCTTGTTTAATTTATCTGTCTCCTATAGGAGAGTTTGCCTAATAAGTGCTGTTTTTCTGCAGGTCAGGCTGAGTCTGCAAATTCATTGACTCCAGTTGTTCTCATTACCTTCTGTTCTCTCTTGCCATTGTTGATTCTGAATTAAAATTCTAAAATTCTGTGCTGGCGGAAGCCTAGTATTTTTGCAAACTGCAAGAGGTACGTATTCTCCTTGTGTGTTAAATTGCTATTGTGATATTAATTATAATATACACTATCAACTGAGTGTCAGCAGCGTCCTAGGAATTGTACTGAGCAAAGATTTTGACAAGGTCCCTGCCTGGGGATCATGTAAAAGCCATTCAAGTAGAATTGAATTTACATTAACATATGACTTAGTTTAGAGTGGCTGAACATGAACATTGATTCATTCTTTGGATGTGAAGTGAGTTTGTGGGAGACCAAAAGAAACGAACTCTAGACATTTTAGGATCTTTTTTCTGAAAAGTCCCCTAATTTCAACTAAAATCTCAGTTGCCTCTGTAGAAAACAATCCTTGTTTATCATTTTATTTTTTTGAGTTGAAATAATAGGGTTGACAGGCTCGAGTTAGCAATAGGGGGTGACAATGATGTCTGATGTGTTAGTCACCTCTCTTTTCTGCCCAGCTATGACTATGCTCCAACTGCTGAACTTGACATTCTTCTTTCCTTTTTTGTGTTGTAGGTGGATGAGATTTAGCCCTTTGTTTCGTGTTGAAAAAGGCTACAAAATTTCTGTTTTACTGAGGCACTCTTCTCATCTTATTTAAAACAGATTTTATTGAGGTTCATCATACATGAGTAAAGTACATAAAGTGCACTAATTGTAAGTGCACAGATTTCTTTTTCCTACTATTAAAAGACACAATTATAACGGGTCTAATTTTGCTCTTAATTAGCTTTTATTTGCAATTCTGGAATCGGGTAGCAGTTGGAACCAAAAATGGCTCAAAACACTTCATCCGACCACCTGTGCAGGTTGTATTTATGGCCAGAGAAAAGGAGGTGACATACAGAAAACAGAAGTGATGTACAGAGGCAGCCCGATTGGTTGTAGCTGGCATATGTCTTATTTGAACGTGGCTTGAACTGTTGGCTGCCTGTGATTAGCTGAGACTCAGCTATTTGTGCCTAAGTTAGGTTTTCAGTTTGTTTATGCACTGAGTTAGGTTCAGTTGGGAACTCTTACAGAGGCCTTCTTGGGCCAATTTTAGATTAACTTAGTACTCTCTATATCCTTGTATAATCACACCCAGCTCAAGACAGCATATCCTCATACCAAAGAAGTTTCTGCATGTTCCTTTCCAGTCAATACTTCTCCAAAAAGTAATCACTATCTAATTTCTAACACCATGGATGGATTAGTTGTGTATGCTCTTGAACTTCATATAAATAGAGTTGTAGAGTATATACTATTTTATCTCCAATTTCTTTTGTTCACCATAATGTCTAGGAGAGTAGTCTAGGTAGTAGCAGGTATCAGATGCTCCACATCATTAGTCGTCAGAGAAACACAGATCAGAACTACACTGAGATACCACTTCACATGCACTAGGATGGCTAGAATAAAAAAAGTCAATAATAGCAAGCTGATGAAGTTCTTAAAAAATGGGAATCCTCACACATTGCTTATGAGACTATAAATTTCTGCAGCCACTTTGGAAAATCGCTTAGCAGTTTCTCAAAAAGTTAAACATGGAGCTTTAATATGACCCAACGATTTCATTTCTAGGTATATACCTCCCAAAATTGAGCACATCTTCACACAAAAACTTATATGGCAATGTTTATAGCAGCATTATTTATAATAAACAAAAGTCTAAACAACCAAATATCTATCAATTGATTAATGAATAAACAAAATGGTATATCCATGCCATAGAATGTTATTTAGGCATAAAAAGCAATCAAGTATTGGTATGTGATACAACATGGATGAACTTTGACAAAATCATTCCAAGTGCAAGAATTCAGACACAAAAGCCATATATTATGAGTCCATTTATATGAAATGTCCAGAATAGGCAAATCTATAGAAACAGAAAGTAGATTAGTGGTTGCCATAGGAGAATGAGAAGTGATTACTAATGGATAGAAGCTTCTTTTGGGGATGATGAAAACATTCTGTAATTAGATAGTAGTGATGGTTGCACAACTTTGTGACTATATGAAAACCCACTGAATTGTATACTTTAAGAAGGTAAATTGTATGGTATGTGCAGTATATGTGCACATATCATGATTTAAAAGTTGACTAAGCCTTCTCATCATCACGTGGAACATTTTCTATTATCAACCATATATTGGACCACAAAACAAGTCTCGGCAAATTTTTAAAAAATCAAAATTATACCATGTATCTTCTCTGACCACAGTGGAATAAAACTAGAAATCAATTCTAATAGGAACTCTCAAAACTACACAAATATGTGGAAGTTAACCTGATGCTGAATGATCTTTAGGTCAATGACAAAATCAAGATGGAAATCAAAAATTTTTTTGAATTAAATGACAATGGGAACACAAACTAATGCTAAGAGAGATGTTCATCGTGCTAAATGACATAAAAAATACAGAAAGATCATACATTAATAACTTAATGTCACACCTCAGGAAACTAGAAAAATAAAAACAAACCAAACCAAAACATGGCAGAAGACAATAAATAACAAATATCAGAGCAGAAATAAACAAAATTGAAACAAAGAAATGAAAATACCAACGATTAATGAAACAAAAAGTTGGTTCTTTCAAAAGATAAACAAAATTGACAGACTACTAGCTAGATTAACCAAGAAGAGAGAGGATTCGAATAAGCTCAATAAGAAATTAAAATAGGACATTACAACTGATACTACAGAAATACAAAATATCATTCAAGACTATTATGAATGCTCTGTGCACATGAATAAAAAAACTAGAGGAAGTGGATAAACTTTTGGAAACACACAACCTCCCAAGCTAGAATCAGGAAGAAATAGAAAGCCTGAATAGACCAATACCAAGTAGCGAGATTAAATCAGCAATAAAAAACTTCCCAACAACAACAACAAAAAGCTCAGGACCAGATGAATTCACAGCCAAATTCTACCAGACCTACAAAGAAGACTGCTACCTATCCCACAGAAACTGTTCTATCACATGGAGAAGGGAGCAATCCTCCCTAACTCATTCTACAAAACCAGTATCGCCCTGATGCCAAAGCCAGGAAAGGACACAACAAAAAAAGGAAACTACAGTCCAGTATCCCTCATGCATGTAAATGCAAAAATCCTCAAAAAATACTAGCAAATAAAATCCAACAGCACATCAAAAAAATAATTTACCACAATCAAGTGGGTTTCATTCCAGTGATTTTAGGAGGGTTTGACCTACACAAATCAATAAATGTGATTCACCACATAAACAGAGTTAAAAACAAAAACCATATGATCATCTCAATAGATGCATAAAAAGCATTAGATAAAATCCAGTATCCCTTCATGGTAAAAACCCCTAACAAACTAGGCATTGAGGGAATGTACCTCAAAATAATAAAAGCCATATATGACAAATCCACAGCCAACATCATACCTGAATTGATAAAGTCAAAAGCGTTCCCCCTAAGAACTGGAACAAGAACTAAAAGTTCAGCAATCCTACTGTTGGGGATCTACCCAAAGAAAATAAGTCATTTTATTAAAAGGACACCTGCACCCATATGTTTATTGCAGCACAGTTAACAATTGCAAAGATGTGGAACCAACCTAAATGCTCACTAACTGATGACTGGATAAAGAACAAACACACACACACACACACACACACACACACACGGTAGAATACTACACACACACACACACACACAGACACACACACACACAGTGGAATCCTACGCAGCCATTAAAAAGAATGAAATAATGTCTTTTGCAGCAACTTGGATGGAATTAGAGACCATTATTCTAAGTGAAGTAACTCAGAAACAAACAACCAAATACTGCATGTTTTCACTTGTAAGTGGGAGCTGAGTAGTGGGTATGCATGGTCGTATAGAGTGACTTCATGGACTCATAGTGGTGAGATGAGAAATTACCTATTGGGTACAATGTACATTATTAAAAGCCTAGACTTCTTCATTATGCAATTCATCCATGTAACAGAAAAACACTTTTACTTCCTAAATACACTTAAATAAAAATAAAAAAGAATTGTTAAGAAAAAAATAATTCATGTGGAATATATTTACATTAGGAAACCCTGAATATGAAATGGCTTTGTATTTAAGATATGAATAGCATTTACTACTTACCAGAAATAATGACTTTAGTTTAGTTATTCATTCCCATAGACTTTAGTTTTCTTAATATAAACTAATGAGTCAATATGGAAATAATTGTTCACACTTTCAGTAGGAATCTATCATTTTCATAATATTCTTCCATGTTGAAATACTATAGTTCTATAATTATATAGAAAATAAGAAACATTTGAACAGCAATGTGATTGTAGATTGGTATAAAAACGTAACATGCAAAATAAAAAAGAAAAGTATTATAATAAGCTGTACATCCCATTGATTAATAAAGCGTTCATTTTTATTTCTTTTTGTTCTTCTTGGACAGTGAAGTAGGACATCGAAAGCACAAAATCAGATACAAAGACTTTCTTTAGGACTGAAAGATCACTGAATTTCAATCCCAACTTACTTCCCCAAGAAAAGAAATCAGTGCAAGGGATTGGTTGCCTCTGTTTGTTGTGGGGAGAGAGAAATGACAGGGAGAGAGAGAGAGAGAGAGAGGGAGGGAGGGAGGAAGGGATAGAGAAGACAGAAACTTCAAACTTTCTGAACTGATCTCTAAAATAAAGTGAGCAATGCAAATCATTCCTCATCCACATTTCTTACCATACCAAATCATCTACATTCTAACCAACCAAAAGAGTATTATTAATTATAAATGTGGCCAGTGTTAAAGTCAATATACTTACCTTAGTTTTATTTCTCTTTAATAGGACCATTGAAGTTTCCATTTCTCTGAACATTTTCAATACACTGGGGCCTGTATATAAACATTATATGGCACACACTTAAGGCCGTGTTTTAGGCTTTAGGGTGTAATTTGACAAGTACATTTTGATAAAGGGTTTATTGTTGCTATATCTTTGCTTCTGTGAAAACTGCTGGACATGTATATGATTCATTTGAACAGTGTGTAAGAAATAAAGCCTCAGACATCTAAGGCAAAATGTGATTTGCTTTTAAACCGATTTCCAGGAATGAAATTGAAATTCAAATGAAACACAAATGAAATTGGGCTGAATTGAAAATGCAGCCAGTTCCCTGCTTTTGGGTTCAGGAAGTTCCTGGAGACCGAATTTTACGTTCTGTGCCAGGAGCAGAGCTACTGGTCATCCATGGGCTGACGCTGGACAGGACACGTGCGGGGGTCCGTGCAGTCAGGCGTCAGGACAAACAGGGAACATGTCAGCAGAAAGACAGACTTTTGGTTTGGATGCAAGTGGGTAGTGATGCAAACAAAATGGTATCTCTCTATATTAATGAGTTCCTGCCTAGAAAATCTGAATTAATTTTATGAAATTTATTTGCCATTATCAATTACCAATAACAGAAGAAAGACTATTAGTATTATTTTAACATTATTTTAAATGAGTTCTTCCTTTTATTGAGAAGAGAGGGTTTTAAGCTGAAAGTCTAGAACTGTTCAGTTGAATTGCTGTAACGAATGCCTGAGCGTTATCAATGTTGGGGGCAAAAGAAATAGTTTATTGAAAGTTTCCTATTTTCTTTGCTACAATAAAGTCACCTCTGTATTATGAGAAGTCAAGTACGGATCATTGTGTTTCTCAGGGTCTAAATGTATCAACATTAACCTAATTGTTCATTATGCATCTCAAAGCTTCCCGTACTACAGTTTTTTGAAGGACACCAAAGTTGTTTTTGACATTTGATTGCTTTTTAAAAAATATATCCATGATTATACTACCTCGATTTCTGTTTGAGTGATTCGAAAAGGTCCCGTCCATTTTTACAGATATGAAACTCTACGAGCATTTGCAGGACTGGTAAAGATGCTCACATGTGTGTGACAGGAGAGCTGAAAAGCAGCAGGAGAGAATTTTTCCAGTGACCCTGGAAAAAGGCAACTGAGCACAATAGCTGTTACTAAGGGCATAAAGATACTAATAAAATAATTGCAGGAACCCCGTATCTGATCGAACCTTAATACTTTAGTTCGTTTAAGTAATTTCCATTCTCCAGCCCATGTGCAGACTCCAGAGAAAGTGGTCTTTAAACCACACACACACACACACACACACACACTCATATGTATTTATTGTCAAGTACCAGGAAATATATCAATAAAAAAAGAATAATGGGGGTATAGAAGGAAAGAACTAATCTAAGAACTTTTGGAAAGTAGTGTTTCTAAAGCCAAAGACCAGAATAACTGTGTACAAGTTCTGTGTTCTAGTTAGTACATTTTTTTTTCTTATGGTGATAAAGGTTAGCAATTCTGAAACTGCTTTTTGTGTATATTAGGATTAGACACAAAAGTGAAACATGTTGTACCTAATGAGATCGAGGTTTCTTGCAACTGGAGAAAAATGTTATAAATAAGGAATGGGAAAAGACTAGAATGAACCCTGTGGTGTCAGATTGATTTGGAGGTGTCAGTATGAATTCATGGTTTTACTATATTTACGTAAATAGACACCGGGCTAAATGTAGATGCGCGTGTTTATGTGGTTTGGTTACTGTAGATTCACGGACTTGCTAACGCCATGCACTGAGAGGGCCGCTTGGAAAGCAGAGCCCAGTAGCAATGAGTGTAGCTAATGCCCATGGTTTCTGATTCCCCAGGTCTCCGGGGAAGTGCTGGTTCCAAGGTTAGGGAAAGTACAAGAAGATCCTGGAACATCTTTTTGTATTGGAAAATAAAGAAGTGACTGCAAAAGAACAGGCCATGTTGAAAGGACACAGGAGCCAAACTTGGAACAATATGTGCTGTAAGTTACACGAGAGTGTTGAGTTCTAACCACCAGAGCACAGTAAATATCCATGGGTCCATGTCGACATAAATAAATAATCAGGCAAATGAGTAAATGGGAGAAAAGAGGCAGCTCTTCTAAGAGAAAATTCGAATTCATCTACATAGAAGGGATGAAGAAAATGCAGAAATCATTAGGCAAACACCACCGTAGTAAACATTGCAGGCAAGATCTGTGGATGGCTGCTAAACTAGTCGGTGAAAATTTGAGGAGTAAAAGGATATTTGCATAAGTTTCAAAGGATTTTACCCAATATATTTATTAAATACAAAGAATAAAGAGTGGAGAAATTTAATAAACACCAAGTTAAAAAAATTATCAATGCCAACATCATTGTAATTAAGATACATCATCAGGTATACCATAGTGTGACGCAGAGGATGCTAATTCCGTGGTATTCTTGCCACAAATGCATAACCTCAGTCTCATTGTGAGAAAACATTACTTAAACCCAAACTGACAAACACTCTGCTGAAAAATTGACCAGCAGTCTTCCAAAATATCGAAGTTATGAAAGGCAAAGACTGGGGAACTGTCACAGATTGGTGGAGACATGACAGGAAGATATGACAACTAAATGCAATGTGTGATACTCATCTGGATCCTGGAACAGAAAAGAAAAAAATCAGTGAAAAAACTGGTAAAATTGGAATAAGTTCTGTAGTTTAGATAATAGTATGCACCAATATTAATTTCTTGATTTTCAAAATTATACTTGGATTATGTAAAATAGTAACATAGGAAAAGCACAGTGAAGGATATGAGAAATCTATGTTGCCTATTTGCAAATTTTCTGTAACTTTAAAATGGTTTCAAAATACAAAGTAAAAAAATACAACTAAAACTGTGTAAAATTTCACTACTGAAAAAAATTTTAATATAATGCTTCATAACTTTCTATGTGTGTGTATACATGTTTTTTAAACAATAGCAACAACAACAACACAATATTGCTTGGTAGTTAAGAGCACAGACAGCCGGAGTTCAAATCCCAGTCCTCCTACTTGCTAGCTTTGTTACCTTGGAAAAAATTTCTCTCCTGTCTTTGCATCTGCAGCTCATTTGAAACATAGGAAGAGTAATAATAGTAGCTCTCTCCTTGAGCTATTGTAAGGATTCCATCAGTTACTACAGTTAAAGCCCTTAACACAATATCCAGCACATACGTTTTCAAGTTTTATAATGTTAGTCATTATAAAGATTACTGCCTTGTATCACTGGACAAAGTAAGTATTTAAGGACTCTGGGTGTTTAATGTGTGTGAGTTATTAATATTTGGGTAGGTAAGAGAGATACTTTAAGACCGAAGGAGGTATAATCTTAGGTGTGAAATCTGGAATTACAGATACGACACTAATATAATTATTATGCCTTTTGCTAAATGGGAAAGTATTGAGTTTAATCATCTTTTGTGTTATCAGTTCAGACACTAAATGTTTCTATACAATTGCAATTGATTTGTGTCTTCCATGTTTATTTTCCTCTTTAATAACATGTGCATTGTATTTAAATAATTATACAAGAATAAGATTATATGGAAATAATAGAATAAAAGACCAAGTATGTTTGACTCCCATTGGCTTCCTTTCTGAAAGTTCATAAACAACAAAGAATCAAAACAGAAATGGTGAAAGCAATTTGATTCACTGATCATCACCTAAGAGCACATTTAGGAATAACATTAATCGGGTGTCGGGCAGATGTGGTGGGGAGGGGATGGGTGCGTACATACATAATGAGTGCCATTCGCACCGTCTAGGGGATGGACATGCTTGAATTTCTGATTGGGGGGAAATATACATAACCTAAACTTTTATACCCCCATAATATGCTGAAATAAAAAATTGGGAAAAAAATGACAGTAAAAAAAAAAAAAAAAAAAAAAAAACAGAAACGGGGAACAAACTTTACTGCTACCAACAGTACTGTTTGCCAGAAGCCAAAATCCTCCCAGCCTGGAAATCTCTTGCTTAGATGCGACATGCTGAATTAGCTGGTCCCTGAAGGGCAGCTCTCTAATAAGCTGAATATATTTAAGAATCTGGTCAGCATTCTTGGAAGCTAGTGAACACAGAGCTGATGCTAGAACCCTGTGTAATTACATTTTCCAAATCTTCAAGTAAATAGTGGTGCATTGAAAGAAGAAAACTCAGGGTTATTTTCTCTCTGGGCAAAGACTGATATTCCATTCTATGAGTTAAGATTGGTGAGGATACGACACCCACATATTGAAGCACAGCAAAGAGGAAAATATTATAGTAACTGCACCATATTGATAGCTTTTTCCCCATCTACGCTGTTCAGGCTGAAGCATTATTGAACAGATGGGTTGTGTACTGAAGGTCAGAGAAAAACATAACAACTCCGTCGACGGCCAGATTGGCAGAGAAACACCCTGCGTTGAAAAGTCCTTACTTCGAGAGATACTTTATCTTGAAAGTCTGTTGATATTTTAGGAACACAACGGCTGATTTCACCCAGCCAGTCCCTCGGGGAAGTGGGTGAACTTGAAGTTGAAAAAACAAACACAGTCTTATCATAACTGATGTAAGACCATGAAGTTTTTGTCACAATAAATCGCCTTCTGTTGTGTTCTCCCCACTTAAGCTTCTGCATTCTCATGAGTGACACCAATACGGGAGACATTTGTGTCACCAAATTTTGCCTTTAATTGGTATCACAGAAACCTAGAAAAACCACCTCAACCATTTTTTTATGACTTTCCCCAAAGTAGAGGGAGCTTGTGATTCTGGCTCTGAAATACCTGTTTGAGTTTACTCTTTATCCTTGACCAATGTCCTTATCTTCTGTCCTCCGCACTAATTCACTGCTTCTCCACTCATCTTTTATTTCCTTCCCTTAAATTTGTAACGATGTCAAGTCCCTGAATCAAATCCTTTGCTAGGTCTCCATTTCCTACAGATTGAAATCTAGGCTTCTTGGAATGACTGACAAGTGTTTTCACAATCTGGTCTTAACCTGCCTTCCCAATTGCACCTGCCAAAATCATCTTTTGAATCTTAACCCAAGTCCCCTGTTGAGAGACCCGTATTTCCCACATGAGGCCTCCCTGGGACAGCCTCTCTGAGCAGGCGGAGGACGGGCGGTGAGGCCACACTGGTGTGGCCTGGAGCCCTGTGACAAGCCCGTGCTGCCGCCACGCCTGTGAGCAGGATGGGACTGAGGAACGGCCGGATGAATTACTGTGACCACCGCATACTTAAAGCCCCAGTGGAGGGTATTTTGAACAAGGCGCTGCAGCAGGGGACACAGTCACCTCTTGTCACCTGACCAGTCCCTATAAATACGTCCACATGTCTCTCCCGGCCTCTCCTGGGGGGACCCACGAATGACCTCTCTCCCTGCCTGCTTGACCTTTTGATAGCAGAAGAGAAAAGCTGCGACAGGGTCTGAACTTGAGAATGAACTTAGATACGTTGGTTGCGCTAAATCTCCAGCTCTTCCAGCCACCTCCGAAATGCTCATGCAGCCTCGATGCAAACTGCGTCTCTCTCTGCCCTCCGGTTCTGTCCAATCTGCGTCGTCGCCGTGGAACCCTCCCAGGTGGGCTCCATCCTGCCCGGTGGTCCCTTCGCTGTCTTCTCAGCATTTATGTTTAAATGCAGCTTGCTTATGTTTCTAACCGTGCTTTTGCTTTGATCGTCCTTTGGCTGTGTTCTGATGAATTACATGGATATTTGTCTTTTCTTCTGTAACTTCAGCCACAACAGTGAAAATAATGACAACATTCTCCTTTGTCCGGGTCTGACTGTGTCCCTCAGTCACACCGTTTAGAAACAGACATTGTTTTCTTGCAACTTCATGATAATCTTCTGAGTTAGATATTTTAAAATTGGGTTTCTTTAAAAAGTAATATATTAATGCATGAACATTGTAAAATATTATTAAGAACAGAATGGTTAACAATAAAACTCAAAGTGACCCCTCCCGTTATCTTCCTCATGTTACCATTGATAATGGTGGAACATGTTTCCTTCCAGATCCCATGTGTGACTGTGTGTGTGTGCTCATATGTGATTTGAACTAGCATAAGGAAAGAATAATTGTCCCTATGTTATAGGCAAGGAAACTGAGGCTTGGAGAGACTAAAGAATTTCATCCTATTAGGTGGTGGTTTCCATTACTTGACAGGTTCCTTGGTGGTAGAATAATCTTTCTATTGTATATTAAGTTCCAGTGCCTTCTACTCAGATGCCTTATTCC
Organism: Varecia variegata; assembly: GCA_028533085.1. NCBI lineage: Eukaryota > Metazoa > Chordata > Mammalia > Primates > Lemuridae > Varecia > Varecia variegata. The sequence goes on along the minus strand of CM052454.1, from coordinate 10,786,521 downwards.
AGACACACAGTAGACTACATAGTAGGCACATAGATCAATGGAACGGAATAGAGAACCCAGAAATAAAGCCACACGCCTATAACCAACTGATCTTCGACAAAGCAGATGAAAATATACACTGGAGAAAGGACGCCCTGTTCAACAAATGGTGCTGGGAAAACTGGAGAGCCACATGCAGAGGAACAAAACTGGGTCCCTATCTCTCACCATACACAAAAATTAACTTCAGATGGATTAAAGACTTAAATGTAAGACCTGACACCATAAAAGTTCTAAAAGACAAGTTAAAAAAAACTCTTCTGGACATTAACCTGGGCAAAGAATTTATGACTAAGACCCCAAAAGCAAATACAATAAAAACAAAAATAAATAAAGGGAACTTAATTCAGCTAAAAGGTTTCTGCACAGAATTAAGCTTCTTATCTAGAGATCAAAGAGATATTTTGTCATAGACCTTTGAAACACTCATGAGGCTTTTCCAGTTTAGTAAATAGTCTCTCCTCATTTTTCTCAACCCTTATCAGTCTCACTTCCCCTATTAGTCATGCTATGATTTCTTAATCAAAATGGGAACATGGGAATTATCATTAGCCCATTTTCCTCACCTTTATGCTCTTCTGCTGCTGCCTGACCCTGGTTAGGACTCATAAGTATAGCTGCGTTGATCTTCCAGACTCCAGATTGGCTCTTTCTTCATCATCCCCCTTCCCCCATGCTATGATACGATTTTCCCATAAGTGTTGTTTTTATTATATCATTCCCATACTCAAAGCCAAAAATGCTTCCTTATTGTCTACCACAGATAAGCTCGAATGGATAAGAATCGCTTAGCCTTTTCTCCCTTATGACTAGCCTGTGCTACTATGAGTGTTACCAGAGTTGATCAGACAACTTCCAATTTCTGGGCTTCATTTGCAGTTCCAGTAATTATTCTTAGGAATAAATTAGAGCCTCGAATTTCAAACTTCAATGTAGGCCAGTTAGAGGGTGTGCCTTCAAGACATTTTATAATCTGACTCTATTCCATGCTATCCAATCTTATTCTCCTGTATTCCCCAATGAGCATCTTTTCGCTGTCCTGTGAATATACAATGTATCTTTCTACTGCTAAACCTTTGATTATGCTCCACACACCCCTGCAACAAACTCTCTTTTCCCTCCTAATGGATGGGAAGGTGATTGACTGTAACATCTGTTATATGAGGCTTCTACCAGCACATCTGATGGATCAGTTATATAAATGCACAGCTTTCCTTAACCATTGCTTCTCCCTGCTAGGATGCGTGGCTTGATAAGTGAGTAAGGGTTGGAGTTCAGTCGTCTCTCTCTCTCTCCCTTAGCCAGGTGCCTTTGTGCGGCATACACGCTTTGCGATGGTGTATAGCCACCCTGCTCAACGCATCATCCTGGAGACAATTTGGCAGACCTCGCTGGTGAGAAGAATTTGTTGTTTCTCCTCCAATATTTGCTCAGCCTATTGGAACCCAATCCAAGTGTCACGGACCAGCTGATAACTGACTTCCCGCATGAGGACACTAACCCTTGAAGTGCTTTCTTCCCTGAATAGCGTGTACACAATCATTACCATAAAATTTAATTTTTGTCTATGGTCTATTTTAGTTTCTAAGGGTTCCTTGAGTTGGATTTGTCTTTCCTAATTAGAAACTTGTTATAAGATTGAGAACATGACTTAGACCTTTTCTCCAGTCCATACGTAACATAAAACTAAGCACACATGTTATTTGTTAAATCAAAGCTGCCATTTGTCTTAGTCCGTTTTTGTAGCTTATGACAGAATATATGAAACTGAGTAATTTATAAAGAGTAGGAATTTATTTCTTACAGTTATGGAGGCTAAGACGATCAAGGTCAAGGGCTGCATCTGGTGAGGGTTTTCTTGCTGGGGGGGACTCTCTGCAGCGTCCTGAGTGGGCACAGGGTGTCACATGGAGAGGGGGCTGAGGGTGCTAGCTCAGGTCTCTCTTCTCATAAAACCACCAGCCTCACTGCCATGATAGCCCATTAATCCATCAAATCATTAATCCATGAATGGATTAAGCTACTCAAGAGGGCAGAGCACTCACGACCCAATGGCTTCTTAAAGGCCCCACCTCTCAGTACAGCCACATTGGGGATTAAATTTCAACGTGACTTTGGAGGAGACAAGTATTTACACCATAGCACTATTAATTGTAAGATTTATCATTCTTTTATGTACCATTAAAAAAAACACTGAAAGTTGAACTATGATTTAAAAGTTTTATTTTAAATTTATTGATATTTTGATTATACAACATTTTTACATACATATAAAATGGGATGTATAAGCAAAATATACTGTTTAAGATAGCCCCAAAACTTCTTCACAGATTCTGACTATTTTGAATAATTTTCAACTTCATTATTACTGCTGGTGCTTTCCCACAGTCTCATTCTCTGTCTTATCAAGAGCAACAGTAAAGCAGAAGTTCTTTTTTTTTTTTTGCTTTTTTTTGCATTTTTTTTATTCTTATTTCAGCATATTGTGGGGGTACAAAAGTTTAGATTACGTATATTGCCCTTGCCCCCCCCATCCCCCCGAGTCAGAGCTTCAAGTGTGTCCATCCCCTAGACAGTGTGCATCACACTCATTATGTAGATATACACCCGTCCCCTCCCCCACCCACATCTGCCCAACACCCGATCAATGTTATTCCTGAGTCTGCTCTTAGGTGATGATCCGTGAAACCAATTTGATGGTGAGTACATGTGGTGCTTGTTTTTCCATTCTTGGGATACTTCACTTAGTAGAATGGGTTCCAGCTCTTTCCAGGAAAATACTTTTAAGAGCACTTCACTATTGTTTTGGGAATTTTCTTTCAAGCTGCAGATACCCATCTTGTAAGTTTTGATACTGGATCTTTCGTGATCTTATTGGAGAAAGTCAGTTAATCTCAACAGCCAGACTTATATTAATTCCTAAAAAGTTGTTAAAGAGCTTTTACAGCCAAATGTTGAGGGGTTGTAGTTGTCCAGTTTTGCTGCCAGAGTATCAGATAAGATTGTGTGTGAATAGGTGATCACCCTTATGTCATTACTGACACTCAGCTAAAAACAACAATAAATATAATTGCTTCTTAGACTCATTCTCGTTAGAAGTGTTCCTAAGTAGAAAAATGTATCCCAGTGCTAATGAAATATAGGAGCATTTGTTCAGTTAATGTAGTTTGGTGGATTAAAAGTGAATAGTAAAAATTTAAAAAAATGAGAAAAGTCATATGAATGAGGCAGCGCAGTTATGTAGAAAAATCACTGGATGTGTGTTAGTTACTAGGGTTTTGGTCCAGGTTTTGCTATTAAATCATTTGTGATATTTATTATTTCACCTATCTGGATTTCGGTTTCCCTGCTTGAAGAATGAGAGCATTGACCTAAATGATTTCTCAAGGCTCTCCAACACCAACCGTCAAGCACCCCACAGCAATGAGATTGAAGTTTGAAGTCATTAACCCAGATTCTTGTCCAAGAGAAAAGTCCCTTGGACTCCGACGCTGACCTAGAGATCTGAATTCGTCTGATGAAATCTGGCACGAGCCAGATGTGGTAAAGGGTGGACTCATGGGAGATGACACTATGCAGCCTTTATCCATCCGAGGAGAAATTGTCCACACACAAACTCTCCTGAGGATGGGAGCAAGACAGTCAAGAAGATTATCCTGAGAGATCATTTGTATGAAAAGAGCTAGACTCTTGGAGACCTCATTTTTTTCCCCCTGAATATTGACAAAGAACCAGAGACATTCTGCTGGAAGGAAATTAGATTGCAAAGTGGTTAATCCTCCCCAAATGGAAATCTGGTAAAGAATTTACGCGTGGAGCCTGAAATATACACAGCAGAGCCAAGTGACTCAGTCAATTTAGAAAAGTTCACATTTTAATTAAATACAATGGCAGAAAGAAAAGAGGAGAAATGTTATCCTGCTTTTCAAAGATACCTAAAACTACTATAAATATGATAGGAAAGTAATGTTATTTGCTTTATCATTCTGCAAACTATGCAATACACACATAAGGGTATTTATTTTTTGTTATCATGGCCCTTTAGCCCCTGTAGTTAGGCCTCCTCAAAAACCAACAACCGTTTTTTTTAGTACATTACATGCAAAGAAAAGTGGCTTAATAAATGAAGTACAGCTCTTAAGAGGATTTAATGATTTATCATTTTTCTTTCATATTAAACAAACAAATGATTTCAATGTTTGGGCAGGACTCTACCCTGGGTAAGAACATTTTTGTGTAATCTAGAGTTACCTACTGGGGCCATCCTGTTTGAACCCACAGATTGCACCTAGTATATTTCACCTAAGGGAAAAAAAAATAGTGGTCTGAGGGGATATTACAATTTTTCCAAATTTTTCAAGTTTTAAGAATAGGCATTTTATTCAACACCTTAGATTTTAGTCTTCTAGGTAAGAATTTTTAATTGATCAGTAATCTTACCACCTAGTACCTCTAGTATTTAATAAGAAAAGAGATGAGGAAAGAACTTGGGTTTTGGAATCAGACAATACTAGGTTCTGTTTCTGGATCAGTCACATACAGATTGTGTGACCTCACTTAGGTTCTTAAACCCTTTAGGTCCTGGTTTACTCATCTTTAGAATACGTAGGACCTCGCCCTAAGATGTGTCGTGTGGCACTATGATAATAGATGAGAAGTCCTAAGCAGAGTTGGCACATCAAAAGCCTTCAATAAGTGGTAGCTATGATAATAAGCAAACACACTGAGAATATGTGGACCTAGTATCTTCATAGCATGGAGAAGAAAAGGAAAGTGGACAAATAGGTTCTGATTGCAGGGCATGTTTTGATAAGTGGTGATGATGTGTTATATGTTTCAAATCCTAAAATAATGTTAATAAGTGCTTATACTTTTTCTCTCAATATCATGGGCATAGTGCAATCCAATTGGTCACATGTGAAGGGCACACATTATGTCAAAACACTCATTTAAGCAATTTTTAAAGCATGTAATTTGTGATCATGTGGTCAAGCACAAAAACATGCACGAGTCAAACTTGTCTGGGAACAAACTTGTCTGTGGAGGTAGATGTATCTGTCCTCAAACAATAGCCATTTACTCCCATTTAGTTAAGCTACGTCTACTCACTTTTAGTTTCCTTTTTAGGAATATATATGTAGAGGAAGAGAAAATTATCTTTCGGAATCAGCATTTCAGACTTTGGACAGTATCTGAAATCAATAGTAATAGATTTTTTTGCCAATGAGCTTACAAACACCACTATTAATGAATCTGATAATCAACCGAGGCCTTAAAGGAGCTAAAATATAGTGGTTTGAAAGTATTGCAGAACCTGATCTTGCTGTGTTCCTCTTCTTTTGCCTTATGGTAGGTTCTCTAGTATTAAGAGAAAACTGCATTTAGGACAAATCCTTTCTCCATTTGACTTATTTGTGGTTCTCCCTTAAGTTTTAAATGTCTCTTCTTTCAAGCTATTGAAGAGTTGAGATGCCATTTATAATATATTTACTAGAACAGTTATGATAAACAAGTCATTAGTCAGCTGCTTTGATATGGTTCTCTTAATCAAAGATTTATTGAGACAGTTTAGAAATAGTCAGATAAATGTTCTCCCTACCTGGGAGATGGGAGGCTTCGGCAGTGCTCTGTGGAAGATTTATGCTGAATTGCTTTATGCCATCTTGCATTTGATTAATTTTTATCAACTGGAACAAAAAACCCTTTCCCAATGCATCATTTATATGAACTTTATAAATGAACCATCCTTCTATTGCCAGCATAATTCACCATGATATAGTCATTTTAAAAGCCTCCAAAGGAGAAGCAATTAATACAGATTTTTTTTTTGCATGGTATTTCTGCAACAATTTTATGTTGTAAAACCAGAGTCTACTACTCTGCAATCTGAAACTCTAAAGGACTGTTATCAAATTTTAAGCTTTCCTGATAACAGGTAGGAAGGACAAATGGTCCCATCCTATTATCTTCTTGATGTTACTAATGGTTTTTGATTAAACCAAGTAAAAATTTGAGTAAAACATTGGGCTTGTGAGATATGCAGTGAGTCCCAAATTATCCAGAAGACAACATGCAGGTCTACTCCATAATTTGTACATACTTCCTTAACGGGAGATTTCAACAAATATGACAATGGTAGTTTTAGATATGAATGGTAGATGTGCAGCCCACAAATATGTAAGAGACATAATTAGAGTCAAAAGAGCATTTTAAAAACTCGAGTTTCTTATATATTCTGGATATTAACACCTTGTTGGATGCATAGTTTGAAAATATCTTCTCATATTTTGTAGATTGTCTCCGCACTGTTGGTTGTTTCCTTTGTTGTCCAGAAACTTTTCAGCTTGATGTGATCCCATTTGTCCAAATTTGCTTTGGTTGCCTGTGCTTTGGGGGTATCACTCAAGAAGCCTTTGTCCAGATCAATGTCCTGAAGCATTTCCCCAGTGTTTTCTTTCAGTAGTTTCATAATTTCAGGTTTTAGATTTAAGTCTTTAATTCATTTTGATTTGATTTTTGTGTATGGTAAGAGATAAGGGTCTAGTTTCATTCTTCCATATATGGATATCCAGTTTTCCCAGCACCACTCGTCTTTTATTTCCTTCCCTTAAATGTATAACGATGTCAAGTCACTGAATCAAATCCTTTGCTAGGTCTCCATTTTCTACAGATTGAAATCTAAGCTTCTTAGAATGACTTACAAGTATGTTCACAATCTGGTCTTAACCTGCCTTTCCAACTGCACCTGCCAAAATTATCTTTTGTATCTTAACCCAAAGTCCCCTGTTGATATAGAGAGACTCCGGTGGGGCAAAGGCAATATATGTAACCTAAACAATTTTACCCCCGTAATATGCTGAAATAAAAAAATAAAAAAAAAAAATAGAAATGCTACTGATCTGTGTACATTGATTTTGTAACCTGTGACTTTGCTAAATTTATTTATCAATTCCAGGAGTATCTTGGAGTCTTTGGGGGTTTTCTAGATATAAGATTATATCATCAGCAAAAAGTGATAGTTTGACCTCTTTCTGGATTTGGATAGCCTTTATTTCTTTCTCATCCTGATTGCTCTGGCTAGAACTTCCAGCACTATGCTAAATAGAAGTGGTGATAATGGGCACCATTGTCTTATTCCAGGTCTTAGGTAGAATGCTTTCAACTTTTCCCCATTCATTGTGATGTTGGCTGTGGATTTTTCGTATATGGCTTTTTAATTTTGAGACATGTTCCTTCTATGCATAGTTTGTTAAGGGTTTTTATCATGAAAGGTACTGGATTTTTTTCTAATGCTTTTTCTGCATGTATTGAGATGACATATGGGTTTTGTTTTTAATTCTGTTTATGTGTTGAATCAAATTTATTGATTTATGTATGTTGAACCATCTTTGCATCCCTGGGATGAAGTCCACTTGGTCATGGTAGATTATTTTTTTGATGTGCTGTTGAATTTGGTTTGCTTGTATTTTATTGAGGATTTTTGTGTCTATATTCAGAAGGGATATTTGTCTGTAGTTTTCTTTTTTTTGTTGTGTCCTTTCCTGGCTTTGGTATCAAGGTGACACTGGCTTCATAGAAAGAGCTGGGGAGGATTCTCTCCTTCTCATTGTTATGGAATAATTTATGTAGTATGGGTACCAGTTCTTCTTTGTAGTTCTGGTAGCATTTGGCTGTGAATCCATCTTATCTTTTTTATTATTCTGGATATTCAAATTTCCTACTATGTATTTTATAGATATTCAGTGGATAATAGGAAATCAGATGAACAACTTTATGGAAATATATTCTACAACTTAGATGAAATGAGTGAATTCCTTATTAAGTGAAAGACTTATTGAAGAATAAATATATAATACAAATAGCCCTGTGCCCATTTACTAATTTAAAATTTAAGTTAAAAACCTTTACGTAAAGAAAATTCCAGCCCAAGATGTCTTTAGTGATGAGTTATGCTAAATATGTGAAGAAGAAATAATTTTAAAAACTTCTTTCAGAAAATTGAAGGGGAAGCAATATTTCCTAACTCATTCTATAAAGCCAGTGTTACCCTGCTATGAAAAACAGAAAAAAAGCATTGCAAGAAAATTAAGACTAATATATTTCACAAGATGCAAAAATTCTTAACAAAATGTTAGCAAATCAAATCCAACAATATAAAAAATATAATACATTATAATCAAGTGGGGTTTATTCTAGAAATGCCAGGTTAGTTTAACATTTGAAAAGCCATGTAATTCACCATATTAACACACATACACGAAAACACACACATGGTCACCACAATAGATAAAGGAAAAGCAGTAGCTAAAATTCAAAATCTTATCAAATTAGGAATAGAAAGGATATTCATCAATATGATAAGGGTCATTTAATTAGAACCTACATCTAACATGCTAATCAAGGAGAAAAGACTGGTGTTTTTTGCTAAGGATGTCTGCTTTCCTTACTTATATTTAACATTGCATTGGAGGTTCTACCCAATAAGGCAAGTAAAAAACCTAAAAGATATTCATATTTCACATGAAGAAACAAAATGACTTTTATTCACAGAATGCATGATTGTCATTATAGAAAATACTATGGATTTTATAAAAAAGTTACTAGAGCTGATAAATGAGTTTAGTACTGTTGCAGGATACAAGATGCATATTCAAAAGTTGTGCTTCTGTACGCTGGCAATGAAATCAGAAATTCAAATTTTAAAACATACCACTTATGGTAGCATTAAAATATAAAATATCTAGGCATGAATATGACAAAAGATGTATAAAATCTATACAGCAAAAAATATAAAACATTGCTGAGAGAAATGAATGTGGTCTTAAATAATGAAGAAGTGTGTTGTGCTCTTGGATCACAAGACTGAGTATTGTTAAGATGTCAATTTTCCTCAAGGGAATCCGTATAGAGTCAATGCAACCATAATCAAAATCCCAGAACAATATTTGTATAATGTTCTTCTTTCTACAGTCTTATTCTAAAATTCGTATGGAAATGGAAAAGGACTAGAGTAGCCAAATAAATTTAAAAAGAACAAAGTTGGAAGATGTATAATATTGGGTTCCAAGACTTATTATAATGATACAGTAATCGGGACAATGTCCCATTTGTGTGAAGATGGGCAAATAGGTCATTCAAACAGAAAAAAGAATCCAGAAATAGAACTACACATATATGGTTGATTGACTTCCAGCAAAGGCTACAATAGCATTTCTATGGGGAAAATTTAGTCTTTTTATAAAATGATGCTGAAAAAATTGGATATCCGAATCACCCCCAGTCAACAAAAACCCTTCAATTCATAGCTCACGTGATATATAAAAATTAACTCAACATGAGTCATAGGCTGAAATGTAAATCCTAAAACTAAAAAACATCTAATGGAAAACATAGGATAAAAATCTTTGTGACCTTGGATTTGGCAAAAATTTCTTAGCTATAGTGCCAAAATCATAATTCTTAAATGAAAAGGTGAATAAATTGGACTTCATCAAAATTAAGCAGTATTACTCTTTGAAAGACACTGTTAAGAGAATGAAAGACAAATCACAGACTTTGAGAAAAGATTTGCAAAGTACACATGATAAAGGACTTGAATTAAGGACAGTTAAAGCTAACAATAAGGCCGGGTATGGTGGCGCATGCCTGTAGTCCTATCTACTCGGGAGGCTGAGGCAGGAGGGTCACCTGAGCCCAGGAGTTGGAAGTTGCAGTGAGCTATGATGACACCACTGTACTCCAGCCTGGGTGACAGAGTGAGACCCTGTTTCAAAAACGTAAATACATAGATAAATAAAGTTGAGATAATGAAGGGCAGTTTGTGCAAATTGTAGCAGACAATGGGATTATAAAGATTTCTTGAAACTACCTGGTTTCCACCCAGCTTCATTCATTTACCTCTGAGGTAAGTGAATTGAAACATTTCATCTTTAGAAATGTAGGGAAAGTTGGAAAAAATGCTAAGCTCTTTATAGAATATCTGTACTGAAAAAAATCATTTAAGTAAAAGAATATTTGCACACAAATAACTAAAAATCAGTCATGCTTTAAAATGTCAAACTCCTCCTCCTAAGAGATTATTAAAATTGCTTTGATAAGGATCTAATAAGAGTTAAACAATAATGAGATAGATTGGGAAGAGGAAAAATGTGTTCTCCATCTACTAAAAGATGGAGATCTTTGTAGTAGTTAGCACTGATAGGAATTTCATCAAATATAATATTTAGCTTCTTGCTGGTTGGAGTCTATATATCAGAGGATACAATTTAAGAATGATGGATATATGTTGCACAAAATATTGCATGAAGTGCGAGATGCAAAAATACACCTCATTTGCCTCAACTGTTTGTCACAATATTTCAGTTTGATTTGCTTATATTTTAAGTGGTTTTGCATAAAATAGAGAGCACCTTCAAGTAAAAACTGAGCAGTCCAGTGTGGTAGTCTTCTTTAGCTCCTCTGCAATAAACATCTGGCTCAGCTCACCAAAGGCTTCTCTAATGCATCCTCCTCCATCACAAGGGGAGCTTGTGGACCGGGACATAGCGATGAATACTTAGAGATAAAGACTAGCAATTCTAATTCTAACGTCATTGCATTTTCAAGACTGTAATTAAGCATGCTTGCACAAGATCCTTGGTGAATGGCTGGATATACTGGCGATGGGGAATGACTGGGTGAAATAATTGAAGGACACCCAAGAATTAGTTTGGGTGTGTAACCTACAAAGCTCTAAGGCGCGAATGCTGTTCTGTGCCACCTAAATCCCTATTCAAGACTAAAGGATTTTCCTTCAGCTTCTGGGAAGGTCATTGACACCTCTCAACTGTTCACCTTTTCTGGGAATTGCCTCACTAAAGAGAAGCACTTTACCTAGGTTTAAACTCTCCTTCTCAGGTAGTGTCCATCCAATACCTCGCCAAGTGTGCCAGTTCAGTCTTGTCTGAGGTCCTGTTAGTGACGGCATCACTGCCAGCTCCCCCAGCTTCCTTTCTCATAACTAATCGATCACCTTAATCCCTTGACCACTCCCCAATAACATTCCTGCACTTTAATCCCCATCCTGGACTCTGCTTCCTGGAGGACCTGACCTGTGGCTATGAGGCCAATTATCTGTCCTGTAGTACCAAGCAGTGCAGGGGAAAAGCAGTGAACCTAGAATATTTTAAAGCTCTCTGCTTAAATCTCAGTCTTAACATGAACTGGTGGCATGATCTTGGGCAACTCATTTCGTATTTCTGGTTACTCATTTCCTCATTTGTAAAGTGGAGGTGACTATATTAACATCAAGTCACGATGAAAAGAAATATGTTAATGGATGTTAAATGAGAAATGTCTGGTAAAGAATAAGATTAGATGAAATTATACAGAAGCCATGAGTGTACTTTGAAAATTGTGCCTCCGTATGTATACCTAAACATCAGGAAGGGACGAGGTTGTCCAGAAGTTTTGCACTGTCCTATAGAGACATCATGTCACAGTTTATGTTGAAGGGTATCACTAGGCTTAGGGGAAGAAGTGAAGTCTGGATAGAGTATCAGGAACACTGGTGGATGGAAAAGCAATATATACCCTCCATGGCTTTGGTAGTTAGAATGATTCCTTGATGTTGGCTTTTGGACCAGATTATACATTTCTTAAAGACCCAAGAGCCTATCATCTCCCCCCTTTTCCCTATTTCCAGGTAGTGTTTAATAAAGGGACTTGAAAACAAACTACTCAATATATGCTTTTTATTTGATGCATTACATCTCTTCCGATGGAGGTCAAAGAATTTCATAGAGAGATGCAGAAACCTACATAATCCATTTCTTATTTTTTACCCAAAAGAATCTAAATCTCAACTTCCTTGAACTTGTTCTGGGAAAGAAAATGCAAATACATGTTATGAATAGTTCACACAGTTCATAATTGTGTGATAAATGATGCTATTAGAAAACGTGTTATGAGAAAAATATTTAAGGAACATAACTCCATTGCAGTTAGAAACATCTTGGTAGGAAACACATTAGTGACCTTCTTTATCATCATAAGATGACAACAAAGATACAACAAATAAAAGAGCCTGAAAGCTTAGCCCCACTATTATTGTGTTTTCTCATAGTTTATAAGTTAATTTCCCATCTCCTTTTCCTGTTCCTCAATCTGTTGTTAGTAAATACTGTGGTACCTGATTGCGTGTGTGTGTGTGTGTGTGTGTGTGTATGGGGGCAATGATTCCTTGAAGAAATGCATTTTTTTAAATACCTTGTTTTCTTCTTAAACAGAATGTAGATGTGTTTTTTGTTGGTAAATTCCTTGTTGTAGGGGAAGAAACATGGTAGGACAGAAAGAACTTGAGTTTTCAAGTTAGATGGACCTGGGTTTTCTTGCTCTGACTTTTAAGTACCAAAAAACCATAAACAGGCCATCTGATCCCTGTAAGCTTCACTTTTCTCATCTGTGTAAAATAGATCATGTCTCACAGAGTTGTGGTAAAATTCAATGGGTTTGTGGATGTGAACCACTTGGCACAAAATAGATAATCTTTGTGATTATATAATCATCTTTAAGTTCCACAGAGCCAGGTGATTTGGAGTCAATGACAGCACTTGTAGAAGAAGCTGGTCTTTTTCCAGAGAAATATCCTTGCTCACATTGCGAGCCACACAATCACTTTTGCAGAAACTTTTCTGTAACGCTCATCTTTGCATCTACCCTTAGCAATCCACCCTGCCTCCACTCTCAAATGACACCCCTTCATCCCCAGCCCCAGTGGCAGTATATTTCCTGATATGTAATCAGTCACCTCCTTGACTGACTCAAGACTGAGGTCTCCTGACCGACGTTTCTAGAATTGGCTCTAAGCAACTTTGGTAAAACAAATTTCAATAGAAAATAGTTACCATTTATTTATAACTTAGTATGTGTTAACCATGTTATTGTACTCAATATTTTCAACCCTCTTATGACATAGGAGTTTTTAAATCCTATTTTACTGATGCAATTGTGGTCTAGTGAGTTTGGGTTTCATGCCCAACGTCACACAATGTGTGTACATCAAAGCCGGGTGTCAAACCTAGACCTTGCTGATGTCAAAACCATGACAGTTCCTTTTGAGCCAGTCTGTTTTTGGCCTCCTTACTTCTGATGGTGAATAAGATATTGGATATTGCTCCTCTGTGTCCTCATTTTTAAATGAATATAAAAGGTCGCTGCTCCACCTTTACAGTCGAAGGCAAATGCCAATATACGTAGAAATGTCTTGTAGGAAATAAGATGGCAGCCCTTAAACCCAAGACCTCCTAATGCAAAGAGAGGAGAGAAATGGTTTTTAAATGTCTGTTTTATATATGATGGCATTGCTTCTGGTTGATAACAGATCTGAGAATTAATCTACTTAACTTTACTGTTCATAATTACCATCTTATTCTAAGCACTCTGTAGAGAAAGGCTGGTTAATAATTGTGGACCAGTTTACTGGTCTTATACCAGGTGGCTGCATAATACACTCATGTTGCCCCAGAAAGAGGCCAGCTCCCTGTCAAAGACGTAGGCTCACTTCTCTTCGCATAATAATGGAACTGAATGTGCTCAGTTGAATTGGCACCAAGTGCAGAGAGGCTTGGTGATTTTCTTTGTTTGGAAAAAGTGAGACTTTGCAGAGTGCCATAAAACACCTGCAATGCAACACAAAACAGGAGGGCTGTCATCTCAATTGCTGTTTATGAGCTCTGTGTTTCCAATAGTCAAATAAACTCCAAATTTTACTTTTCTGACTAGCTTTTCATTAAAGTTATTACATGCTATTTTCACTGTATTTTCCCAAGCCGGGCGAGGCTCTTGTTTATCTATATAGAACACAAAGAGAAGCTGAAGGAGAGTTGGACACTGCAGTAATCATGATTTCTAAAAGAGACGTAGTATTCCATCCCAGGTCGAGGGCCAGTGTGGCTGGGGTGACGGCCAAGTCACGAAAGGTTAGGGTTAGGAGGGGTTATGCTATCTCAGTAAATCTGCCCAGGAGACAGTCAGAATTTAGACCAAACTCTCTTAGGCAGAGTTGAGAAGCTAACTCCAGTGAGACCAATTACAGACACCAAGTCTAAATTTCCAGAGGTGGGATCACACACAAGCTGCCAAGAATTTAGGGTCAAAGAGGATGGAGTGAGATTAGGAATGTCTCAGAAACACGAGGGCAATTTCCAAGAACACCCCTGGGACATTCATATACATCTATATCACTCCCTCAGTCTGTGCATGGCGTGTGAGATGTCAGTCTGGCTGGAAGAAAATCAGAATGCATATATTGCTCATTCTTCTCTAGAAAAAGTATACACAAGCAGCTTCTTGTAGGATGTAGCTGGAAGAAAGTGTGGTCAGAGGTGTCATCTATCTTGAAGGACCCTCCCCGTGCAAACACAGTGCCTTATCCTTCCCCCGCTGTTCTTGCTGCAGTGCTAGACACAGAACAGTCAGCAAGCATCCCGGACTAAAGGCACCTCCAGGTAAGTGAAGCCCTTTGAAGTAGGTTTAGCAGCAATTTTATATTTAGAATCTACACCTTAAAGAGATTGTACTAAGAGATAGGAAAAAATACTTAACGCTCAAGGATGAATTTGTAACCACAAGTCACTGGAGAAGCTCTGGAAGAGTTGACTGACTAGGGCAATGCACCTTCTAAACCCTCAGTCTGCGTCTAATGTCGTTCGGGAGACTCGAAGTCAAGTGAAATTGGCCTTGTCTATCCACCACCCACGTGTTCTAGCCTAATACATTGTCAAGGTTGACTATTTAATGTGCAAAGCAACCCTGTAGAGAAAAAAATATCTATTAGATAAGTAAAAATTCAAAAATAAAGTCAGTTGAACTCTAAGAGGTTTTTTGGTAAATGGAAAGTAGACTTTGTCCATCCACCTTTCACAAGCCAGCTAAAGGGTGGGTGGGAGAGTCACAATATTCTAACGCTGTGAAGGAAGGGTTAATTATTGCAATTTATGATCTTGTGCACCTGTGGTCACTAATTAGCAATGATTCTTCAATGGCCATTGGGAGTCTTTTATGCCTTTTCACTCTTATGCGAACACTGACTTGTCCCACTGTTGGCTACAGAAGGTAAGTAAGTCAACATGTTGACAAGTTACCTCAGACTGACGATTTTGAGGGTAATCTGGATTTTCACTTTTATCTTTTCTGGACCTCCCCAATTCTCTTCAACCAGCAAGCATTAGTTCTGTAACCAGAACAAAAATAGATGCTATAAAAATATTACCTTGCAAGGGAAATGAGAATTTATGAGGATTTGCTACAATATGTGTATCTTCTTGCAACTCTACTCCCTTCCCCAAAAGAATGAGAGAATAGAAGTGAGTAAGGTGAGTGAGGGTTGGGGTGGAGGGAGTTGTGAGAAATAGACTTTTGCAAGATGGTCTGCTGAAGAAGGAGCTTGTGTTTTCAGAGGTGGTCAAGTAAGAAATATGTTTATCAGGTGCACAGTGAAAAGGATTTTCTGCATTTGTGGGAGTAGAAGACTAATAACAATTCTTCTAACTACACAATTAAAAGAGATAGAGATATACAAATATCTCTACATAGTAGAAGTCCAAACAGTCTGGCAGTTACCCCCTATGTGGCACAGCCAGATGGATCTTGTAGACAAAAAGATCTCTTTTCTGAAAGTATCGCTGTAGGCGCTGTGTGTACAGTGTTCCTGCTCTGCAGTCATCGTGCCTGGTTTGACCTCAGGCAAATTACACAACTTTCCTTCGATAAAGTTTCGGTTTTCTCATTTGTAGAATAGGAAAAGTAATAGTCCCTTTTTCATAGGATTATTGGGAAGATTAAATGAGATATTGCATGTAAAATTTTTGCACAGCACTTGGTACATAACAATTGCTCAGTTATTATTATTGTTATTGTACTCATTAAATGAAGATATTTATAAATAGAAAAATTACAGTGAATAAACCATCAACCACAAGCTGTACTGAAAGGAAACTACATAACAGGAAACAAGCAACTGAAAGATAGTATTTTATATTTAGTATTACCTTCCTTTTAATTTATGCGTGTTTCATGTGCTGTTTCTTTTTCTAACTTATTGAGATACTTAGATCATTGATGTTCAACATTTCTTCCTTTTCTAAGATATTAATTTTAAAACACAAATTTCCTTTTACATGTAGCTTTAGGTGTATCCTAAAAGTTTTGCTATGTTGTATTTTCATATGCATTTAATTTAATTCAAACTATTTTATAATATCCATTGTGATTTTTTCTTTGACTCATGTGTTATTTATAAGTATAATCACTTTTTGTCTTAAAGTCTGCTTTGATATTTCTTTAGAGAAAAAGAAAGACAATTCATTAAGACTAAATATTTAATTAACAAGAAAAGCAATCTGATTTTAAATTTGATTCCAATATCAAACAAGGACAATAAAATTAAAAAATTTTAAGCAAGAATGAACAGAATTACAGAGATAGACAAAGCTAAAATCATGCTGGAAGATTTAAACACTATCTTTAACATATGTTCTATCTCATTATTGATACAATAAGAGATAAAAGCAAGGAAGCATACAGAATATTTAAAAAGCACAAATTAACATATGATTTAACAAATATAGAACACTGTGCCCCAAAATTGCAGAATATTCATTATCTGCAAGTATACATAGAATATTAATCACATTTTATTGCATGTTGAGCCAAAAAGCTAGCCTCAAAAAATTTGAAAGAGTTAAACTATGCAATAGGTATTCTTGGGCCACTGTTGAATTAAGCTAGAGTTAATAACAAAAAGTTAATAAGCATAGTTATTTTAAAGTTTGTTTGATAATATCATCTCTGGAGCTCCTATAGGTCTGTTTCTGTTGTCTATTGTTTCTGCTGGATTTGTTTCTGCTGTCTTTTCCTGTGGAAATTATATTTGCATATGTGCTGCTCTGTGTAGTGGAAAACATTTGTAGAGATAATTTATAGTCTAAGTTACAGTATTAGTCAGATAATCTTTATTATGTTGTGGTCACAACCTCAACATCTCAATGGTTTAACAAAGAAAGCTATTGTTTGCTCATGCGAGGGGGACCAGGTAACTCTCCAGTGTTGCTATTCTTCACGTGTTGATTTAGCATTTCAGCTTGCTTTAATCTTATTGTATCTTCCTATTAATAGGTGCTTCCACAATTGCCAAGACAGGGGAAAAATTGTAAAACTGTATTATAAAAATACTTCTACCTGCTGATGCACATATCACTTCTATGAACATTTCACTGGCCAAAGCAAGGGGACAGAGAAGTGCAATTGCTCCATGGGCCTAGAAGGAGAGGAAAACTGGAAATGGTGGGGAGTGGCACTAATGTCTACCACAGTCTGCTCTTCTGGTTACCAAATGTTTGGCTCGCTCTCTTTTTCCTGCATGTCAAATACATCCACTCTTAACCCAAAGGTCACTAGCTTGAAGTCCCCTCCAAGCACAACACTGAGCTGAAAATCCAGGATGTTTTGGTGATCCATGGTAGTCTTTCCATTAGTGTGTGGTGTGTGGTAGTATTTGCATCAAATGCAGATGTGGAGTTTTGATCTAGAGATTGGTGAACTAAGAAGATAAAGTTACCTTTTGCTCTATATCAATATACAGTGGTAGAGCAGGGCAGGACAAGTACAAGAAATATTCTCATTCTGAAAGAGAAAGAGTGGGAGACCCTCAGAAATAACGGGGACGTAGTAATACTGAAATCATCCTGGGGATACATTTCAACAGCTCCCTACTCTGAAGATTTTTTATTTAGACATTTCTGCTACCTGGGAAGGCTTCTCCAGTACAGTGTTCTTTGTGGTCCCCGGCTGTGTCCTCTGAGAGCTGCTTTCCTTTATTTCATTTTTAGTGTATGTATATATGACCAGTCCTAGCTCCCTAGGCCATATATATGCATGTCTAGGAAGAGATATAGGGAATTGCTTACTGGTTTTAAGTACTTTATTGCCCAGACAAACACATGGCTATTTCCAAATTCTAGTGGGTGAGAAGGGCAATCTTTCTGTGCAGAGAATTAAAAATACAAGTGAGTAGCACTAATATTTTATCACAGATGATATTGTCCTTTATTAAAGAGGCATTTTATTGGTCTCTACAGCTTCCAGGAATGCAAGCATTCTAGGGTCACTTTAATCTAGTTTCTGAGACAGATTTTCTGGACCATTCAGAGGAGGTGAAACAGGGCTGCGATCCTTTTGAAGGTTGCTTCTCATCCATAAGAGCCTAGGCGTGGGTTAGAGGCTGGGAACTTGGAAGAAGAGATAATACTATGAACCAACAGTTAACAACAGCAGTGTAGGCTATGAAATAAATTTGGAAAGAGGCTCAGTGTATCAGCAGGGAGAAAGAGCTTGATGGGATCCCAAAGGCTGCCAGAGCCAGTGTTAGGGCCACTGTCTCCCTTTCTGCAGAGATACCTCTATTTTGTTTTAGCCGTGCCAGAAGAGAGGGTATGCTTTAAGAAAAATTAAAATCTGTAGCATTGAGAGTCCTTCTAGCCTCAGGGTTCTCAGGTAAAATACAAACAACTAATAAAATTTGAATTTCAGATAAACAACAAATAATTTTCAGTATAAGTATGTCATATGAATAAGCTATACTTATGGTAAAAAAAACTTATTTTTTTATGTGAAATTCAAATTTTATTGGTCATCTTGTATTTTAATATTTTCATTTGCACAATCTGGCGTCTTGATCTACGTGGCAAGATGTCTTGGGAAAAAGCTGCTGAACGGGATGGACTCGTGGTGTGAACATTTGAGAGGCGTGTTTACGGTTAGAGCAATCATGGCCTTGAAGAATTTCAGTTTGGCTGGAGCTTAGTTTGAACAGGAGGAGCCACAGTGACAAGAAATAAGTCAAGATGAAAAGGGATAGAATGCTGTTGTAATTCCATCCAGAATAAAGATCTGAATACTGTAATTACTCAAAAATCCACATTGGATAAGTGATAAATTAAGAGTTAAAGAGAGACAGGTAGTATCAGGAATGAACAGAGATGCCTGCATAAGGGTTGCTTGCTTGCTTACCAAGACAGCGTTCGATTTAGGTGCGATTTAAAATGATGGATCCATGGGTGTTGGAGCCGAAATGTTCCTGTTGCCATAACAACATTATAATACCATATTATTACTTTTCGGCATGTTGTATTGTTTGGAATGTGACTACATTATTTGAAACTACGGTTGCCAGGAGAACCAAGATGCTCCTCCCATTCAGGTAAGGCAAAGCTCACACAGACAAAACGCACAGTTGTGATTTGGGGCTGCTGCCTGCATTTGTGACATGCCAAAAAATGTCATACACATAATGGGTGTTATGGAATTAAAGCTCTGAAATACTATAATCTGAAACTCAAAAATCTGGCTATGATAAAAAAAAAATTGGTGTGGATTTGATAGAAAGTTCCCAAACACTCTACTTCTCTCTGGAACTGCTGGGGTGTCACCTCTACTTCCTGTAGTGGTGGCTTTCTGTGACCTGTACCACCTCAGCAGTTTCCTCAAGCCCTCCGTTACGGCTAGGGGTGTTCCAGTAGGTTCTCAGATTTAGTAAGAAGAGGGTTGCTTTTAGAGGCAAAATTCTTTCTTTCTTTCACATTCACATAGGTTATTTTAATGAAAATGTCACTTAAACATGCTCAGACATGAATAGATATCTTAAAAAACAATATAAATTATTTGTAAATTGTAAATAAACTTTTAAAATAATATATTTCATTTCAGGAAACCATTTGGCCAGTGTTCAAACTTACTGTGTGCAATATGGAACTCATCGCGTTCCCATAGCTCTGCTCAGAATCCGAATTCTCTGTGAAAGTCGGACGAGACGGGTGAGAGGTGGTCCCTGCTAGAGCTCTGTCTCTGGACCCTCATGTGTCTGCTCTGGGCTTCTGGTCCTCACCCCAGTGACATCTCTGTCCCCAAGAAACAGGTACGGGTTTACCAAACTGTTGAAAAAACCCAAGGGCTATTTGAGTTGGGCTTCTAATAGATGAAATTTAGTAAGAATAGAAGGATGAAAAGCTGATAGGAGGTGAAGATAATAGTGGTCTACTGTGTACTATGAAATTATTTTATTTTCTCAAGTCTGTGTCTGTTAACAGCATTTCATCCTTCCCATGGTCTAGTCATGGGCATTCTTTTTTTTTTTTTTTTTTTTGAGACGGAGTCTCACTCTGTTGCCCAGGCTAGAGTGCCGTGGCATCAGCCTAGCTCACAGCAACCTCCAACTCCTGGGCTCAAGCGATCCTCCTGCCTCAGCCTCCCGAGTAGCTGGGACTACAGGCATGCGCCACCATGCCCGGCTAATTTTTTCTGTATATATGTTTAGTTGTCCATATAATTTCTTTCTATTTTTAGTAGAGACGGGGTCTTGCTCTTGCTCAGGCTGGTCTCGAACTCCTGAGCTCAAACGATCCACCCTCCTCGGCCTCCCAGAGTGCTAGGATTACAGGCGTGAGCCACCACACCCGGCCCTTGAGGGCCACTGTCTAAGTGATTATCACAGCTTTGCCTTTCAAATCAACTTGAGCTTCTTACCTTATTTTTGAACACAGTTTTCTCTATTTTTTCTCTTTCATGTTGGGCCTTTTGGAACTCTTCTTTCCCCCTCCCCAAATGCGCTTTCTCAAGATACTGACATTACACACCCCAGTCCTAGCTCCCTGGGTCAGCCCAGTTCCTCATTGCAAATGAGACCGCAGATCCCTTGGCCCCTCTGGCTGCTATGGAAAAGCCCTGGTTTCTCGCACACCCAACTTAGCTCTTGAGACACTTGTTCAGAGATCCATCCGGCAATTCTGCATTCAAACCAAATGGGCTCTACAGTAAACCATCGTTTTCCTCTTTCCAATCTCCAAAGCCTGATGGCTTGCCACATCTATTTTTAATCTTGATTAGTGATGTGAACACCCACTTAAGCTAGAGGCTTTGATCTTTTTCTTTTCTTGCCCTCACAATCCATATTGGAAACCATTTTTCTGCTTCCTGTTACAGCAAATCTCCTGAAAGAAGTTGCCTATACTCATTCTCGCTTGATCTTGAAGCCTGTGGTCAGGCTTTTATTGCCATGATTCCCTTGAAATTGCTCCTGCCAGGGTAGCCGATAGACTCCATATTGGCCAGAGCGCCTGCCTTCCAGGTTTTGAGGGTGCCACTAACCTCCGCCATTCCTCACATATATCGTACTATTTGTGACTTACTCTCTTGCCTGGGGAAGGGATGGAGAGGCTTTGACTTGGCTTTTGCTATCACAATAGCTCTCCTATCATAGGCCCATGAACATGTTATAGTTCTGCTAAGGACAAACCATCCCAATGATACATCAGAAACCAGGGACACAGCCATCAGGTGCTGTCCCCATGGATCCTGGGGACACACTATGACCCAGGCTCATTGACTGCCGGTCAGATCTCCATTTACTACTGACCCCTATTTGTCCCTTACTCTAACAGGGGGTCATGGTAGCATTTTGCATCTCCAGGAATCAGTGTTAATTTAGACTTTGTGTTCACCAATCCCTGAAAGGTCAGGTGTGCTCCTTTTCCTGGGGCATAGTTCCCTGAATAAATAGCTGTAGGTCACTTTGGCGGTAACAATGGGGGAATGAATACTTCATATGCGTGTTGTGGGGTTGCTGTGGTGTCCTTTAACCACAGGGAACTAGTGTCCCCTTCAGGCAGTGAGTTCAGGGTCTGAGAACTGGACATATCTAAAAACTGGGCAAGGGATCATGACTGTTCATTGCGGTAATTAACTTTAGCTTCATCAACCCTGGATTTATTTTGGTTATATAAAGTGAGCAAGTTTTTATTGATTTCTGGTACATCTTGTCTCTAGGAACAATGCTCTATAATTCATTAATACTACAATTCTGATCTTGTTAAAAAGCTTTGTGTGGCTTCTGGTTACCTCTAAGACAAAATCCAGAGTCCCTGGTGTGAGATACAAAGCCCTTTATTGTTTGGTCTTGGATTTCCCCACCTGAATATTCTCCCGCTATTCTTCCCCCACACACTGTGCTGCAAGGTGAACTTCAGGACTTACCACTTCAGTGGGCTCTGGCAGATGTCCACTTGCCAATGTGTGCGTTTCTCTACCTGACAGCTTTCACCTAAGCTGCAGAGGGTAGCTCTGCCCAGGGGTGTGATAGTCCCTCCCACCTCATCCCAACAAGGTTACTGAGTGCTCCCTTGCTCCTACGTGGGATGATTCTCAAGTATGTAATGTGCACTGCTTTCTATCATTTTTCCATAGATTTACCCACAGTGGTAGCTGGTTTGACAATACGTTCTTTATCTGCTGACTTCCCTTACCTTTATCTCTTCCCCTCTTCTACTGGTATTTCCTTCCAATAAATTACATGCCTTAGAATCTTCCCCCCCCCACCCCAGGATCTGCTTCTGGTTCTCTATTCTTTTCCATTGGTCTATGTCTCTATTTTTGTACCAATACCATGATGTTTTGGTTACTACAGCTCTGTAATATAGTTTTAAGTCTGATAATGTGATGCCTCCAGATTTCTTCTTTTTGCTTAAGGCTGCTTTGGCTATTTGGACTCTTTTCTGGTTCCAAATGAAGAGTAGAATTATTTTTTCTAGATCTGTGAAATATGACATTGGAATTTTAATGGTGATTGTATTGAATCTGTAAATTGCTTTGGGTTGTATGGACATTTTAAAAATGTTGATTCTACTGATCCATGAGCATGGTATCTTTTCCCATTTGTTTGTGTTATCTGTGATTTCTCTCCTCAGTGTTTTGTAGTTCTCCTTGTAGAGATCTTTCACCTCCTCGGTTAAGTATATTCCTAGGTATTTTATTTTCTTTATAGCTGTTGTGAATTGTATTGAGTCTTTGATTTGACTTTCAGCTTGACTGTTATTGGTATGTAGAAATACTATTGAATTGTGTACATTAATTTTGTAACCTGAGACTTTGCTGAATTTATCAATTGCAGCAGTCTCATAGCTGGAATCTTTGGGGTTTACTAGATATAAGATCATATCATCAGTAAAGGGCTATAGTTTCACCTCTTCTGCCCCCATTTGGATGCCCTTGATTTCCTTCTCTTATCTGATTGCTCTGGCTAGGACTTCCAGCACTATGTTGAATAGAAGTGGTGATAGAGGGCAACCTTGTCTGGTTCCAGCTCTAAGCGAGAATGCTTTCAATTTTTCCCCATTCAGTATGATGTTGGCTGTGGGCTTGTGATATATGGCTTTTATCATTTTTAGGTAAGTCCCTTCTATGCCTATTTTGTTAAACGTTCTTATCATAAAAGGGTGCTGAATTTTGTCAAATGCTTTTTCTGCATCTATTGAGATGATCATGTGGTCTTTGTTTTTGCTTCTGTTCATGTGATGCATCACATTTATTGATTTATGTATGTTGAACCATTCTTGCATCCCTGGGATGAAGCCCACTTGGTCATGGTTGATTTTTTTTGATGTGCTGTTGAATTTGGTCTGCTAGTATTTTACTGAGGATTTTTTCACCTATATTCATCTCTAAGATGTTTTGACTTGCTGTTTTCTGTGCCTGGAACACTTTTCTTACCTGTTTACCTGACTAACCCCTAATACTCTCTTTGACTTGGTGACCTAGTTTGGGCCTATTTTTTAAAAAATTACTTCTTTTCCTTTGGGTAAATCCCCAGTAGTGGGAATGCTGGATTGAATGATCTACTCTTAGTTTTTTGAGAAATCTCCATACTGTTTTCAATAGAGGTTGTACTAACTTACTTTCCCACCAACAATGTATAGGGTTCCCTTGTCACCACATCTGCACCCCCATCTATTGTTTTTTGGCTTTTATTTTTAAATTAAAAAATGGCCATTCTTTAAGTTTTGTTATATTTTTTATTATTTTGTCTAGCTCTTTAATGACTTTTTCCTTTTTTTTTCATTGATTTTAGGTTCACAGAAAAATTATGATGAAGATATGGAGACTTTTCATGTACCTTTTGCCCCTACACAAGAAACATCCCCCACCAGACTGGTACATGTTACAATTTGCAGACCTACATTGACACTCATTATCACCCGAAGTCCATAGTTCACATGGCTTTTGGCAGTGTATATTCTGTGAGTTTGGACGAATGTGTAATGATATGTATACATGGTAATACTCTGTTAATAGGACAGAGTATTTTCACTGCCCTAAAAATCCTCTGTGCTCCACCTATTAGTCATTCTGTCCCCTCTAGCTACTGGAAACCACTGATATTTTTACTGTTTCCCTATCAAAAAGAAGAGAGAAGAATGGCCAACAAACATATGAAAAAATGTTCAACAGCTCTAATCATCAGGGAAATGCAAATCAAAACCACAATGAGATATCACTTAACTCCAATCAGAATGGCCTTTATCAAAAAGTCCCAAAACAATAAATGTTGGCGTGGATGCGGAGAGACAGGAACACTCATACACTGTTGGTGGGACTGCAAACTAGTGCAACCTCTATGAAAAGCAATATGGAGATAACTTAAACAGATACAAGTAGACCTACCATTTGATCCAGCAATCCCACTATTGGGCATCTACCCAAAAGAACAAAGGACATTCTATAAAAAAGACATCTGCACCCGAATGTTTATAGTAGCACAATTCACAATTGTGAAGATGTGGAAACAACTCAGGTGCCCATTGATACATGAGTGGATTAATAAAATGTGGTATATGTATACCATGGAGTACTACTCAGCTATAAGAAACAATGGTGATATAGCACCTCTTGTATTTTCCTGGAAAGAGTTGGAACCCATTCTACTAAGTGAAGTATCCAAAGAATGGAAAAATAAGCACCACATGTACTTACCAGCAAATTGGTTTCCCTAATCATCACCCAAGTGCACATTTGGGAATAACACCAATTGGGTGTCGGGCAGATGTGGTGGGGGGAGGGGATGGGTGTATACCTACATAATGAGTGTGATGCGCACTGTCTGGGGAATGGATACGCTTGAAGCTCTGACTCAGGGGGGTGAGGGGGCAAGGGCAGTATACATAACCTAAACTTTTGTACCCCCATAATATGCTGAAATAAAAAAAAAAACTACTCCAATAGACCAAGCTGTGCATTAACATTAAAAGCTCCAGCATAGCAAAGGCATAAACAGACTGCTGGGTAGTAACAATGCAATTGAACATAAGGTTAAATTCCAAATAACAGTAATAAATTTGAGTATTTCTAATTTCAAGAAAATATATGTAAAAAATTAAAAATTTATTATCTATGGCATGGGTTTAAAACTAATTCAGTGTTTCTCATAATATGTTCTGCAAGCAACTAGTCTCCTGAGATGCTTTCTGAGGAAGGCTTTAGTGGTTCCATAACTTTTAGAGGCAATATCCACTCTATCCCCTCTTGGATGTTCATACTGCATATTCAAGGGTTCAGAAGGCTTGCATCAAAGCAGTCAATGTAAATTTGTGTAAAAAGTGTTTTCTACACTTATCTGAACTTAGAATATTTTCTTGAAAAATACTTACTAAAATATTAGGAAATCCTACCTGAAATAAAATATTTGGACAAAGATCAGAAAGCTTATATTAGCACATAGTGAAGGTGTGGAGAAAAGGGAACCCTTGTACATTGTTGGCAGAAATGAACATTGGTACAACAGTATGACAGTTCTTAAAGAAAATATTAATAGAACCACCATATGACCCGGAAATCCCACTTCTGGATATGTACCCAAAGCAAATGAAATCACTACTTTGTAAACATGTCTACACTCCCATGTTCATGGCTGCATCACTCACAACAGCCAAGATATGGAAGCACCTAGGTGTTCATCAGTGGATGAGTGGATAGAGAAACTGTGGTGTGTATATACACAGTGGAATAGTATTCAGCCTCACAAAAGGAGGACATCCTGCCATTTGCCTCAACATAGATGAACCTGGAGAACATCATGCTCAGTGAAATAAGCCAGACACAGAAAAACAAATACTACACCATCTCTTTTATATGTGGAGGCTAAAAAATAAAAATAGGGTCAAATAGATAGAGATACAGGTAGAGAATAAAACAGTGCTTGTCAGGGTTGGGGTGAAGGGAAGGAAATGAGGAGATACAGGTCAAAGGATACAAAGTAGCAAATATGTAGGATGAAGAAACTGAAAGAGCTAATGTGCAACATGAGGACTCCAGTTAATGACAGTGCATTGGATTCAGGAATTTTGCTAGAGTAGATTACAGCTCCTCTTGCCACAGGGAGAAAAAAATGTGTAACTAAGTGAAATGATGAATATGTTAATTTGTTCCACTGTAGTAACCGTTTTACTATATAAATGTATCTTGTATTATGTTGTCTACCTAAAATATACACAATAAAATTTATTCTTTTTTAAAAAGAAAGATTATATTAGAAGAAATAACCACTTAATCATTTTATTTTGGTGCAATCAACAGTCGTCATGTAGTTCTTGATGTTGATATTTAAGTGGATATATATGATGTAGGTGAATATTTACAATCATGTGGGAACACTGATGCATTCATTCATTTATAGTTAATGCTTTGATGCTCACACTTCCTGTTAGTGAGAATTTCATTAACTCTTGCTGCAGGTTTCCCCAGTCCCAATTTGTCCAAGAACCTGCCTTTTTGCTCATCCTACCAAAGTGAGCTAGGGTAGGGCATTCAGTCTATTTCCATAGACAAAAAGCAAGTAGGGAGTTGCCATTTGGTGATCCCACTGCTGCCATGACCTACCTCCATGCTCTGCACAGTGTGAAAGATGGTACTCTTTGTCCACCGGCTCCGGCTGTGCTCGTGCTTGTTCACACCCCTTCACACCAACACCAATGTTTCCAGATTTCACACTCAACTCTTGTTCCCTAAATTTCAGTCGCTTCTATGGGAAACTACAGAGCTTTAAGCTTGATGTATACTGAACAGTAGACCATGAGCTTAGCCGCTCTCTGGTAAAGCAATTTTATTGCAGGTGGCTATGGCCACCTTGGTGCAAATTAATGGTTTTCCCTTATTTTGAACTTTGGAGAGCAAGAATTGGGGGACTTTTAATTCCTAGAGCTAGTCTTCCTTGAACTTTGTGTGCAAATTGGCAACTTACTCGGCAGAGCTGCTTACCACAGTCTTCAGCACATAACTTGGTCAAACAAGAAGTCTTATGCACGTTTAGTCCAGATCAGGGAGCCTGTGTGCATCATATTTACATGACTAAAGGAGACTACTCATATTATGCTTCTTGTAGGTTCGATTGATTGTTTTTTGCCCTGAACTTTTATGAAAAAGCAACTTGTATTTTTGCTTGCTAAAATAAATTTAATTTCTACAGAGAAATGCTTATAGTTTTCCTATGTTAGCAGAATTGTATATATGCATGTGTCTGTGGTATAAATGCCAGCAGTTTATTTATTATCTCACTTAAGAGGAAATCTAGGAACAGGCAGGCCAAGGGTTGTTGGACTTGCACAAAATGCCATCGAGGCTCCAGGCACTTCTCATTGTCTCCAGCTGCAGTGGCTGGAATGCCTGCCATTGTCACAGCTCATGTGCTCATGTAAGTCTGTTCAAAGGTGAGAGGACAAAGGGGCAGTCCCAGTGGTGAGGAAAGATTTTTTCCACATCTCTCTTTACATGGAGGGAGAATCTTCCCTAGAAATTCTCTAGCAGACACGCTCTAGACTTCATTGTCCAGAGATGTTTCACATGGTCATCTCCTATGTCACACTGTCACCACGCAACTGTGCCAAATGGCTATCCCAGGAATGTTCTGTATGGCCATTCCAGAACTATGTCACATTGTCACCCCAGGACTGTGTTCCATGGCCACCAAAGACCTGTGTTACATTGCCACCCAAGCACTATGTCACATGCCAAAACAGTGTCACACAGCCATCTCAGAACTGTGTCACTTTACCCTCAAACTTTGCCACATGGCCACTCCAGCAATGTGTCACAGCATTGCATTGCCACTGCAGGACTCTGTCACATTGCACCCCACAACTGTGTCACATTGCCACCCCATGACTGTCACATGGCCACCCTAAAACTGGGTCACATCACCACCTGTAGAAGAAAAAAAGCTGGGAACGTAGATAACTGACAGTTTAGTGTCTCTTGTCAAAGACAAGCTCTCCTAGCAAAATAGAAGAGGGAGAAAATGGCCAACTATTGGGTAGGTAACCAACCCAATATTGTTTACCATGAAAAAGCACGCATGTGCCTGGGTGTGCATGTGTGTGCCTACGTGCTAGCGTGTGGATGATGTTAAGAACAAGAGCTAGAGAGAGAAATAGCGTTACCTTAAGATTCAGGGAACTTGCTATGTTACAAGTTTAGTTGAACTACAGAATGCGCAGAGGCTAAATCATTGTTATGAGAAGAGGAGAAGAAATTTGCTGAAAGACATGAGAAAGGCAATTAGTGGAGTAAGACAGTGAACAAGTGGTTATGTTTTCCATGTTCCGGTGCCTCTGTGCTCAGAAGGACTTCTAGAACCATCAGAAAAAGCTCCTCGGGTTTGTTTCCCACCCCAGCGTAGGACTCCAGGAGTTGATTCCAGTTTGTTCTTTCTAACAGGGTAGTAACAAGATTCCATGAGTTCACCCAGCAGGGAGCCCAGCAAACGGAAGTGGTGTGTGTTTACCCACATCACATAGCTCTCATTGCTAATGCAGAATAATGCAGA
This sequence comes from Varecia variegata, assembly GCA_028533085.1. Taxonomy (NCBI): domain Eukaryota; kingdom Metazoa; phylum Chordata; class Mammalia; order Primates; family Lemuridae; genus Varecia; species Varecia variegata. The sequence goes on along the minus strand of CM052454.1, from coordinate 10,757,801 downwards.
TTACTCTTTTAATTTTTTTTTTTTTAAATTTTAGATGATGGCTAGAATTTCAGCACAGAAATCAGGAAGGGTTATCCAGATCAGGCACCACCATCCCAATGGGGAGGGAGCCAATACACCCAGTTTGCTATCAGAGGAGCAGCTTGCTAGTAGCTCAAAGTAGAGATACTGAGATGTAGCTTGACTGTGATTGGCTTGACGTTGGTGATCACAGCTTCCTTATTTATTTCTTATGATGTTCCCCAATTAATTGACCTGCCTGGTATTTTGAGTTAATTTTAAAAAAATATTGAAATTTCTTCATTTCTCTTTTTACTGAATTTTTAATATTTACACAAAAATTCAGGGGTAATTTGCTACTGGAATTGTCTTATGGTTATGAAATAAAACACTTTCAGTTAGCTATTCAAGCAATGTAGACACACGTTTCAAAGGCTACTAAGAGGACATGATATGCTTTTCTCAGTCGTGTTAACTAATGCAGGTGACCTCTGAAATGGCCACAGCACTCTCCTAACGCGGATGGTGGGGGCGGTGTTCAAGGAGTGGTGGAGGCCGGGGTATTGCTTGCAGCCTCCAGAATCCCGTACTTTTGCAAGTCAGCTGAGCACAGCATTGGAGGAAATTACAGAGCAATGTTCCTGCAAGGAGCAGGGACCAGCCCTCCTTCCCACTGCCTAATTCCAGGCTCCAGCGCCCACTGTGTTCCCCTTCGCTTCTCTTCAATGACAACCTGACTCTCAAAAGTGTCACTAATAAGCCGGTTCCCAATTAGCTGTGGAGGTTTTTCGGGGCTCCTGGCAGTGTTCCCGTAGCTTCTGGAGGCCGTGGCTGCCTGCAAACAGAGGATCATTTCTGCTTTGCACGATTCAAAGGCGAGAGCTGGTGGGAAGGAAACACTCCAGTTTCATTATTCTTTGCTGGCAGGAGAACAGAATGCATTGCTTTTAATGCTCAAATGTGTCATTTGAGGAAAAAAAAACTATACGGCCTCCCGCCTGTACCAGCTCTCCATTACTTACCTGTGCAAATGCACGCACACACCCAGCAGCCCATGGTGTGCCCACAGACAAGTGCTCAGAAAATCCTGCGTAGCAATTTAGAGACTGCAGGGTGTCATAAAGGAAGCCGGAAGTCGAGGGTTTGGAATGAGACTGCAAGGAAGGCAGCACCAGGGTCTGCCATTCAGCTGTCAATGACACAGTGACAGCAGGTCCACTCTCGAAGGGCCTTTGTACTTGACCAGAGCCCCGAGTGGGACAGGCAGCGCCGTTGGAACATTTAACAGGTGCAGTAGCAGACAGCCCGTCCTCTTCCACGAGCCACTCTGCTAGTAGAAAGCTAATTGCTAGCTTCTGTCTGCGCTTAGAATGTGCTTAGGACAAAGAAAATCCCTTTATCCTTGGAAGGTATTGGTGAATGGCTGGCTTGGCCTCTATGGGCTCTAAACGTAGGATTGAATCTTATTTGTCCTCAGAGAATAGCTCAAGCATCTCGGTCCTCCCTGTCAGTGACTGTCATGAGTCATCTCGTATGCATTCTCACCCTAGGGCCATGGACGTTGTATGCAGTAAATACGATTATTTCCGTTTCAGGGATGGTGTAGATCTACATGGCCGAATCACTGGCAGAGAGTATGGCTCAAACCCAGATCTAGTTAACTTTAAAAATCCTGTTCTTGCTACCATCTCATTTGGCGTAGCCAGGGACTGAACCTCTAAAAGACCTTGTATAATATAAAGTGGGTAATGAGAAGTGAGAGGAGAGATTCCTGCCATCAGTTAAGACCTTTGACCCTTTTTAGGGGGTAGCTCACCAACACTGTAAAGGTGAAATGGCTTTTATAATACTTCAGAGTCTAATGTGAGTGAGATGAGAAGTGAAAATGCATATTTCCTTAGTAAGGGGCTATTTCGACATTCCTTGTCATTTATTCAACACTTAGTACATGCCAAGCATTATGCTAAGGGCTTTTAATGTAGTGTCACTAGTAAGTGCTCAATACATGAGTCCAAAGCTGTTGTCTTGGCCCAGGGTCACTCACACGTAAATGGAAAAGATGGACTGCAACACCTGTGTGTGGTACTTTTCTTAACGTTTTGCACACTTCCAATTGTTAAATTATTTGCACGAATACTGTTTTCAATGTTAAGAGTGAAACCTCCATGAGGGCAGTGGCTGTTTGGTTCTTGTTTAAGTCCCTAAGGGCTCGCATCTTCCTGGTGCATCGTAAGCAGTGATTGAATATTTGTTGACTGACTGACTGACTGACATGTTACATGGTGCTAACATGCACACAAGGCAAGGTGTGTGCGTGTCCTGGGAGATTCCAGAAGGAGCACTGTAACTTCAGGGGAAGAGACAGATGACAGGAAGACGGGGGTGGATCTCCCTCCTCGCCTGCTTGCTGGTTGATAGATCGTTTAGTAGCTTCATCTTGGGAATACAGAACAGAATTCGATCTACCTTTTAAAACCTGCACAATTTTGCCTTGTGCGAGTGTCTCCTGTAGGAAGTAGAGAACAAAACAAATGTGGAAAATGGTAGTTTTCCCTTTTCTTGCTTGCAATCCTAGACACTACACCTCAATTTTCTCTTCATGAAGTGCCACCCAAGGTTATGTTCTTTGTCCCACAAAGCAGCATGTTATAGAGATACAGAAGAAATTAGTAAATGAGGGGAAAAAGGAAAGTAGACGTTTGGCCCTTTGGTATGCCCTGTTTTTCTTAATTTGCACTCCCTTCATCCTTCCTTGTCATTTTATCATTTGCAGAATTGCATGAGAAAATATTAAAGGAGAAACATAATCATTTACTGGCTCTGCATTGCTGAGGCACTTATTCTAGGCAAGGCACTGTGGCCCGCAAAGGATTAGCATCTATAGAGGGCGTTGGACACAGACACAACAATCATGGCGCCAGTTGGAATCTGGAACTACGAAAGTATTCCCAAGACGGCAATGATAATGATGGTGATGAGATGAGGATGAGACAGAGAGAGAGAGAGAGAGCAGGAGATGCAGAAAATTTTCACTCGTGTAGATTAGAGCATTTTTCATGGCAAAAACCTTTGGACCAGGCTTTGAAGGACTGGTAGAATTTTTTACGGTAGCTCTGTTGAGGACGGGGACTATTTCATAAAGAAGAAAAATCTAACTGGTTGATTCTGAGGCATTCAAAGAACTGTAAAGAGTAAGACCCAAGGAGATCAACACAAGGCAGTGCAGCCAGGCTCTGTAAGAGCTTTCCAGTGTGGGGTCTTTGACGCCTGGCTGAGCGGTTGGTTGGCCACAGTGACGTGATTGGGGAGGTGAGCAGAGTAGCCTGGAGGAGGGAGAAACATACATTTAGAAGATTCGGCACTAGATTCCTCTTTTAGTTGTTTACGTAGTAGGGATATATCAGTAGGCATGAAAGAAAGTGATGTGAGAAGGATTTTAAAAGACTAGGGAATTTCAGTGCATGCAGGGATGAGTAAAGAGCAGCGCAGGGAGCACAGAGTATGAACTTATGCGGCAGCGAGTCTCCTCACCTGGGTTATGAGTTCTCGTTAGCGTCCTCTGCTGCTCCCTCTGGGTGTGTGGTGTGTGGCTCGTGGGACCAGGGAGAGCGTGTCCAAGGCCACTGCAGGGTGCAGGGCCAGGGAGGGCAAATCGCCTTGGGACATAAACCAGGGAAAGGGAGCGTGGCTGGTGTCAAAGTCGTTCTCATGTGGGAAGTCAACATAGGAAAGACTCTGTGTTCAAGTAAAAATTGAATGTGCATCATAAAAATACAACAAAACAAATACAGCCTTTAGGGTCACATTACTCACTTGGAAATGAAAATTTTTTAATTTGTTCTTTTGTATTTAAGCCCCTCGTCTCAGTAATATAAACTAGCTAATTATATCTCTTCACAGTCATCCAGCATGTAAGACACTTCAATTGCCCATTGATTGTTTTCATAATGAACGTTATGTCAGGTACATGATTATACTGGACTGAGTTATTGAGAGAAATTGGCAAATGTCTTGCACTCATGTGACTTCAGAACTGATAATATTTTTTATTAGGAATGCAGTCGGCGTGCCGGAGGATCATGTTATTCTCATGTTGTTTTGGAGAAAAGTCAAGATTTCATTAATAGTTTAGGAAAAAATCCTGAGTTCATGAAATTCCTTTCTCTAAGCCAAAGCACTTTCCAGACTGTATGAATGGTTATACCATCCCTGCGCGGACCGTGCATTCACAGACGGGACAGTTGGGGCTCTGTGTGATTCAGGGTGTGGCTTTACAAAAATACATTCAATTTCTCAACGCAGCTTGAGATTTGCATTGCCGTGTTCCTCGCTTATGCTGAATCCCATTGCCTTAGGGACAGGGACAGGTGTGAAGAATGTTCACATTTAATTGGCCACGTAATTCGCATCGGAAGTGGCTTTTCAGCTCCCTGATGACTCGCAGCGGAGTGGGAAGCTGGCATGGACTCATTTGAGCCTCATCTCTCACTCCTGTTTCTGCCACCTGGCCCCCCACGGCACCTTGCACGTGTCCCTCCCTGTGTCCCTGTCCTGGGATTCCTTCCATTGCGGGAGGGAGTCTCTCTTTGCCTCCTCTCTCTCCCCTACCTACACTCCGTCTATAACAGAAAGGAACAAGGCAGGCAGAGGAAGTTTAATTTATTAGATTTAAGTACTTTTTGCTAGAGGCCTGCCTACTTGAAGTTTTTTTTTCTTTTTTTTAACTCTAAACAGAAGTATGTTGTTACCAAGACCCACTTGATTCAAACATACTTAAGACTGACGCCCTAGACGCACGGGGACTTGGAGAAGGTCCCTTGAAAAAATTTGTGCTCAGTTATTGCCTCAGAGAAGACACTGTTCTGTCTGCACATAAGGTGAGGCTGAATTAATACCAGTTCCCGGGACACTTCATCAGGCACTCAAAACATTGCTGTTCTGGTGCCATTCATTTTATAGCCTGCCAGCCGATTTGTAACCCAACTCGAATAAATCGAGTAAAGTCTTAAAATATTATTTTATGAGACTGTCACAGACTCACTAAAGTCAGAATTCATCTTGCAGTTTTTTTTTCAAAAATAGCAATTAAATGACTTGATTATAAATCTTTATTCATAAATCTCCAAAACTTGTTCTCATACTTAGGATATGATAAAAGTGATGGTGTTTTAGTTTTGTACTTTATAGTAGAAGTCTGTTTTTTATTTGAGATAGAAATTGATTTTGGTTGGCTGTATCATTCAGAATATGATATTTCCTATATATGTTTGATGCATTATAATGTAATTCCTCTAATTTATGATGATTCCCCTCAAAGTTTTTTTTATATATATATTTAAGGTATACAACAGGCTGTATTGACATACATATATGCAGTGAAATGATCACTACATTTAAGCAAATTAAGCTATTCATCACCTTCCGTAGTTACTTTTTCCTTGGTGATAAGAGCACCAAAAATTTATTCTCTTAGCAATACGGTATGCAATTCTCTTAGCAATTCGGTATGCAATACAATATTATCAACTACAGTCCTTGTGTTGTACATTGGATCTCTGGACTTATCCACCCTGGATAAGTGCAAGTTTGCACTCTTCGACCTGCATCTCCTCATTCCCTCCTCCCTGTTCAGCCCTGCCCCTAGTAACCGCCATTCTACTTTCTGTTTCTGTGTAGCCAACTGGTCTTTTAGATTCCACAGAGAAGTGACACCGTGCGCTATTTGTCAGTCTGTGTCTGGCTTATTTCACTTAGCATAATGTCCTCCAGGTTCATCTATGCCGTTGCAAATGGCAATAAATCCTTTTTTTTAAGGATACATATTCCGTTGTGTGCATATTTCACAATTTCGTTATCCACTCACTGATGAACACTTAGTTTGTCTCCTCATCTTGGCTGTTGGGAATAATGCCACAATGAACACGGGGTGCTGATATCTCTTCCACATGCTGACTTCATTTCCTACGGATATGTACCCAGCAGAGGCATGGCTAGGTCATGTGATATTTTTATTTTTAAATTTTAAAGGAACTTCCATGCTGTTTGCGATGGCTGCACTAATTTACATTCCCACCAACGGTGTACTAGGGTCCCCCTTTCTCCACACCATCCCTCCTCTCAATTTTATAATGCTGCTAATTGGTCTCACTTTTCTGTTGTTTCTGTTATACAAAACTTTATAACTATAATTTTAAGGTATTAATGGTTTGGAACGTGTTATCTGTCTCCCTCATCTTCAAATACCCTCAACCCAACTGATATCACTTCCATTCTTTCCTACATGCACTATCTTTCTTTATCAGTGGCAGGTCTTACCAGTGAAGTTTATCAGTCCTTTCACTTATTCTTCGTCTATAATGGTGATTTTCAATCCTCTCTCCCTGTGTCATATATTAAATTTTTCTTTCTCTTCAGGCACTGCTTTCTCATTCTGTTCTGCACCCCCCCACCCCCACCAACTTGCTGATTTTATTTACTAGATCATATTGTCACCGTTATCTTACCTTCTAAGCCTCTTCTTGGTAAAGCAGTTATAGATTAGATGACTCTATGGAAAGTGTAATTTCTTTCTCTATTTTTCTCCTACTGTAGAATTTGCTTTAAGAGATGATTTTTTAAATGTATTAACTTACCTCATTTAAGATCACAGTTCTTAAACTCAGTGTTGAAACCATTGGTGGGATGTGAGAAGTTGCGAGTTCTATCAGTGGATTTGCTACTTGAGATGGTTAGTGAACCATACTTTAGGAATAGTTCACTGTTTCTTTAGAGCATAATGGATTTAAATTATGGTCTATAATAATATCATTGCTACATTTCAATGCATTCTGGAGCTCTGGTTAACATATGGGGAATGGCACAAAATCCCAGGCACACTCAAGAGCTGCTTCTTTGGTCTTTCCCACCTCCTGTTCTGCCCTTCATAGAAACACAGGCAGATGTCATCTGTTATCATACACAGGGGAAGAAAAGAAATTGCTATTTTCTCTTTTGTATTCATATATTAAATATCATCTTCACTTTATTGATAGCATTATTCTCCACTTGGTTAAAGTCTCTATCAGTAAGTTCCTAAGTATCAGTTTATGCTGTGGATCTAGGATTCTTTGGTTCTTTGTAGCAAAATCTAACTCAGTTAACACTCCTTGGTTTCACAGGACTCATGAGAGACTGGAGACTCAATCTGGAATATAGACGGATCTCAAGCACCCCTGAAAGCTGTGTGGCAGGAGCAATGATGATGCTCTCTTGCAAGACCAGTGTGTCCTTGGAAAGACCCACATGAGCTGGGACTTGGGTGAGATAGTGGGTTCCTTTACTAGAGATTTCAATTCTATGAAAGGAGCTATGGAATTCATTAACTGACCTTGGGTCATGAGCCTAGCCTGTGGCTACGGATGGTTGGCCTCCCCCATTATAGTGCTAGTAAAACGTACCCAGGTGGAGGAGGTGATTCCTCATTAACAGGGATGTTATTAGGAAGAAAAAAAATTGATACGAAGTGTCAAAAATCAAACAGCATTGGACTATCTCCAAACAGAAAGCTCACTCCCATTGGAGGGAAACTATGGTGTAATCTTACACTTGAACTTTCAGAAGACTCTGTACTGTGGCAAATCCCTGAAATCTAAGCACCAGTCATGGTGGGGGCTGCTGGAGGGCTTGGGTGCAAAGCAGAGGCACTGGCGTCTGGTTGCCAGTCTCGGGTCCACGTCCCTGTGGGCCCTTGGTGGCTGAGCACGCTGTTTCCCAGCATGCCTTGGATTCTGCGTGGAGCTGCTCTCGGGCCATGTGCAAAGTCTCCGTATTCAGTGGTCTTCAGGTCAGTGGAGGTCAGGTAAATGCACGGGGAATGTGGTTTATTGCAGAAACCAATCCATTTGCTCTCAATGGTATTAGTTACCTAGAGGCGGTAAAGTTAGAAAACAGCTCCCATGCTGAAAAAGTGCTAGAGAATTCTGAAGGAGCCAGATCCTGGATAACCACATCACATTTAAACATTCTCATCTTTTTTTTTCTTTTTTTGCACCATAAAGAAGATACAAACGGTCCAAAACTTACTGATAACATTTTGATTCTAATATATATTTTCTCATATTTAATCTAAATAGTTTATTCAATAAATATTTATTGAGCAATTACCATGCTCATTTTACAACTACTTTTTCTTTTTTAAATTAGCTTTATAAAAATAGTCTATATGTATGAAAAAAAATAAATGGAAAAAGAGGCTCAGAAATGAAAACATCTATCCTCTGGTGCATCCCTTTCTCATGCTAGACTTCAGCTTAGAAGCAACACTTCTTAGCTCTTTTGGATGGTTCTGATTTTTGTAGTTGTTTTACAATTTTCATAAATATGCTGATATTGCTGTTTCTTGTTGACCAGTTCAGATTTCTTGTCCTGATGAATATTTGCCTCATTATACCATCATCCCAGCTCTCCTTCCCACATCCTCCCAACAGAGTCTTACAGTGAGTTTTTAGATTCATTATTGATTGCTTTGCAACTCTGAGTAATTGAATAATGCAATTACCTCTCATTTCACCAAATTGTCTTAGATTCTCCTGAATTCTGCTTTGTCTGTTGGTGATATTTGTACCTATATTATTTCCTTCCTCACTTCTCCATCCTTCCTACCTGTATATTTCTGTCATCTGGTGTTTAATTTTTATATTTTCAAGGCTGAAAACATTCACATTGAAGTTTTCTAGTCATTGTGTATAGTTTATTTCTAATAGAAATTAATACAAAAGTGTTTGCCTTTCAAGGTATAGGATTTAATTCCTTATAGAAAATGTACTTTAATTATAATTGCTTTATGTAGTATCTAATTTCCCTTTTTATTTCCTATACTATTTAAATTTATCACAGCCTCTACATTTTAAATTCTGTGTTTCAGACAGGTGTTCTATTGACTCATTTTTTTCCACCCCCATTCTTCCCCCCTCTCGTGGGTTCCTCTTGTCCTTTCTCTGATTTGGACTGGGCTTTTCTGCATAGGTGCCAATATTTCTTGGATTCTAAACCTTCCTTAATCTTGGTTCATTCCATTGTTTCACTTTGAACATCCTCAAGTAATTTCTTAGGAAAAAAGTGTATGGAAGGTAAAATATCTGAGTCTGTGCATGTTTGAAATGTCCTCCCACCTGCGAAGGAACAGGTGCTGTTAGTAGGTGGCAGGCCTGGTACTAACAGGTCCTCTATTTATCATAAAGAATCTCACAGAATACCAACATCAGCCAAGGTAACTCTGTGACTGTGATAGAGCAAATAAGAGGAAGATCACTCCATAATTTTATCTGAGCACAGACAACAGTAAGAACACTGAGAAAACCATAAACATGTACGACATCCCCTCTCCCAGGTAGCATGAATACGGTTGCTTCCATACCTATTAAGCTTTAGACCTACCCGTTCCATTTTTCCAGACTCCTAGATGAAAATTATTCATATATCTAATCATAGGATCATCCCTACCTCCTGACAGCACCCAAGCCCCTACTTTCTTGAATTCCCTCAACACAGCCTATATCCTGTAACAAGAGCTCTCTTACAGAGTTGCCCACGGCTCCCCATGGGCAGGGTCTTCCTTGGTGCACCAGGTATCAATTAACCCAAATCTTGCTCAACTACAGCTTATGTCCCTGGTGGTTTTGGCTGGTGGACATTAATATGCCTTATTGATAATTTACTGGATATAGAATTCTAGGATAAAAATGTCACTGTTTCAGAACTTTCAAATTATTGCTCCGCTCTCTGCTAAATTCAGTCTTTCTGATGAGAGAAGTCTGGTGCCAGTCTGGTTTTTGTTCAACGATGTGTGTTCAGTTTGTTTGAAAGCTTGAGGGAGGATAACATTAGGTAATGTTTATTGAACACTCACCACGTATCAGGCATTAAACAATGCAGTCTTCACACCCTGGTGTATTTAATCCTCACAAAAGCCAAATAAGAGAGCTACTACATGAGGTTCATACAAATGAAGTAAACGGATCAAGGTCACACAGCTAGTTAGTTGCAGAGCTGGACTTCAGCCCAGGCTTGTTCTACTCTTAGTCCCCAGGGCTGGACAATTATGCTAATGATGCTTCAGGGTTGTCTCACGAGCATTCTGGCGTAAAGATTTACTTAGTGAAAAAGCTGAAACTACTGATTAAAATCAGGATTTGAAATTACATATGGGTTTCATTGACAGGCAATTCCCAACTCATAAATGGGCTCAGTTTTTAAATTTCCTCATGTTTAGCAGAATGTAATTCAACCCTGGGGAAAGGAGGCCAGCAGCAAGTCCAGAGAGAGTAAAATATGATGAGCTTCTCGACAGAAAAGAAAGTTGAAATCATCTGAAACACTGACATTTGTGACTAGCATCCTGGACCACAAGAGAAATTTGCATTATAAATACCTAGAAATTTCATTTAGAATGAGTTAAGAACCTCTGTATTTAGTTTTTTTTATTTGAAATGCAAATATTTGGTCATAACAAATGAGAATGCAAAACTCTTAAATAAATCAAAGTTGATAGTTTACAATTAAAATGCAAGAGGTCCATGTAAATGAAGGTGGAGTTGGAAAATGGATAGTCATCAAAACTTGACCTTTAACGGTGAAATCTCTGTGTCTGAAGCTCTTGCCAGGGTTTCCAGCCATCTACCAGATCGTGCGAAGCCTGCAAAACTAATCGACTCTCATCAAAGTCTTAGAAACACTAATTTATTTTTTTCCTCATTCCAAATTCCTTGGGTGGATTCTAGTTGTCTGTGCATCCATGAAAATACAAAACAAACAAACAAAAAAACCCAAAATCAAAAATCAAGGGACCAGAACCAGCTTTGGTGAAACCACATTTCTGCAGATTTTAGTCAGGGTTTGGAAGTGTGATCACTTTCCAGCAAAGGTGGCCAGAGCTATTGCTGGCTTTACTGTGGCTGAGCCAAAGGGACACAGGGCTGGGAATATGATTCCTGGTGCAAAGGACATGGAACCATTTATTGGCTTAGAGCACAGTTCATCTCTTAGAGGGTGATTGCCTCAGAAACTGCAGAACAATTATACCTTCTCATCACCTCCTGCCTTTAGTGGGCCCTTTCCAATGGTTGGTTATGATAGCTCGTGTTGGTCTCCAGAGTAGGATGTTGTTGCAGAAAATAGTGCATGTGTCTGTATCTGTGTGTGTGGAGGAGAGAGAGATTGATTGATTTCCAGAGTGCCTGGTCCTATTTCACAGCTGGCTGGTAACTGGTGGGTGTTGTGAGTGACTGGAGGTGCAGGCAGAGGTGAGGATGGGGGCGTCTTGGTGTCATTGATTTGCTACGTTCCCTGGTGGTTGGGGAGCTCAGCGTCAATACTAGTACAGCTGGCGGCTTCTGCTAATGCTCAGCCGAGTGCACACACTGGTTAATAAAACAGAGCTACAACCCCTGCTGCAACCACAAGCAGGTCAATTTGCCCCATTTCATATAACACACACTTTTGTGGGGACACAAAATTCCTGAAGACGTCCAGCCAAAGGATGTAGCCTGTGAATCCCACACCATTCTGTTCCATAGGAGGGAAACACGTAACGATTTTTCTTCTCCTAGGAAGGAAAAACAAGTAGCATCATTATTATTTCTACTGGATCTGTAGGTATCTGCATCGCAGATTTTCTTTGGCTCTGCCGCAGGCGTCTTGGGATTCAGAAGAGAGAAAACATGGCTTCCTTGAGAGCCAAATCTCTGCATATTTCTATTAATAATATGTTACAACTCAATTTTACTAGCAATTTCTGAGGCAATATCATCAGAGCTCGTAAGTGCCCCCAAGGGCCATTCAGAGCATGACGCCAGGCTAGCAGAAGGGAAGCCATTTTGTTGCCAGGGGGCTTTCTGCTTGCTCTGTCTTAAAAGTTTAGAATTAACCTGCTCTTGCTCACACAGCTGTGGGACACAAGATTAGAGAATGACCTTGGAGAAAAACAGATCGAGAGTCTGGAATGGGCCAACCACAGATCGCTGATGACAAGATCCACCAGATGACCTGTTGTTTGCTGGTAGCCATCAAGCACGCCATGATGACTTGCACGGAGCTGACTTTCTGCCAAACTCCCATTACCCTTTCCCTTTACAAGTTTCTCAGTAAGCACAGAAAGATGAGATGGCCTTGAGACAACAGTCTGCCAACTCCTCGGGCTGCTGGCACTTTCCTTCCCAACACTGGCTGCTCATGCTTGGTTCCTGGCCGGTGGGCAGCTGAGCCTGCAGGGGTGAGGGGAGAAGAAGGCATGAAGGGGTGCACTGGAATCCATTGCAGGGAGCCCAAAGTCCTGTTCAGTTTCTCCTGACAAAGACACTGATGCGCCAGAAAGAAACACACATCACATAGAACTGTCCATCCTACTATTGATTAAACTTCAGACCTCTACTAATTTTGTTGGCCATTATCAACATGACTTCTCATGCCCAAAAGCCAACGAGCAAAATAGACAGAATGCGCAACGCTCCATTCTCCAGAACAAGACCTAATTTTTTTTTTCAAAATTAAATAGTTCTAATTGCACTGAATAGGATTATAGCCTCAAATATCCTGCCTAAAAATCCATTAGTGTTGTCAGTGTAGTCAAGGAGAAGAGGCAGTTACTTTCTCATGTGCCGTGTGGCAATATCACTGCTAGTGAGAGGTGGTGCATTTTGGTCAATTCTTTTTTTTTTTTTTTTTTTTTGAGACAGAGTCTCGCTTTGTTGCTCGGGCTAGAGTGAGTGCCGTGGCGTCAGCCTAGCTCACAGCAACCTCAAACTCCTGGGCTCAAGCGATCCTACTGCCTCAGCCTCCCGTGTAGCTGGGACTACAGGCATGCGCCACCATGCCCGGCTAATTTTTCTATATATATTTTTAGTTGGCCAGATAATTTCTTTCTATTTTTAGTAGAGACGAGGTCTCGCTCTTGCTCAGGCTGGTCTCGAACTCCTGAGCTCAAACGATCCACCCGCCTCGGCCTCCCAGAGAGCTAGGATTACAGGCGTGAGCCACCGCACCCCGCCTGGTCAATTCTTGATTGAACTACTGTTATGAGATTATTCACAGATTCCTGGAAAAGTTTCTTTAGACTCATCTTGAAGAAGATGGCCTTTAATTTCTGGGACAAGATGCCACCAGTCATCTCACCCTCACTGTCTTTATATAATTTCCCTTTTTAATGTAGATGATTTGTCTAATAAATGATACTAGTGCTTTTTCTCTTACAGGTTGTAAGGGAAATGCAAGGTATCTGATATCAGATGCAGGAAAATCAGCTAACAGATCATTTCCGGGTTCAATCCCAACCTCATCACAAACTAACAGCTTCAGATTTTATATTGATAAAACAGGGATATTAAATATATTTACCTCATGGGGTTATTGTGAGAATTTACTGAGACTATATAACATGGTTAAATTGTGTCTTACATAGATTAAGTGTCAAATAAATACATTGAGGTTCACCCTTCAATCTAGGTGACTGGGTTTTAAGGACAATACAGAGAATAGTTGAGATCTCACTTGGGGCATAAGTGGATTCAGATTCTGTTAAGTCTCAGCTGTGTTAAAACCTGCAGTAGAACCTTAATGAATGCAGCCATATCTGTGTTTAATTAACTACGGAGGCTCCCGAAAGTAGACCACTTACTTCTAAAACCTAAATTCACCTCTTTCCTAAACCTGGGGTTTAAAACAGTGTGCCCAACCTCCCTGCCACAAACTCAAGTTGTTCTTTCTACACACAGACTTTTGTTTTATCAGGGAGATTCAAATTCTCCCAAGCTCTCGCCATCTTGAAAATGTGTTTGACTTATTGTCAACTGTTAGAACAACAATAACAGCAACTCCCACGTATGTACAAAAGGATTGAAAATGTTTTTGGAGATATCTTCTCAAATTTGAAAACTCCTGACCATGCTTCCAGAATGGACTAGTGAGAGACCTCAATGGCTATAAACAATCTTCTTCCTTTTTGATTTTCTTCCCAGCATCTCAAAGATCAAACAGAAAGGGTACAGATCTTCCAATTCCTATCAACCCACTGAGCCTAAGGTGATGTCATGACTAGGTAGGGAGTCATCTGAAAGCCTGACACACAGTAGGTACCTATTAAATACCTGTTGAATCCGTGAAGCTTGGTGAACCTTTTAATGCCTCCCTGCTAGAAAATGTCCCTATTTCTAATCATATAGACATATCATACTATTGAAATTTCACTTCTCTACCATCTATCATTTGCTATAAAATAGAACTCCATTCTCCCAGCAAATCCCTTGCAGTGTCCTTCCATAAAACCCCCAGAGTTCAGTCATGAAGGATACAGAAAAGTTCTGGTAACAAAATTCTCTACAAATCACTAGAAGTCTGAGGTCTTGCCTCAGTGGTTAGAATTCACTGGAACTGGACAAGATGAAAGTACATTTGCAAGTAACAAAACCCCCTAAACATCATTGCAGTGTCTTTTCTCCTTTATAGATGCTGTTAAAATCTAAGCATTGCAATGTGAGTGCCTTCTTGCTCCTGAGTGAAACCTGTAAGAGAAAATTGGATTTCACTGAAGGATGAGGTGTTCCAAACACTCATTGCTTCTGTCTCACTTGAAAAACAGCTCCCTCACTGCTAAGAGATATATTAATATTCCTCCCCTGTCAGTTCTTTGGGTTGCAACTAAGCCAAGAATGAAATTCACTGGAAGTTGTAAGTAACAGAGGATCTTTGTCATAAATGCCAGAAAATTATTATGAAGGAAAGTTACATTTCATCAGCATCTTTCAAAGGTTATTTCTTTTCATATTTTCCCCCTAAAGTAGAAAGAATTTCATTTCTAGACTTCGGTAAGCTCTGTACTTGCTTGGCCTAGGCTGAAACATGGAGTTCAGCCAAAAAGTTTGCAAAAACCTTGGAACTTTGTACCTGGGAAGGTAACATCCAGATGATTTGAGATTTAGGGTTGTTACATAACAAATTATGACTTTATTGCTTTGGGGGTTTACATTGCTTTGTCACATTTCAAGTAGTGACAGCTCTTGAAATATGTCCAGAATCTTGATGTTTACATTTCCATGAGTAAATGTTTGCTACATATAAAGTCTGTTCTTTTTCAAAATCCTCAATTGCCCCTGACATTTGTCTAGCCTTTTCTTGCTTTCTTTAGTTATCACCTTTTCATCTTCTGTATTTTATTTGCATCAAATGAATCCAAGGGAAGAAAGTGACAGAAGTCAATAAGGACTTACATAGTTATATACTTCTTTAAAATGTTACGATTATTGATTTAAATATGTGAAGCAGCAATCTTCTCATTGTAACCCTGACCCTATCGATCTCCTGGTTTCTATAATAAAGCAGTCCAGCTAACAATAATTTAACATTTACTGAGCCTCATGATAGTCTTGGCAAGTACTGAAGAAGAGAGTCTTTAATTGTTTTTATTTGTATAAATGGATGGGGTACAAGTGTAATTTTGTTGCATGCATAGATTGTGTAGGAGCAAAGTCAGGGCTTCACTGAAGAAAGTCCATGGTACCCATATCCACCCCTCACCCTTCTGAATCTCCAGTGTTTATTATTTTCCACTCCACCTCCGTATGTACACATTATTTAGCTCCCACTTATAAGTAAAAACATGCAGTTATTTGTCTTTCTGTGTCTGAGTTTTTTCGCTGAAGATAATGGCCTCCAGTTCCATCCATGTTGCTGCAAAAGACATGATTTCATTCTTCTTTTAACGGCTGAGTAGTATTCCATTGTGTGTAGATATCACATTTTATTTATCCAATCATCTGATGATGAACACTTAGGTTGAGAAGCAAGTCATTTATAATACAGTTCTAGGAAACCTTGCATTAATATAATTGTGTGTATATGTGTGTGTGTGTGTGTGTGTGTGTGTGTATGAGCACACACTCATACAGTGAATTGCCTGGAGGAGCACTTGTGCCATTAACACAAAGTAAGCATAACCAATTTCTTCCCTTGATATAAAGAAAAATGACATTCTCCTTCATTTTCTGAAGAAACTATGAACTCCTCCCCTCAAAAAAGAGGTCAAATACTTTGTGTATGAGCTTAACAAACAAGAACAACCCACCTAAATACTCTAAATTGTGTTGAACTCATTTAATGTATCTGAGGAAAGATTTCTAAAATATACCTAGAAAACAGAAATGTTTTTCAAGCATGTCCATCCCCCAGATGGTGCGAACTGCACCCATTAGGTATGAATATACCCATCCCCTCTTCCTCCCTCCTCTCTGCCCGACACCCAGTGAATGTTACTGCTATATGTGCAGATCAGTGTTGATAAGTTAATACCAATTAGATGGTGAGTACATGTGGTGCTTATTTTTCCATTCTTGTGATACGTCACTTGGTAGAATGGGTTCCAGCTCTATCCAGGATAATACAAGAGGTGCTAGATCACCATTGTTTCTTATAACTGGAGTAATACTCCATGGTATACATATACCACATTTTATTAATCCACTCATGTATTGATGGGCACTTAGGTTGTTTCCACATCTTTGCAATTGTGAATTGTGTTGCTATAAACATTCTAGTGCAGATGTTTTTTTTTATAGAAGGTCTTTCACCTCCTTAGTTAAATATATTCCTAGGTATTTTATTTTCTTTGTTGCTATTGTGAAAAGTATTGAATCTTTGATTTGGTTCTCAGCTTGACTGTTGTTGGCATATATGAATGCTACTGATCTGTGTAGATTGATTTTGTAGCCTTAGATTTTGCTGAATTTACTTATCAATTCCAGTAGTCTCTTGTCAGAATCTTTGGGATTTTCTATATATAAGATTATGTCATCTTCAAAGAGCAATAGTTTGACCTCTTCTGCCCTCATTTGTATACCCTTGATTTCCTTCTCTTGTCTGATTGCTCTGGCTAGGACTTCCAGCACTATGTTGAGTAGAATTGGTGATAGAGGACAACCTTGTCTGGTTCTAGTTCTAAGCAAGAATGCTTTCAATTTTTTCCCCATTCAGTATGATGTTGGCTGTAGGTTTGTAGGATATGGCTTTTACCATTTGAGGAAAATCTCATCTATGCCTATTTTGTTAAGTGTTCTTACCATATAAGCAGGCTGAATTTTGTCCAGTGCTTTTTCTGCATATATTGAGAGGATCATATGGTCTTTGTTTTTATTTCTATTTATGTAGCAAACTAAATTTATAGATTTGTGTAAGCATTCATCTCTGGAATGAAGCCCACTTGGTCATGATGGATTATTTTTTTTGATGACCAGCTGAATTCAGTTTGCTAGGATTTTATTGAGATTTTTTTGCACCTATATTCATAAGGGATATTGGTCTGTAGTTTTAATTTTATGTTGAGTCCTTTCCTGGCTTTGGTATAAGGGTGATGTTGGCTTTGTAAAATGTGTTGAGGAGGATTCTTTCCTTCTCAATGTTATGGAATAATTTCTGCAGGATAGGTACTAATTCTTCTTTGTAGGTCTGGTAAAATTCAGGTGTGAAAACCTCTAGACTTTTTCTTGTTGGAAGACTTTTTATTGCTGCTTTAATTTCAGTACTTAATATTGGTCTGTTTAAGAATTCTATTTATTCCTGATTGAGCCTGGACAAAAACATAGACTGGGTAAAAAGAATCCCTATTCAACAAATGGCGCTGGGAAAATTGGATAATCACATGTAGAAGACTGAAACAGAATTCACATCTCTCACCACTCACAAAAATCTGCTCACAAAGATAACAGACTTAAACCTAAGGAATGAAACTGTAAGAATTCTGGAAGAAAATGTTAGAAAAACTCTTACAGACATCACCCTAGGCAAAGTATTTATGAAGACCCCAAAAGGAATCACTGCAACAACAAAAATAAATAAATCGGACCTGATCAAAATCAAAAGTTTCTGCACAGCCAAGGAAACAATCATTAGAGTGAATAGACAAGCTACAGAATGGGAGAAAATATTCGCATGTTACATATCTGATAAAGGGCTGATAACTAGAATCTACATAGAACTCAGGAAAATCAACAACAACAAAAAGTAGGCAAAAGACATGATGAGAAACTTTTCAAAAGAAGGTAGACTAATTAATGCCCAAGAAACATATGAAAAAATTCTCAACAGTTCTGATCATCAGGGAAATGCAAATCAAAACCACAATGAGATATCACTTAACTCCAGTGACAATGGCTTATATCAAAAACTCCCAAAACAACAAATGCTGGTGTGGATGAGGAGAGATAGGAACACTCATACACTGCTGGTGGGACTGAAAACTAGTACAGACTCTATGGAAAGTAGCATGGAGATACCTCAAAGAACTCAAAGTAGAACTATAATTTGGTCCAGTAATCCTACTACTGGGTATTTACCCAAAGGAAAAAAAAAGACATTTTATAAAAAAGATACCTGCACTTGAATGTTTATAGCAGCACAATTCACAATTGCAAAGATATGGAAACAACCCAAGTGGCCATCAATACATGAGTGGATTAATAAAATGTGGTATATGTATACCATGGAGTACTACTCAGCCATAAAAAAATTGTGAACTAATACCTCTTGTATTAATCTGGATGGAACTGGAGACCGTTCTTCTAAGTGAAGTATCACAAGAATGGAAAAACAAACACCACATGTACTCACCATTAAATTGTAACTAATCAATCAATACTCATGTGCACATATGGAAATAACGTTCATTGGAAATCAATCAGGTGGAAGGTGGGAGGAGGGGATGGGTAAATTCATACCTAACAGGTATAATGCACACTATCTGAGTGATGGGTACCCTTATAACTTTGACTCAAAGGGTGTAAAAGCAAAGCATGTAACCAAAATATTTGAACCCTCATAATATTCTGAAATTAAAAAAGAAACCACAATGAGATGCCACTTCACAGCCATCAGGAAGGCTATTATCAAAAAATAAAAAATAACAAGTGTTGAAAAAAAAACCTCTTCCTAGAAACCAAAAAAAAAAAAAAATATCTTTGTGTGTAAACACTATAAATCCTTAGAGACTGTAAGATATTGTGGGAGGTGAGGGTTGAGAGTTTTTAAGGGTGGAGGATAAATGAGGAACCGTTGCAATTGTGAGCATAATTAAAATTCTATGCTTTGTTTTGAAAGCTTACATTTTCCTCTTGCTTCCACAGTTCATGGTCTGCTCCTGAATTATGCTGGTAACCAAGTTTCTGTAAAAGCTTAATTTTAATTAAAAAGACTTGGGTGAAGTGTGGAGAAATGAAATATGATGTGAGGCCCCTTTACAGACGTGGCCTCAGAGCGAGGTGTGCGGAGCACCCTTCTCCCCAGCTCTACCCGGGTGCTCTCTGGGCTGTGCTCACATTCTGTTCTGTCTCAGGGAAAGGGCAAGGCCAGTCTCATGTGCATATGGCAATTCTCCCTCCGTTCCGCAGGAGTAGGTGCAGCTGTAGGTGCGCAGGTGACAGGGCACAAGGCTGTTTTCTGGAGATGTCACACACTGTGACTGCCCTGTGCAGTAGTGGGAACTGCCTCTAAGCAGTCCTGGCAGTGTCGCTGCTCCGATATTTACCCTGGGAAAGCAGCTTTGCTCATCTCAAGGTGAGTAGAAGCCCCTGTTTTATTCTCCCTCCTCGGTAATGACAAATGCGTGATCTCTGCGGTCTCTCACTACATCAGCATCCTGTTTTCCTTTGCTCCCCATTAGCTTGCCTGGTGGTCCCACTAGCTGAGGTGTCAGGGATGTTCCTGTCCTCTTGTGCTGGCTCCAAACCAGGATTCGTGTTGCATCACGTCCATATGAACCTGACCATGAGAAGCTTTGTCTCTAGTGCTTCTCACCCCCCAGGGTTCCGACTCCGTGTTTAAGGGATCCACTTGTTTTACCTCCCAACAGGCCCAGCCTTCAAGTTATAACAGATGTCACGTAACAAAGGACCTGATGTCTGCCGGGAAGTAAACTACTTCATTAGATGGAGTCATGAGCCCAATTCTACGGTGAAACAATTATTACTGGACTAACAAGATGCTATTTAGCAATGATTTTATTCTCTGAAAATATGAAAATGATTTCCTCCTAAGTAATGCAAAAAGTTTAAAATTTACACATATTTTCAACAATTCAAGTTTCTTATGTTTCTGATTGGCATTATGTTTACTATATTAGGAACATTTTAATTTGAAAAGATTAGAATTTTATTTCGGTGTGATTGTATTGTCTGAACATATTAAAATAATTTCCTCCTAAGTAATGCAAAAAGTTTAAAATTGACACATATTTTCAAAAATTCAAGTTTCTTATGTTTCTGATTGGCATTACATTTACTATATTAGAAAAATTTTAATTTGAAAAGAGTAGAATTTTATTTCAGTGTGATTGTATTGTCTGAACATATTAAAATAATTTCCTCCTAAGTAATGCAAAAAGTTTAAAATTTACATATATTTTTAAGATTTCAAGTTTCTTATAATGTTGCTGATTGGCATTGTGTTTACTATATTAGAAACATTTTAGCTTGAAAAAGATCAGATTTATAATGGAAATATAAAATATCTTAACAATTGTGTCCTTTTATATATTTGAATTTGTTCTTTAAAAATATATCTAAATGCCCATTTTCTCTCACATATATATATCTGTTGTCCTATCAGTGTTACTGTGTGTTATCTATTGATGCATAGCAAGCCATACCAAAACTTAAACAATGTAAGTGGCTTAAAACAAGGACAGCATTGACTTTGCTCATGAGTCTGTAATTTGGACAAGGTGTGGTGGGGACAGTTTGTTTCTGTCCCACTGGGCACCAGCAGGGGTGACTGGAAGGCTGGGGGCTGGAACAGCTGAAGCTCCAGGGGTCTCTCTGTCCTTGTGTGCTCTTTCCACGTGGTTTTCCTACCATGATTGCTCCAGGGTAGCTGCACATTGTATTCCTTAGCTCAGACTGCCAGGTGCATGGAGAGAAAGGAAGGGGACGGAGAGAGACAGAGAGAGAGAGAGACAGCCCACATATGCCAGGTGGAACTTGTATAGCCTTTAACTGCCAGCCTGAGCAGCCGTGCCGTACAATGTCACATTCTATTTGCTGAAGCCAGTCATAAAGGCTGACCAGGTACAAGGGCAGAAGAAATCGACTTCACACCTTGATGGGAGAGTGGCAAGGATCTGGGAGAGAAAGTAGAACCAGAAATATTTTGTCGTCATTTTTCAGAAATACAATCTACCAGTCTCATTATTGGATTTAGGCAGGCGTGAACGTGGAATGTTCCTGAAGGAGTGGGTTAGAGGTGAGGACTGGAATTTAAGCCACAAGCCAAGGAATGGTGTAGGCATTGTGGATTAGTGCAAAGTGTGCTTGCTAAGTTCACAGTCCACACATCTGAGTTTGAAGCTCAGTGCCATGACACCCTCAACGTGAGGTCCTAAGAATGTTATTAAACCTCAATCAATGAGCCTCAGATTCCCCACTGATGAAATAATAATGCTCACTCCTCAGTATTATTGTAAAGATGAAACAATGTACATATAAAAGTACCTATCATAGTATAAAGTGCTATAAAAATGTTAGTGTAACCCAAATATCAGACTCTTGGCATCTTTAGTCCTCTGGGATTTGAGGCTTATGCTTCTCTCAAAATATCTCAAAAACTGTCTTGAGCTCTGTGCAGAAAAGAATTAACGCAGCAGGCCTGGGTCTTCTGTCCCTAGAGAGTCTGCTGGCAAGGTTGGTCCTTGACTGGCATCTGATGACTTGGACTTCTGTGTCCAAACTGCCCAATCGGTGTAGTTTATGCTGAACGTCTACTTTCCTTCTGAAAGTCTGGAATTTCGATATACGCCAGGCAAAAGGTGCCCACGTGCCCAGCCGCCAATAAAAACCTTGGACAACGAGTCTCTAATGAGCTTGTTGCCATGGCTTGCTGCTGGAGGAGTTAAGCACATGCTTTGTGATGCCACTGGAAGAGGTCTCTTGGGAGCTTGGTTTCCTTTAGACTTTCCCCTGTGTTCCTTTTCCTTTGCTGATTTCGTTTTGTATCTTTTTGTTGTAATAAGTCATAGCTGTGAATACAACTATATGCTGAGTTCTGTGAACCTTCTAGCAAAACATTGAACCCAGGGCTGGTGTTAGGGGCCCCCGACACAAGCCCCTCGCCCATGGTGAGCAACGATCCAGTTCTCAGGGGTTCTTACCACCTGGTCACATCTTGCTCCATTTTTTTTACTTGTACACATTTTTGTTGCTTTCCGCATCTTTCTGCTTGAACTTTCCTCTTTTTTAAAAAAAATCATCAGAAAGAAAACTGGTTGTAAAATGGAACTCTGTGCTCGTTTATTTCTATATAGCACCTGCTGTCAGAAGGCAACAGGTAGAACAGAGTTTTTCTGTTCAGGTTGGAGGTGACGCAGCCCCAGCACCCAGTATGACACGTCCTCTCAGATGTCTCGGATCTTAAGAATCCCTCAGCCAATATCACCACCAGAATGTTTTTGGTGATGATTGTGTTCTTTACAGACGTTACTTTGTATCTTCTCTCTCTCCTGCCCCTGTCCCTCCATGTCCCTCGGCAACACCCCAGGTTCCTAGTTAGGTACACAGAGCACTTGCTTCTTCTGTGTGTCCTAGACCCTGTGATCCCACATGGGACACACACCGGTGAACAACCAAAACAGCGAGCCAAGATGGTTTTTCCTAAGCCAACAACTGAAGCAAGAATTTTATTTTTCCCACTTGACTGATTTTGAATGTTTCTAATATTATCAGATTTTTATGATTTAAATATTGGTGCATACATACATATATACACACACACTAATTTTTCAAAGCATTGTGAGCACGTATTTGCTCTAGGAAGTTAATATTACCTGTTTTGTGGTCCCCTGTTCTTTTCTTGCCTTTAGTTGTGACCTGATGAAGAACAGAATGAATTTCATTATGTTTTCCTTTGAAGAAGCTTTGAGGAACAGAAACTTTTTTCTGTTTTCCTCTTGCTTTCAAAAATATCAATATTTTGACCAGCCTTTTGCCAAATTGCAAAATGTCCTTCTGTCCTACATCCTGGTGTCTGTCTATTTTCTTTTCCTGTGTTCTACCTGTTTTTTGATCCTACCCACTGCAGTGTAGAGTGAAGAGGGACCCAGCATTTATCTAAGACCTGTTATGTACTAGGAATGAGTCCATGCTCTGTGTGTGTTTGTATCACTTCATTTAATTTCCAAAACAGCCCAGGAGAAAGAGGCATTATTCTCAATGGTACATATATGGAAACCAAGGCTGAGAAGTTAATGAACTTGGCCATCACCACATAAACTAGTAAGAGGGGCAGCGGGATTTATAATTTAAGTCTTCCTGATTTTCAGATACCTACACTTTTCTGTAGCCCATGCTATGCTACATAGGCTTTCTTTTTTCTTTTAAAACTGATGTAATATGATTTTTTTATTCATGAGACATCCTCATCTGCAAATCTGAGTGGTTCTTTTTCTCCTTAAAAGTTAGCTTTGCACAAAGTTTCCTAAGATGTTAAATCTCTATTTTCAGTTTTATTTAATGTGTGAAAAAGTGGAGTCTCATGTATTAACATACCCTTTCCCTCCACTGCACTTAATGTTCAATTAGAGCAATTAACTCATCAAGATGTGACTTGTTGCGTGTGACGTTGGCACCGTCTTTACCATGCATGTCACCGGTGTGCTCAACCTTCTCACAGAAGCACTGAATCTGGCTCAGGTATTTTTAGCCCATCTTTGGATGTGTTTTTCCACTATATACTGTGGTGAGGTGGGAAGAGAGATTCACAGTTCAGCTCCGAGGAGATGGGACTGGTGGTAATGAGTCTTTGGAAATAACAACCCTGATGTTCCCTTTGAATGTGCAAATATTCCTGGGATTTGCCTTGGGGAATCATCTTGCCCTCTGTCTAGGTTCTTTCCCTTGGCTTTAGCCGGCCAAGGCTCTTGCAGAAGGGGGAAGGTCAGAGCCTGGGAGAGTTCTGCTTCCTGGGTTTGGAGCTATGAAAATTAATTGCACAAGACATATCGACTGACTGCTGCACAAGCCAAAGAACAAAGAGGAAGCCAGGGCCACCTGGCGGGTCTGAGGGGACCCCGAGCTGGCGGAGGCAGGCAGGGAGCACTGCTCCTGAGTGGGCCCGGGTAGGGGGGCAGGGATGATGTCTGAACGTATTCTGCGCACAGGCTGTGATTATTCTAGGTCTAGGTCAGCTTCCGTCATGTAAAACAGTGTGACAGGCAGCCCCGTGGGCTTGTGTCACTGCAAACTTACTAGGATCTTTGAGAATTCATACGCCCAGAGCTGCCATCGTTTTATGATGGATCTGGAGTTAAGAGGCCAATGTTTATGCCTCATTTTATTCTGCTGTTGCTAGGTTACTTAACTTCACTGATCCTTAGGAATCTCATCAATAAAATCATCTCCATGCCTATGTTCCTGGGGCACTGAAACTACACATTTAAAAGCACTTTTTATCAGCAATGTGCCATGTGCTTATTGTTGTTATTTAACATGATAGTAATATATTATTTATATATATATTATTGTTGCTTTCCTGCTTGAATATAGAGCTTCTGCTCAACCAGGTAGAATTAGGCCTGCCCTAATTCCTTAAGTCTCTGGTAAAGCGGAGGCCTCATGAGCCTTCTGAGCAAACAGTTGCCACCAGTAGCATGCACTTTGAGAGTATTTCTGGGCTCTGCCCAATCTCAAGCTTGATTCTCAATTAGAGGTGTGAGAGCTCCAAGGAGAGTTTATCAGACCATTGCCAACTTCATTAGAGCCTCCAAGCCTACGAGTCACTGGTTCAATACCCCATAGAGAGAGAAGTAAAACTGACAACAGACTTCAGAAAATCAATGTCAGTCCTGGAGGCGGAATTGTTTCCTTAATAAACTGGCACCGCCAGAGATGATGGGATGGCAGCTGTGGGAAACCACTGGGGCTTGTGGCTTGGCTGATTCACGTGCTCCCTAAGACAGGACAGCTCGGGTGTGTCTAGATTGCAGCCCTGTCCCCTCCTGGCGCCTACTGTGCTGCATAATTTGGTGGGGGCTCAAATCGAGCCACTCTTTGGTTTTCTCATAGTGAAGCTTGATGCCTGTGGCATTTAGTGATCGACAGCACAGGCTTTGGAGACCGGGACTGCTTGGTTCCCAATTACAAGGTGCATATACTTAGGTAAACTACTCAGCCTCTTCAGTGAATTCATGAAGGTCAGATGAGCGACGGTAATGCATACATGTGAGAAGCTTAATGCAACAGGGATTTACTTCTCATTTATACAAAACCCAAAATGGTTGCCCCTATTCTGCTGGTGGCTTTCCCTTAAGGGGAGATAAATCCAGGCTCCTTCCAACCCGTAGCTCCCCCATCTTCAACATACAATTCTCAGGTTGCCACAGGAGAGGAGAGAGCATGGGGGTGGCCATGGTGGGCACCAATGGGTGAAGCCCGGAAGTAGTGAAATCTTCCCCTGTCACTTTCCACTCCCCTTGGTGCATGGCCACACCGAGGGGCAAGGGCGGCTGTGCCTCTAGTCTCCAGCCATGTGTCCAGGAAAAGAGGAAACAGGTTTGGTGATCAGAGGAAAGAGGAAGATACAAATAGAAACTGTTTCGTAAGAGTTGTGAGGAATACGCATGATAATATATGAGCACACAGCACCTAGTTAACGCTTAATTAAATTTTTATATAATAATTTTCAACACTAAAAGGCTAGATTAAAATCTTTCATAGTGTTCCAGTTGCCATGGGGGAAAATCAGCATTTCCTGGGTAGTAATTCAGAAATAATAAGAGAAGCCTGACTTTATTAGGCATACCATATGGCAACTACCGTAGTAACATTTGCATGCATTTCTCATTTAATACTCATAAAGACTCTCCCGGTTAGGTATGATACCATCGTGCTCATTCATGAGAACAAGGTTAGAGAGTTTAAGGGACTGGTCCAGGAGCCACCCAACCAGTAACTCAGAGAGTTGGGTGTCAGCGCTCTCTCTGCCGACCTCTGGACTGGACTGCCTCCTCGTGTGCTCAGAGGGGAGGGAAATTTGCTTATTTCCTGGTTGAATAATCTCAAAGCCAGAAATGCTTTAAGTTCATCACAGTTACCCAGATATGTTTCTAACATCTCTGTGGATGCAGGGTAGAAAGTAGACACAGGCTTCAGTTTCCAGGTCTCTACAAACTGCAAGAACATGGACAGAACCATACTACTGAGAACATGCTTCAAACACGCACATCCTATGTAAAGTGTGGTAGAATACTTTTTGATAAATTAATCAACGTTCCCCTCCCTGCTGCCATTTCCTTCTTTCTTTTTTCCTAATTCAAGTAGAAAGTTGGTTCTATTAAATCGCTTCAGCTCAATGTTGAGGCGAGGTAGACATAGGTTTCTAAACTCTCAGGCTCTTTTGTTCCAAAAGCGTTTAAGCCCTTAGTGAACCTAAGTGAGGATAGATAAAACGTTTGGGACAAATATTACAAAGAGGCTACAGTCCACCCAGACTAGAAAAGAAATTCCTGTGAGCAGGGAGGAGGTGAAGAGGGCCAGGTGGTGGGAATAGAAGGGTTGATGGTTCCCGAGCAGAGGCGGCGGGGCTCTGTCTACGAGGCAGACTTCAGGGAGGCAGCTCGACTGGGAGCTTGTCGGGAGGGTGATACAGATGGACCATAGACAGTCTCACAAGGATTTCTTCTGTCTCAAACTTGGTATAGAAGTAATATACGGAAGTGCTTCTCAACTGTAATGTGCATACCAATCGCTTAGCAATCTGATTAAAATGCAAACACTGATTCGTGAGGTCTGGGTTGGATGCTGAGATTTTGCATGTCTACCAAGCTCCCAGGTGGTGACAGAGCTGCACACTTCAAATAGCAACAGCGTAGAGGGACACCGGTCTTGAAGGGGCCACAGGAGCTGGAATGAGCACCCAAGAGTTGTTTGTGAGCTGAATCAACCTCAGACTGCTCAGGTACCATTCGAGCAAACATCACCCATCACCCCATTCCCGGGCCCAGTGCAAAATGCCTTCCCTTTGGTCCACTCTTCCCTTTGCCAGCAGCCAGCACCGTGACCAGCGGCATCCAACAGAGGTCAAGGTCATTAGGATCCCGAGCCTTTGCTCCATCCCAGTCTGACTTGTCCCATATGGAGACCATTAGGACGTCTTCCAGTGACATCTCAAGCCCAAGCCAAGGAGCACAGAGCCTTGAAACCCCAGCGAGGTGGTGGATGTGGAAGTCCTCACACTAATACTGTGAACAGATCCCCAAACTCCAGTAGTTAATATATTGAATACGAGCAATAAGAATAAGGCGTTGGTTCCGGAGCTCAACAGACCAGGGTTTGTGTTAAGGCTCTGCCAACTTTCCAGGTAAGTAATCTTAAGAAATATCTTCAATATTCCAAAACTTCATTTTCTTCATTGGTAAAATGAGGCTTCTTGTGAGGAGTAAATGAGAGAATATTCTAGGTTCTTTCTACATGGCCTGAGTGACAGCTGAGTCAAGTGAGTCAAAGAGGGAAGGTGGGTAGCACCCAAGGTCTTCTTAAAATAGTTTAGAAGAGGCTTTTTTGAAAACCTCAGTGTTTAATTTCAAGGGTATGTTCAGGAAGTTTAGTTCCCAAAATGTAGAGTTCCTTTTATGTGTGATGATGCTCAGGGACATTTGGTACAAAGGCCTTAAAGGGGGCCGGTTGCCCCCTTCTTTCTCCATCAGTGACCCCTTATTCCCTCATCCTGCTTTTGCCTTCAGGCCACTTACCTGTAAAGCAAGTTCTCTTTCACTTCTACCGTGTAGCTCAAAGTCAAGGCTATTTTCCTCAGTGACCTTGATCCAAAAGGAAGTAATTACTGGATGTCAAGGCTCTCTTATGATTCAGATTTCAATCAGATCTAGACAGAGCTGTGAGTAAAGAGTGTTTCTGGACTCTCTGCAACCCACTTCCCTGGTCCTGCCCCCCTCTGTCTCTGGAGCATGCAAGCACTTTTTTGCTCCAGAGATTCTGCCACATTTGGTTTGGGGAAGATCCATTTTGTCATAGATGCGCAATCACTGGTATTTTAAAGAAAACATTCACAATTTTCTCATTACATATGAATAATGAGGTTAAAAGCTGGCTGCAGGAATAGGAGCAGCAGGAAAGATGCAGTGACCTAGAACTTTTGACAAAATACAAAGTTTCTTTTCCTGAGGGAGGAGAAGACACTTGCACCAACACAATTAGTGACTAGCAAGTTAAACTTTCTCATGCCATGCTAGGGATGAGAATATTTGGAACATTTTCATTTATAGCAACAGCAGCAGCTAGACTTGCCATGACCATTTATGAAGTGTCAATCACGGTCCAGGCACTAGGCTAAGTCCTTCAAAGACAACATCTAGTTCAATTCTCACAAAATTCTTGTGGAGGTAGCCCTAAGACCATATTACATGTTCTCCATGAGATATTTGCTAATTCCCTCAACCTACCCTGCAAGTTTAGCTTAAAATTTTCAGCTAATGTTTATTTAGTACTTACTATGTGAGAAACTTTGTGGTTAGGCATTGAGTATCTCGTTTATCCTTCCTGCAAGCCACTAAACTGTAAGCTCTATGAGGTTAGATATTTTTTTTTTTTTTTTTTGAGACAGAGTCTCACTCTGTTGCCCGGGCTAGAGTGAGTGCCGTGGCGTCAGCCTAGCTCACAGCAACCTCAAACTCCTGGGCTTAAGCGATCCTACTGCCTCAGCCTCCCGAGTAGCTGGGACTACAGGCATGCGCCACCATGCCCGGCTAATTTTTTTCTATTTTTAGTAGAGACGGGGTCTCGCTCTTGCTCAGGCTGGTCTCGAACTCCTGAGTTCAAACAATCCACCCGCCTCGGCCTCCCAAGTGCTAGGATTACAGGCGTGAGCCACGAGGTTAGATATTTTTATCTTTTATTCTCACTGTTGTATCCTTAGCCCTGATAATTAGCTATGAGAATGGATCTCGTAGTACCTTTCTTCTTTTACCAAATGACAAAAATTAAAAATTAGATAAGTTAAATAATTAGCCTAAGACCCCATAGCTAGTAAGGAGTAAAAACTGACTCCAATTTTTCATGTTTAGTCCCCAATCCATACTTTTAGCTGTATCATCCCTGTAGTTCTGTGTGCAGCTATGAGACACAAAACTCTGTATGTTCAGAAGTGCTGAGATGATGCTTATGGCCGGTGTGACCAAAACCTTTGCTGTGTGGCTGTGATTTCTTCTTCGAGATCTTGAGTTTTGGGTGATGTTTTGAAGGAACAAATTGGTATCATTTG